>JAABKJ010007545.1:31211192-31601440 GCA_011634705.1 Andricus grossulariae | reverse complement strand
CATGAAGGATTCCAATTCAAAGTGAATTTGAGAAATTAAGAGAAGTCAGTATATTCAAAGAATTTAGGGAACCTAGAGAATTTTAGGCATTTCCAAAAATTTAGGCAATTCAAGAAATTCAAATAGTTCAAAGAATTTTAGGAATTCAGAATAGTGAAGGATTTAAAAAATTTGAGAAATTCAGTAAACTTCGAGTATTCAAGAAATTGAGGATATTCAAGGAATTTGAGGATTTTAGAGCATTCAGCAAATCGCAGAGATTCTGAAGCATTCATGTAATTCAAGGGATTCAGAGAATTTAAAGAATTTCAGGAATTCTAAACATCAATAGAATTCAGAAAATTCAGAAAAAGCTAAAGACTTTCGTCCTGCTTGGCATTAAAAAAATTGTAATTGCAATCGATTTTATAAGTACAATTATTTTTAGTCAAACTAATATCAAAGGCCAAAAAGGTATCAAAACTTTATCTTTCTTCCAAGTATTTTAATTGACAATAATATATGAATCTTATATAATTATAAATGAATATTAGAGGAACATAGTAAATGAATCAAACATATGTTATTATTTAGAGGTAAACAAACGAAAAAGTTATTGATTTTTCAACAAAAATTAGTGGCAAACAACAGATGAAAAGTTATGTTTATTGATGATTGTTCCAAAAAAAATTTAAAATTAAATTTAAGGCCAATATATTCTTTCACTCCTAAACTGTATTTTGTATTTATTCAGCAATAAGTACTAAATCTTATCGAAAAAAAAAAGAAATTAAAGATATTATTGAGCTTCGAATTTGAAAATGTGTAATTTTATTGCAACAAATGGTTTGAAATGGCCCGAAACATTTTTTGTCTGAAAATAATATGCACAAGATTTCTTCCACAATATAAGAAAAATATTCACCAAAAGAAATAAATCAAAAGTATTTATAATGGGTGACAGAAAAAATCTTGAATTCCGAAATACATACACCAAGAATGCACATTCTTTTACACTATGAAGATTTCAATACTACTTTGGAATGTATTATATTATAATATAAAATATTATATGAAATATAAGAAACGAATATCTATTTTATAGAACTGAATGAAAAACTATTCATATATTACTCTAAAAATAATCTTCGGAATGTGACATACTCAAATTTGAAAATATGTGCTTGGATATGAATTATAAAAAAGCGATATATTGGTTAATATTGAACCACATTAATTTTACGAAGTGTAAATTTGTTAATAATTGAGAATAATTCCCTAAAATACTTCATTATTATATCGTTCTACTGTATCTTTCATTTTGAATTCGCTTATTTTCACACTGAATGAGTGTCCAGAAAACCCCCCAAGTACCAATATGTGAGAATATCGAGGAAATTTTTGCATTTGTGTCCATTAGTTTGCAATGTATCGCATGTTTTCAATTGACATATTCAGAGCGAGTCTACATTCCGAATATCTGACATTTTCAAGGACAGTAAACAAATTTATCCTGGATTAAAAATCTGAATTTCATCACCTAAGTATAGCTAATACTATTTGTCAAGATGGCGTGCAGGCTCGTATATATACAAGTGTAACCAGTTCAAGTTCTTCGCAGTTGAAGTTCAAGAAAAAATTGAAAAATCAGTTTTTGTTTCTAGAAATATGGAAATTTTTAATTTTTCTCTGCTTTTCTTCATTTTTATGATATTCCACGCTTCCATTCGTAAGTAGAATATAATATAATACTGAAACAATCATATATTAAAATAGCTTACATCCAGGTATCGACTATATTTAAAAATTCCCACTTCACTTTAAAACAGTTGAACATATGTTATTATCATTGTACGTATTTGGCGAAATTTTTGTTTTGGGTCACATCAGCAATGTTAATTCTTCTTTTTTGTAACTAAACGACACAACGTTTTTAGATATGGAGACGGAAGGAAATAGATGTGAAGTGAAATTTTTTTAACCTATTTTGGCAGAAATTTCAGTTCATCCCATGTAATAAAAATTTGTAAACAAATTATTACTGGTCAAACCACACTGTAAAAACTAGGATTCGATTGAGAACTTAATTCAGTATTAAAACAGTTCACGCAAAAAAACAATTGCACTGCAGTTTGATCCGCCAATCTAATCAAACAAGATCGATTTGTGCATTGAAAAAGGCTCGAAATGAGAATCATCTGTCAACGAGTAAATCTTAGTAAGCTTCAACTGTTAGATCTTTTTGACTTTTAAATTCTCTCAATGCTGAAATTTTCAGTCCATGTCAATTTGACGCCACGTCGGTTTCTAAGATCCTATTAAGGACTAACTTTGAAAAAGAAATGTAAAATTAGGGTTATGCCCAAGATATAATCAGGATACGTTCAAAAATGGTATAACCCTGAAATCAACTGGTTTGTATAAATTTAAGCAATATTTATATGCATCCAAAATCTCACAAGTTAATTTTTCAATCTATATCAACTTGCCTAGAAAATTTGCATGTTCCTCAAATCGACTCTTTATATAACTTTTATGTCCGCAGTATAAAAAATGTTAAGCAGTCGGAATAATTTAAACATCAAATTCACCTAAATATAAACTCCTGAATATTTTGAGTCCTTTGGAAGGATTTGCTTCAAGTCGCTCGAATTCCTCGAATTTAGAGAATTCTTCGAATTCATAGCCTTTCTTTAAATTACTTGAATCCTTCGAATAACTTGAATTTAGATAATTACTTGAATTATTAGAATAATTTAAATTCAGAGCGCTTCTCGAATTCTTCAAATTATTTGAATTCGTCGAGTGAGTAGAGATACTTGAATTCTTTAATTTAGTCATATTACTTGAATTCTTGGAATTACTTGAATTCATCGAATTACTATAATTCCCTGAATTACTCATATTCACGAAATTACTTGTATTCTTCAGTTTACTCCAACTACTTGAATTCCCTAAATTACCTGAATGTTTTTAATTCTTTGACTTTTTGAATTCTTCGAATTACTTGAATTTAGAGAATTCTTTGTGTTCAGAGAACTACTCGAATTTTTGAAATTACTTGAATTCTTGGAATTATGCGCATTATTTGAATTCCTCGAATTATTAGAATTTTTCGAATTATTTGAAATCTTCTATTGACTCGAATTCCACGATTTACTTGAATTCTTTGAATTTCTTCAATTCTTCGAATTACTTGAATTTTTCAATTTAATCTACTGACTTCAATTCTTCCATTTATTCAAAATTTGTCAAATTACTTGAATTCTTCGATTTCCCTCGAATTACTTGAATTCTTCGATTTAGTCGAATTCTGCGAATTACTCGAATTCTTCGATTTAGTCAAATTACTTGAATTCTTCGACTTAGTCGAATCACATGAATTCGTCGAATTACCTGAAATCTTCGATTTACTTGATTCCTTCGAATTGCTTGAATTCTTCGATTTACTAGAATTCTTCGATTTAATAGAGTAACTTGAATTCTTTGATTTATTCGAATGACTTCAATTGTTCCATTTACTGGAATTACTTGAATTCTTCGATTCAATTGAATTACTTGAATTCTTCGATTCAATTGAATTACTTGAATTCTTCGATTCAGTCGAATTACTTGAATTATTTGATTTATTCGAATTCTTCGAATTGCCTGAATTCTTCGGTTTGATAGAATTACTCGAATTCGATTTAGTCGAAATCTTCGAGTTACTTGAATTCATGGAATTACTCGAATTCTTTGAATCACTTGAATTTTCCGAATTGCTTGAATTCTTCGATTTAGTTGAATTCTTCGATTTAATCGAATTACTTGAATTCTTCGATCTAATAGAATTCTTCGAATTACTTGACTTCTTTGATTTAGTCCAATTCTTAGGCTATAATTTCAAAAATTTAAGGAAATGTATGAAAATTTGTGAAAATTTACGAAAAGTTATGTAAATGGTGGAAATAAAGAAAATTTATAGAAATATTTTCAATTTGAGAAATGTATAGTAATAATGATAATAGCTCGCGCTGCTAAACAAAAAGTTGCCGCTCATTCAACGATTTCACAAAAGAAGAACTCAAAGTTGTTCGAGAACGTCGCGTCTGGAAGTTTGACTTTTGATACCATTATAGCGCTTCAAAAATGACCAATTTCGGTTCTCTTTACTTTCCTAAAACTCAGTCCTCACTTTTTCGGCAGCATGCATCCAGAAAAACTGATATAAAATTTCAGCGATGAATTACTATAAATTTCTATAAATTGCCGGAAAATGCCACAATTTTCACAAATTCTCATTAACTTGATGAATTTCCAACAATTTCTTAAATTTCAATCATTTTTGTGAATTTCTATAAATTTCACAGATTTCTATAAACTTTAGAAACATATGGAACTTTGTAGAAGCTTGTGAAATGTATCGAAATTTGTGGAAATTTATAGGCATTTATGGTAATTTACAGGTCACTTTTGATGAAAGTTCTATTGAACGCATGCGCAACATCTGGGAATATAATTTGTATCATTTATAGAAATTTATGTCAAGTAATGAAATTTAAAACAATTATGAAATTTGCAGACGCTCATGAGAATTTATGAAACTGGACGAAATATATGAAAATTTTTCAAATTTAAGACCTGTATGGTAATTTAGCGCTGACTTTTGATAACCTTGATGATCATTCTATTGGACGTATATATTGTGTTTGAAATTTTTATGCATATCTTTCTGTGACTTCTTGAGGCTTGTTGGCGCTCCAGCGATCCAACTTTTTGCAGGGTTGTGAAAAGTACAGTGCGTGTCCAAAATTTATCCTAGGCGTTTTTCTATATATATATATATATATACATATAAAAGCCACTCAAAAATGAACTTGAAAAAAAACTGTATTCATCGTAGCGTATTTTTTAAAGCAGAACACGCAACTGGCGAGATGCGTTCCGCTGGTACCTCTACACCGAAATTTGAACATCTTTTTTAGGTCATAATTTTGGGTTATTCATGAGGTATTCTTAGGCACCGATGCTAAATTTTTGGTTCCATTAGTTTTTTTTTTCAAATAAATTGAAAAAATTTTTTAAATCAACCACGCCGAACTTTGGAATTTTTTTAATTTACACTTAGCCCAAACCGAAGCATATTTAAATTTTAGGCCACTTTTGGGCTACTCAAAACAACTAAAAATTATTTCGCAAAATCAAACCTAGCACTGAAAAAATATTTTTGAAGAAAAAGTTATAGAATGCGTACGAGAACACATATATAACAGATTTTCCTAGGAGCTTCACATAATGACTTTGTGAGGCTCTTCACTTGGGGTCATCGCTGGAGAGGATGATCAGCAACCTGGGTCGAAGCAGTGTTGCGGAACCAAAGTTTTATTTGAATAAGTAACTCGGGAATTTTAGACCAATCTAAAAATCTATACCCTTCCCCCACATTACTCCTTTCCTCACAGAGTGAGTCACGCTCACGCCGAAAGGGAAATGGCTCCATGGTATAATTATACCATTAACCATATTTCCCTTTCAGGGTAGGCGTGACTTTCTCGGTGAGGAAAGGAGTAATGTGAAGTAGGCGGTATAGATTTTCTAGATTGATCTAGAATTCTCGTGATATTTATTGATATGACACGTTTGTTTCGCAGCACTGCTCCAACCCAGACTGCTGATCAATCTCTCTAGCGATCAGGCCAAGTGAAGAACCTCACAAAATTGTTATGTGTAGTCCCTCACTCAGGCCAATTAGTATGCAAGGTCTTTGTTTGAGTCGTTATTCACTCTATTGTCACTCTGTTTACAAATAATTTCTGCGCCACATTTTCCCGTCCTGGCATTCTTCTCTAGCTTCCTTCACGTCCATGCATTTTTTATGCCAGCTCTCGTGTCTCTATGTCTTCTAATGTCTCTTTGGATTAATGTCTCATTCACAGATTCTAACCATTCTTTCGGCGGTCTACATCTGGGCCTTCTGTCATTTACTTTACCTTTATACACTTGTTTGGTCAGTCGTTCATCTTTCATTATTTCAACATGTCCGAACCATCTTAACTGATTTGTTTCCCATATGTCAACTGCAATCTCTTCTGTACCACATTCTTTGATCATTATCTCGTTATGGACTTTGTGCATAAGTGTTTTCTCGCATATTGTGAGCAGAGGTTTCATGCCAACCGCGTTAATTTCAATATTGTCCTTTCTTGACAGGTCCATGTCTCGCTACCGTATAGCACAGTCGGTGCGAATATAGAATCATGTATGACCATTCTTTCTTTTTTTTATATATGTTTTCATTTCTGAAAATTTACACTGCTCTACCGATAACCTTCTTACTTTCATTTATGAGCCAATCTAACTTGTCAACTTGTTCTAAGCTCTCATTATTTAGGACAATGCTGGACATTCTTTTCTCACTCTTTCCTTCAAACGCCATGATTTTTGTTTCATTTACGTTAATTTCAAGGACCATGTTCTTCATGCTTGTATTCACTTTATTCAATATTGTTTGCAAATCCTCGATTGATTCTGACTTCAAAATATTGTCATCTGCGAGAGCTAACCCACATACCTTCACTGTTTCGAGATCTACACCTTCTTTGTCGTAGAGGGCCATTCTTAGACAATAATCCATAAATATAATAATGGGCACATAATGCATCCTTGTTTCACGCCTTGCATACTATCGAACCAGTCACTCACTTTCCCGTTAACTCTTACACTCGCTTTACTATCTGTATATATTATTTTTATTGCTTGTACAAGCCATCCATTTACTCTGCACTCTTTACGGAGTTTCCAAAGTTCACTTCTATTTACCTTGTCAAATGCGTTTTCTAGGCCAATAAATCCTTTCTTCTGTAATTTTGATTACAACGAAAAAGTGTTTTTGAGCATATTTTACTTACGGTACTTAATAAGCTGATACCTCTGTAATGATTGCTGTTGCTTTCATCTCCCTTTTTTAATACTATCTACACTATCTACACTAGCAGTCTTACTGTTTTTTAAGTTCTTAATTATATCTCTGAGGTGAGTGGCACAGAATTTTTCAATTGGGTTTTCTAATGCATTATGTCCTATATCATAGTTCCATTTCCCTATATCTTCACCTACTAGTAACTCTTTAAAAGAGTCTTTTGAAACGTCTCTTATCCCGTCTGTATTGCTCTTTCTCAAGCTGACAAACTCTGTACTTTTACTTTCCTTATCTCTTTAAATAATAGTTTCATGGCTCCTTCAAAGTTGTTTTGTATTTTCTTCTCTTCTTCTGTTCTGATTCTATCTTTACTTTCATTGACTAGTCGTTTAACTTCCCTATTTTTGTATCTGTAATCATTTGTGAGCCAATTCCTCTCCTCACCTCTAAGACCTGTCATGTTCAACGTTCTCTAGTACGCTTCTTTCTTTTCTTGTCGGGCTGCCTCGATTTCATCATCCCACCATGCATCGCAAAACTTTCTTCCTACAACCGACGTACCACACACTTGAGTCGCAGTTTTAGCAATGATATCGCGTAATAAATTCCATGCGCCCTATATATCTTTATTGCTTATAAGCGCTTTCCAAGTTGCCCTATGTATGCGTTCCTTGATGTTATTGTGAAAGTCTATTTGCACTTCCGGTTTCTGTAAAATTTCAACATTGATTCGCGTTTGTTTCGTTTGATTGGTTCTCTTTTTCCTCCATCCCCGCCCTAAGTTTATTTTGGAAACTAAAAGATAATGGTCAGTATTGCATTAAGAGATTCGCATGACTCTTGTATCTCTTACTAGTTCTCCTAGTCTTTTATCCGCAATAACGTAGTCAATTATACTGTGGCTATTTCCTTTACGCCGGGTGTACATGCGGATCATATTATGTCTAAACCAAGTATTTGTAATAAATAGGCACTCTTCCAAGCATAAGCTAACTAATCTTTCCCCGTTATGACTTTTTCTTGAATCCTCAAAATTACCTAGCACTCTTTCTTTATCTGTACCCTGAAGGCGTCTTTGAATTCTCTCGGATCACTATCCACTGGGGCGTAGCACGCTATGATAATTAATCTTCTGATTCCCAGCTACATTCTAGCCCACAGCAATTTAAGGGATACATATCTCTGATCTTTGAGATGGTGTCTTGCTTTTTCCTTCATAATGAAAACGACCCCTTGACTACCATGTGATTCAGTATCTACTCCTGACCATATTTTGAACCCGCCTTTCAACATCCCATTTTCCATGTTTCTATTTTCGCATTCCTTTTTGTTTGTTTTAGGTACACATAAAATATCTAGCTTCTTTACGTGCATAGTTTCTCGTAATTCTCTTACCTTCAGATCATTCACCCGCCTAGCACTCCAAACACCCATTCTCCATTCATTTCCTGAAACTCGACTTTTACGTTTGCCGTGTGTATGCATTTCGTCAATCATTGTTTCAGTCTATTTCGAGGCTATTTTATTGTTTGTATTATTCATTTCTGTGACTGCGGGCGGGTGAGGAGAGAAAATGGAAAGTGAGAGTCTCAATTGGTGGTTTTTTTTTTCGCTGAGAAGGTCACCAGCCTTCCGCAGCGTTGTATTAGATAGGAGTCCATATGTTGCACATTTATCGAACCCTGTCTCAGCTACCTTTAATTAAAACAACCCTGAAACGTGCCAATTAGGAACAAAAAATACCCCAAACAACTTTCTAGTATTTGTTTGAAATTGTCATCCCCACATTAATAGACAACCACCCTCAGGAACTGCCCCTAGCAAATTTATCGAATAGCTCTGAAACATTCCAGCTAGAAATGAATACCCGAAACATCTTACGAATAATCTTTTTCATCTTCTTATTTTCATAGTAATATTCAACAACCCCCAAGAACTGTCCCTAGCACATTTATCGAATACTGTCTCAGCTAACTTTAATTGAAACAACCCTAAAACACCTCAATTAGAAATCATTACCCCAAACGACTATGAAATACTTTCTTTGAAATTCTTCTTCCCAAATTGATATTCAACAAGCCCCAAGAACTACCCCTATCCGATTTCTCGAACTATGTCTCAGCTACGTTTAAATAAAACAATCGTTGCAAATTTCAATTAGGAATAATGACTTCAATAGACTTTCTAATACTCTTTTTTAAATTCTCATACTCAAATTGATATCTGAACCCCAGGAACAACCTCCAGCACATCTATCGAACTCTTTCTCAACTACTTCTATTTAAAACAACTATTATTACTTTCTTCTCCCTCTAATATCACTATTATAGAAAAGTAAATCAAATCTACATAATCCCCTACTACTAGTTTTCTTACCTTTTCTTTTGCCTTATTGTCCACTATTACATTATCGATTATTGTTCCCCTTCCTCCTTCAGAGCATATGAATTCCTCTTCCTCACTCCCCTTAATATTTCCATTTGAGATAAACCAATTCACCTCTACCAAGCACTTCAAGAATTTCTTTCGCTCTCCATCTAGTATTTTGTCTTTGGATTTTCTTCCTTGCTCTCTGCTCCATTCTCCTCTTCCTCTATATCCTGTTCTTGCATTGCTATCTGACCCTATTATAAGCCTTTTCTCTTTTCTAGTACCTGCCATCAGTTTTTCCATCTCCGATGATTTGTCCTTCATATCGCCGTTTACATACACCCCTACCATCTTCGACCTTCCTCCTCCTATTTCTACCACTTCTGCTGTTCATCCCTTTTTCTTTTTATTTCATACCTTTCTTATCCTTACCTGTTATACATTTGTTCCTTGTCCCCGTCATCATTCCTCCCATTGCTCTATCTTTTTGATTCTTTCTCTTTGCATTTTGGACTTGTCATTTTCAATCTTTTCGTAATATTCCCCTCACTCTTCCGTATTACTTTTTAACTAGCCGCGTCTCCATAATTACTACGAGATCCCATTTTGCCCAATTACTCATAAACTCTCTATCCTTCTCCTCCAAGCCTGCTATATTCCCGTAACATACCTTCCATTCTTCTCTTCTTCCCTTTCTTCTTTCTTTTAGTTTATTACTATTCTGCTATGTCTTCTATTGCTTTCTTAGTTTTCTGGCACCTCGTTCTTAACTAAGTTTTCCCTTTCTTCGTCCTAATCCAACCATACATCTTCCATCTGTATTCCGCCATACTTGAGCCACGTTCTCTTCTCCTCACTTCTTTCCTCTTCCGCTATTTTCCTTAACTTATACTGCATATTCCCTCTCATGTTCCCATTTCTTCAGTTTCACTAGTACATTTTCTCTCCTCTCCACGTTTTTTTTCCTATACTTTGCAGATCCTTTATCTCTACCTCAACATCTATCCTTTTTGGTACATCTTCCAGTCCTTCCTTCAGTTTCTTCCTGTCTAATTTGACTATCTTTGACATCTTCACTCTTCTACTTCCCAACTGTGCTACCCTTTTATTTTTCACAATCAACGTTCAAAGTTTAATGTTGGGCATTTGTCAATGGACAAGAATAAGTGAAAATAACATAATACTCTAAAAATACATAAAACAGGGTGCCTAGATTCTCGGAATATATTTTTACTACAAATCCATGTATTATATCTTACAGATGGAATGGATGATTTACCGCAACTATCATCAATTCGAGTAGGAAGAGGTGCGCCTGTACCTACAGCTGATGAATATAATGCATTCACTCCTGAGCAAATGGAGTACTATTTCAGTCTATTGAATATCCGCAATCCTAGTCATACATGTGGGTATTTTCTTTTCAACTGAGAAAAATTGTTTGAATTTAGGAAATGAAATAAAACTTTAATTTCCTAACTGCAATTATATAATTTGTTAGAGACCTTGAAAACAAATTTTGAATGTAGGGTTTCTAGATTCTCAAAATAAGAAACAAAACCAATTCTACATTTTCAACCATTTTTAGATAATATATTCGCTGTTTATAAAATCTAACTTCCACAAATGATATTCAAAGTTTAATGATGGATATTTGTCATTGGACAAAAATAAGTCAAAATAACATAATACTCTGAAAATCAATAACTCAGGGTGTCTAGATTTTCAAAATATTGTTATTTCAAATCCATATATTATATCTTATAGCCGAACATCAAAGAACTTCACATCCTCAAGTATACGTCCCTCCACCAGGACAGCATTATCATGACCAAATGTTGTCTCGTGTTTCGAATGAGAGAGAGGCACTGGACACTTCCCGCGCCAGAGCTCGGAGTTCTCGTAATAGACGTTAGTATCATCATATACTTTTTGAATGACAACTATAACTTTCAATCGTCAATGGCCCATTTTGTGCAAAAATATGAATTCCACATCTTGTTTGGTACGTCCGATCGACTGAAGACTCGTAGGTCCATATTGCTCAGTAGGGAACCTCTTTACTTTCAGCTTTTCTTTACTTTATTTTCAGCAGAGTTGCTGTGAAAAATATAGTGCGTATCAAAAATTTGAAGTTGCTATATTTCCTGCGTAGATTTAAGAGCTACAAAACAAAAATACTGCATTGAGGATAGTGTGTCTTTAAAGCCAGTGTTAATGTGTTAAAATTTACTGACATTGGGATTAGATTTGGGCTGTCTCTATTTCGGACCAATTTCAAACTATTGAGGTTCTTTGAAATAATTCTTTAATAAAAATCCCTATATTATATGTTATACATTTAGTTGGAAGCGCGTACAGCGGATCACAAACATCACGTCTTCCAGTAAGACAGCATATGCAAAACACAGGTCCGCAATATTCTGAAGTGAACTTCGATCGTGCTGCGATCGAGAGCGCCTCAACATCACTGGCACAATCACGCTCCCACCAAAGTCAAACTTCTAGTAGTGAACTACGTAAATATACAATGTTATAATTATTTTCAACTCAGAAAAAAATCTTGGGATTTAGAAAAAGAAACAAAATTGAATTTTCTAACTACAAATTAATTTTTCTCATTGAACGGCGTTGGCCCCTAGAGATTTCTGAATTTTTACTCAAGAAGTACATATTCTTATAGGAAAGTAAATTACGCATTTTTTTCTTCGGACAAAAGTGTCGTACCTTTTTTATTTTTAAAGTAAATTTGAAAACTCCGTTTTCAAAAACAGAATATGCAGGAAACCTTCTTCGTGATGTTCTACGACTGCTAGAGTGAGTAAAATATGAACCTTTATATTCTAGCAAAAGTTATTTTTTTTTACCCTCGATATAGCATAAATCATGCATTCATATCTTTGAGGAAATATGTTTAGAAACATCCAGATGTGTTTTTTTACAGAAAACAAATAATCCTTATTCAATTAATCCTTTTCAAAACAAAATTGCAGTAATCAAAAACTTAGTTGACAGAGCTCTAGGTTTGTACCATGTTTCATTGCACAAAAAGAATTTGAATATTGTCAGAAATATGCTTTTTCTAAATCATTACCCACAAAAGTTGATTGGGAAACATATTGCGTTTAGAATTCAACAAATCCAAAATGAACAAAATACATTTTATCTACGGATAATCAGAAAGAATTGAGAAAATAAAGTTCTTTTAATACTTTTGTTCTCCGGTCTTTTGGTCAAATTTCGAAAACTATTGAATTTATGTTGAAAAAATTTAAGATTCATACTATTTTCTCTATAGCATTTGAAGAAGATTCAATAGTGACTTCTTGTAAAGATCCTCTAGATAAATTTGAAAAAGACATACAAAAGGGTTTGCTGATGTTGACCATGATTTTTAATGGGATAATGTTGAAATTTTACACAGTGAAAGTAATGAGAGAAAGAGAGAATTTATGGAAATGCTTTATATTAAAAAACAAAAGAAGTTGTCTATTAATTTGAAAACTGATTTGAATGAATGGAACAAAAGTTATTCTAGTATGATTAATTACATTTAACAATTAGGTTTCATGAATCTTGACTTTCTCCTATTTCTGATTTGTTTATAACGAATTTGCCTTTTGACCCGCACTTAGATCTCAGGTATCGAGGAGAGAGCGTCGTTGTTTCGTCGCTATTCCCACCTGCTCTAATTTTTCTTACCTAGATAAGGGTGCTGTAGGAGCACCGAAACGTTGGTGAATATTATATATATTTTCATATTGTGAATTATATAAAAGACAAATGAAATTATAAAAGAGAATGAAGGGGATTTGGTTGGTTTCCTTCTCATTTTACTTTCCTCCTTTTTATTTTTATCCAAAGAAACAAACAATTTTTTTGTTTTAAAAATTACAATGAGGAAATTTTGTTATGTTATGTCCAAATTTGATTGTTGGATTCTTGTTTTGTTTCATTCTAAGAAATCCTACACATCAAAATGAATCATCATCAAGATATTATGTAGATTTTATTTCGACAGCCCAGACCGTATTTCGCAAGCACAAACAAACTCGACGCGTTCACGCTCTGGACGAAGTGTTATGTCTTCGACGGAATTTAATGGATTAAATTGTTAAATGTAAATTATATTTATTATGAATCATCTTTCTTTGGTAGGACATATGGGGCAAGAGAAAGAATAGAAGAAAGAAACTGTGTACACAATATTACAAGTATGTAGTGCATTCTATTGTTTTGTTTGACCTTGATGTTTACGTACTTACTGATGCATCTTATGATTTTTGTTCAATTGCAGAGCAATCAAAATTCATACTTCCCAAATTATTTGATGTGTTTAAACATTTAATTCCGACCAATAAATAATACGTCGTCTCAAGCGAGTAATAGCGCAGAAATGGGCCAGGCGGCTGAAGTAAAATCTTCATAACTTGTTCCTGATGGTTTATTTTGTATAATTATTTTCATGGAAAACATATTCATAACTTTATAAACAACTTTCCTGCTGAAAGATTTCAGTTGCTCAAAATTCGCTCGAATCCCATTAGCTTGAAGATAAGAATGTATGATTTATGTAATGTATCAGATAAGAATGTATAATTTTTGTTCAGGCAATAATGTTGATTAGTTATTTACCCTACCAGTCATGGAACGTCATTGGAAATATTTTTTGTAAATTTTGTCCAACTATTTCAAGAATTAGCTGAATTACAGCGATGTGAAGTAAAAAGGACAAAAAGATTTGCTTTTTCAAAGCAGTGTTTTCGGGAATACTCCGAAAATGGAAAAGGCTACAACTTTTTTGGATAGAGAAGAAAGATGCACAATATCATTGCCTATAAGTATATGTACATTTTAAATTAAATTTCTGAACTGGTTTGAAAATCGTCCAAAGGCCAACTCCGTTCAATGAGAAAAATTTACTGGCGTTTATAGAATCCTGCCCCTCAAAAGATCTTTTTAGCCAAGTTTGTGGTCAGCTTCACGCGTAGGAAATTTACGTTGAATTGCTTTAAAATTCAAGGGTCCGTAAAATCGATATAAAAAGATCTGTTATTAGTAGACTCATAATTTAGCACAATATAGTTGTTCTGATTAAAGAAATTTTGTAATTTTAAAGTAATTTACAACTATATTTTTCTTACATAATCAGCACTACTATCACAAGAAGAAACAATATTTCCGCACAATTCTGAACTGGTTCGTAATGGACGGACTGTTGGACTATACCGTATACGAACACACAAGGCAACACAAAAAAGGATGGGGGCATTTTATACACCAGAATCATGTTTAGGAGGTAATTTAAAAGTTAAAATACCATTCTAAACCAATATTGGAGAATCAAAAACCGTCCTCTGGAGCTGCTCCTGGAGTGTTTTATATTATAGTTTTTACATGAAGTAAGGGGCCCTCCATAAATTACGTAACTGTTTAATGGAAGGGGAGAGGGGGTCGAAAAATTGTTACAAACTGTTACAGAAGGGGACGGACGTTTATTTGATGACGTTGCGTAATATTTTTAACCTGTCAACCCTGTGGAATATTCATGTATACAAAATTATAGTATAACGTTAAAGTTCAGTATCATTACAATACAAGGTTGTAGACAAATTTTGTCCTATAACAAAGCATTTATCACAATTTTTTAAATTGCGACTAGTCCCCAATTATGAAACTTTTTATTTGCGACTTTCGCTTTTCATTATTTACAAAATATACCCTTAGATCTTGTTACCTACTTTAATAATGTAATAATTGGAGATGTTTATTAGTATTTATAAAATGCTAGTACAAATTCATTTGAGTCAAAGAAATGTTTCTTTGATCCAATTTTGTCCTTATAATGTTTTTCATTTTCGGCACTGATCCATTTTGATGGTGTTTACAATTGAAAATTCGACAACTTTTTCAAGTTCAAATGTTTAAAGTTGTATTTTTATTGAATAGTTTAATTTTAAAGATTGACAATTGAAAACTCTTCAATTTCGAAGGCATATGAATAACAATTCTTAACTTTGGATGATTATGAAGATCAAAATTTTGATAGTTTCATTCATATAAGTCTTTAATTCTAAATATTTCAAATGAGGAAAAATTGAAATCCGAATAATCAGAATTACAAATTTTTAAATTGTAAAACTTCAAACTTACAACATTTTATATTGTTAAATTCTCAAAATTAATAACTCTTTAATTTTAAATATATATAATTCAAAGTTCTACAATTTTTTTAAATTCTAGAATTTTGAAAATATAGCAATAAAAATTATTCAATTATCAAGTTTTATATTTTAAAGATACGTAATTTTCAATATTTTGTAAGATAATTCAATTTTAAAAGATTGAAATTTAGAAATTCATACATTCGAATCATTTGCGATTTAAAATTCTTCTATTTTCAAGATTTACAGTGGAAGATTAATTAATTTGGGAGGTTTATAGTTTAAAATTTTCAATTGAAGATTCTTTCATTCTAAAGATGCGTAAATCAAAATCCCTAGATTTGGAGGATTTTCAAGATCAAAAGTCTTCAATTTTGAATCTTCGAAAAGTAAAGAGATTTGAAATGCACATCATCGTAATTACCTGCAGAATTTTCAGTTGTGAAACTTAAAACTTGCATACTTTTTAATTGCAAATTTTCAAAACTGAAACCTCTCGGATTTAAAAGATTCACAACTTTGCAGAGTCACAATTTTAACTAGAAATGTTCATAGTTTAAAATAGTGTAATTTTGAATCTTTTCTTCTGAAGTATGAAGTTACATTTTGAAGATTTACTATGAAAAATTCTTCAATATATAAAAGCTTGAAGATTTAAAAAAAAATTTAAAAAAATAAATAACTAAGGCGTAGGTTAATTTATTGAAAAAAACTTACATATTATAAGCAGCGGGCGGGGGGGGGTGTAAACCACTTTTTAACTTGTTACGTTAGCGAGGGAAGGGGAGGGGAGGGGTGAAAGATTAGCAAAGAATGTGTTTCGTAATTTATATGGATAGCCCGTAAAATATCACCGGAAATTGGGACATGTGGCTTATAAAAACCCCCTAAAATGCGCAAGGCACATGTTAATATTAACCGACCCTGCTCTATTTGCTATGTATGAGGGTTTTAAACTAATAACAAATTTCTGGAAAAAAGTCTAATTTCTTGGACAATTTTTAGTACTCACAACTGAGTATATAAAATTTAGTAGTTTCAGTTTCACAATTTTTTGAATTGAATAATTTTATTATTGTATATATTTTTCTTACAGGAAAATTAGAAAGAGCACTTCTTGCAGATGGTGATTTTGTGGACTCCAGGGGATATTATATTGCACAATCTGTGTCAGGCACTTTGTGGCGCCAGTTGGATGGAACCAGACGCCGCCGCCGCATCCATTCGTAGATGCACTTCCTTGTCCAGCGGGTAATTTAAAAAGTAAAAGACAATCTGAAACAAATATATTGTTCTGAAAAATTTTCTTCTTCCCGGGATAATGAAGTATGAAAAATTCCCATACCTAAGGGCAAGTACCAGTATGTCAAGTAAACAATTACGTGGTTTAAATTCGGTGAATCTATCCTTTGAAAAATGTGAATGTTATGTTGAAAATTTGAAAAGTGGTCTTAAATATATACGAGCAGGTCTATGTGGACCATTTGAAGTTTTAGTTTGTTTCAATACTAGAAATAACTAGAATAAATACAATTACATTATTGGAACAAACGAAAAACTTAAATGAGCCAGCCAAATGTTGACTATATATATAATTAAAAGCTAAAGGTTAACAACCACCGCAGGGCCCTACTGGGAGCAACTGTCATCTAAAAAATGACATCGGCTCCCAGTAGGACCGCGGTAAATCCCATTCATGGCCACGGCAATTTTCTCGCAAGGGCTATAATTCCTTTTTATGGGAAATGGTTATTTAGACTATTTCTCATAAAAGCGAATTCGAACAATTGACAGGCGTTCTCTCGTGACTTGTGTATGCACGTGAACGCGGTAAGCACTACAGTCAATTATCACTAGATAATTGCCGCGACAAGTAAGGAAAAAAATCCTGAATCTCGCCCGCTCGAGACGAGAAGAAAAATCCAGAGAGAAGGGGACACCCTCGTTCTCCCTTCTGCTGCCTTCTTCTGTGGAATCTGTGAAAAAATATCAAATTTACAATGTGCTAAAATTCATAGACGTATTCTTTCTCCTACGCCAACCATGTTGTCTTGCTTAAATAAGATTTCTAGGGCAACAACTCTCGGTCCGAGAGCAGGGCAGCTTACCCACAAAAATAAATATGAAAAAAAGACAAGTCCTCGACTAATTTCAATTTTTGGATAGCCTCCCACAGCGTTCAATAATATTAGAATGTTCTCTCTCTTTCAAAATTAAATCCATGTAATATTTAGGCAGCACTTTTTAGTTTCAGGAAATATAAGAAATTAGGAAACAAATATATTTTTATCGTACGTGACAAACTGATGGTGGCAGCGGTGGGGCCTACCCTTGCTGATGCCCCCACTCGGCTTTTGCTACTAGTAACGTTTTTTACTAGGCGGCTATGAATAAGTTTTCGTAAACACAATTTTTATAAACAAATTTGTCAACATTCAGATTTTCATGTGTGACTCATCGTTCCCAAATATGGAAGCAATGTCACAAGGTGAATAATCAGATGAACTTTCGAAAAAGAAGTACTTCTATGTTAAATCAAAGACCCATGGGCATTAACTTGCCGGGGACTCAGCATTAACTTGCTCAGGTATTTTTAACTTGGCAGTTTTTCCGCTTTCAGCGAAAATACCGTAAAGTCTAAATTGAAAATAATTCTATTCTGACTCAGTAAGCTTTCAGCTCCATGAGTGTATGTGTAGACTTAAGGTTCCGTTGCTCATGTCGAAGATTTAAGCGCATCATTACCTCCTTCACGGATGAAAAATACCGGAAAAGCCGTATCGAAATAATTTTTGACCTTAATCCGGATTTGACCAGGATGGGAAAGTTGTACCGTAAAGTCTGAACTGAAAAATAATTTCTATTCCGACTCGGTAAGCCTCCAGCTCCATGAGTGTATGTGTAGACTCAAGGCTCCGTTGCTCACGTCGAAGAGTGGGCACACCACTATTCCTTTTACTGGCATCCTCATGAATGGAAAGAGGGTCCAGGTTAAGGTTTTTTAATTCCGGCTTGGATTTTCCGAATTTTCCGAACCCGTGATTCAGGACGAGGAAGCCCTAGTTAACAGTCCATCTCGCTCATGGGTTCCGCGTAAGTCGTGATTAAAATCCTGAATATTATACGGAGTACCTCATGAATCCTCCGGAAGGAGGGGAATCCTCTCCACCACCCCACAAAAGAGGAAAGAGGACTAGGGAAAAAAGCCAGTACGCCGCTGAATCTCGCAATTCGGTCATATACCATAATCTCGTCTTTCCTGAAACTGGGCCAATCGTGACAGTTGATCTGGAACTAGAAGAAGCTCTTCAGCAAAGGAGACGTGCCATCTTGGAAGAAAACTACCGAAATCACGTAGTCGAATATCCTAGCTGCGGAACCAATCGTTGAACATTTAGCCAAGGGTTGCTCCAATGACAGATCGATTTAACCAATCGATTTCGCAAAAACAAAAGAAAAGAAAGTTAAAATTAAGGCCGAATAAAAATTCCGGTGTGGCGAACCATCACCACCTTTACTCACACCTGTACCGCCCTTCGTAACCGAATTTGCATCTTCAATCGGGAGGCGATTGCCCACCTCCGTCGAGTTGCACGGCGACGATTTTCAAGAAGGGTTCGCTGAACTAATTTTAATTGAAATACGAACAACAACTTTATAGGCAGGGGTTGTCTGAACGTCCCCTATCTCGACATCCCCGAATACGAAGTCACCTTGGAAAATAAGACCTTACGAGTAGTGAGAGAATTGGGTTTTGAAATTAGAAGAGCGAATTTCTACCTTTTTGTTATTGCTAACCCAGAATCGATTGTTCTAAACCAAATCGCAGGAATAGCGGGAGCAAGAGTGATCGAACACTTATCCGTGATACACGGATTTTCCATGCAATAATCTGAGGAAACCTTCCTAAAGATTGGATCGACATTCCTCTGCTTGGACCAACTCTCCGGCGGGATAGGCACGTTGAAGGTCAATAAGGCCACCAGCATAAGCTGCGCCCGCGAAAGCTACTTAGTCCCTCTCCACGAAAAATTCCACTACTGAAAATGGCTACCCTGGGGGGCACCAACCACCCACACCTGGACAGGAGTACTAGTCTGTGGGGAGTCGATGCCAACATTACTCTCCTAAATTCGACATTGAATATAGACACGGCTGCGGCAATGGCCTCGGTACTGGAGTGCATGATGCTCCAGCAAAGCACCTACCACATTCCGCAGTTCGATGGGAAAACCCTTAGGCGTAAGGAGTTCTTCCAAGATATCGCATGTGGCGCGGTATATATTACGGAGGCAAATGAGCCCGCATTCATCAAAATCGGCCTCAGAAAATCAAAGGGCATTGCATATTGAGGAGAGGCAGAAGCAACTGGAGAAAGCCAAGAGCCATCTATCCGCTTATTCTATCTTTCGACCAAGGGAGGAAGCCCACGATCGACCACGTTCTCCGAGCCCCTATTCGAGGCAAATGGAGAGAAAGGACAGACGGGAAACGCAGGAATCAGAAAGGACAGGGTGAAGCAAGGTCCCGATAGATTATCCCCTCTCAGCTTCTGCAAAATACCCTGCTTCTTACGTCCCTTACCCTCATAAATATCCCTATCCCTATCCAACTCGCTTTCCCTCGAACATTCCCTACCCTTATCAGTACCCTCCACATATACCTGCTTCCACGTTCCCACATTGGTATCCTACGGACAACGGCACTATAGCCAACTCTCTTTGGCAGAGGTAAGGGAAATCGACGGACAGCACGACACCGCCAAGGTCAAATTCGCCAGGACCAGCAGCCAATTTAAACTTACAACCGACTCCTCGCGCATACGCGGCAGGGAGTCAGCCGACCATACAGCGCTCTCCAAAACATGTTCACTTCCCGGAGAAAACCATAGGGTCTTACTAGCAGGAAGCAAAATAGAAAGCTCTCCTGTAGTCACTTTAACGGCCCCAGAGCTACAGAACCCAGAATCCGGCTTTCTAGTAGACTCCGGATCAGACGTGAACCTTATAAAGATTAAAAACCTGTTATTTGAATTCAAATATGAACCTGAAAAGGCCATATTGCTGACAGAGATAAACCCAGATCCCGTGGAAACTATTGGAACCATAAATCTTACATTATTCGGTGCTCCAGTCGATATCCATATCGTCAAAAATGATTTTCCAATATCCTCTGATGGGATCATTGGCAGACCATATCTGCCACAGGAGCAAGCCCAACTATCCTTCAAGCATAATTCATTAGTGGCCATCTCGGACCCAATTAACCCCACTCCGTTTGTTGACCAGGAGTCTCGATCGGACCGGACTTCGCTCAAGCGTGAAATCAGACTCTTTGCCAGGATCTTGAAAATTAGGCCAAGAGCAAGGCAACCGATCGCCATAGACGTGCTTAACCGAGAAATAAAGAAAGGTTACCTCCCCAGGATAGAAACACCTGAGGTAGTGTACCTAGGCTAGGCAGCCGTTTCCTCCCACAAGGGTGTCTGCCACGTGCTCGCTATCAACACTCGGGAGGAGGACGTCGAGGTAGAAGTACTAGCTCAAGAAATCCTGCCCAATTATTTTATCGAGCCTCCTGACGAAGAGTCCACCAACTCTGAATCTGAATATCTGGTTAAGGATCTAAAGCAAGAAATAGAAGATTCTTACACTGACCGAGTCAGGAAAATCAAGAACAGCATGCGCATCTCCGAACTCAATCCAGAGGCTTGATTTGGCTACTGATTTTCACCAAGTTGAAACCCACCCTGACGACAGGGTAAAGACAGCGTTTTTCACGCCCCAAGGGCACTTTGAATACCTACGAATGCCCATGGGAATCAAGAACACTTCTGCTACATTTCAGCGATTGATGGATGCAGTATTAAAAGGTATGCACGGCACTGAAGTCTTTGTATACCTAGATGACATCGTGGTTCATTCAAAGGACTTGGAACAGCATGATTTAAAAATTAGAAGATTACTGTATCGACTTCGAGCAGCTAACCTTAAACTTCAACCCGACAAATGCGAATTCTTACAGAAGGAGGTTGCGTATCTTGGCCACGCTGTCGGAGCTATACTAAACCAAGAAGAAGAAGGCTTTGACATGCCCGTCGCATACTTTTCCAAGGCCATGAACAGTTGTCAGGAAAGGTACCCTAAGGAAGAACAGGAATGTCTCACCATCGTTCAATCTCTTGAACACTTTTGACCATACTTATATGGTCGAGAATTCATACTCTCCTGTAACCACAAACCGGTCCACTGGATGAGTTACATCAACAACCCAGGGGCTAGAATGCTCCACTGGAGGCATAAGTTCCGGAATTATCAGTACAAATTCGAGTACAAACAAGGGAAACTAACCAGGCGAGTCGAAGCACTGTTGAGAAATCCTCACGACGGCCCTTCCGAAGGTCCGCAGGAAACACCAGACCCGAATTACTCGAAGATAACTTTGACATCTCCTCAGCCCTCCATAGATGTCGAGCAACCTCAGGATCTTGCCAATATGAAGCTCAAGAAGGAGATCCCAAGAATATTTTTCCTCACCAGAGCAGGAGCTTCCCAGGGTTATTCTGAAGAGGAAAAGCAGACCCCAGGCACCTCTACTAATGTAGAACAGACGACTGGAACTCGAAAGCCCTTGCTGAAGGAGACAGCGAAGCTGGCAGTATCTAGAGGAGCTGCCTTCAAGCCCACCAAGACAAAAACGGCTATTCCACAACCACCTGAGGCTCCCATCGCACGATTACCCAGAAAACGAGGGAAGCCCAGAAAAATTCCGGTACCCGAGGAATCGGATGTAACCAATATGATTCCAGAGGAAATGCCCACTCCTGAGTTAGAGGAAAGTTCTATAGGCAAACGATTAACAAGGTGAAGAGAAGCAAACAAACCACCGATTACGGAAGATGAATCCTCAACCGAGCCATCCTCGGGCGATGAAGATTCCGACCTCTCGGACGCGCCTGTGTTTCGAAAATCTCACAGTCTGCTACCCAATCTAGAACCTTCATACATCGCTAAGAAGGATGGTTCTGTCCCCAAGAGTGCCCCCCCCCCCTGGAATCAAGAACCCGAGCCCATGGCTCACTCCTCTGCAAGACACATTTGTAGATTTGTACTTCGATGGCGCGTGTAGCTACAATGGGAATGAGGAGCCGAAGGCCGGGATAGGTGTCTGGTATGGTCCAAACTGCCACCTGAATGTTTCACAACGTAGCCAAGGTCGCCAGACTAATAATGCAGGCGAAATAGAGGCAGCTACCGTAGCGGCTCAAAATTCCTTGTTAGCAGCGCGACAAAATGGATCCCCCTGAAGAGACTTAGCCTATCCCAGGGTCCCCAATCTTTGGAAGAAATCAGCAAATGGAAACTCTATCTTTCACTCCAGCCCCTAAAATAGCACCAGGTCCTAGATCTACACCTTTCACCACCACACATATGCGCCCTCAATTCAAGGAAGAAGGGACCCTGCCCGGCAGGAAACCCAGATTAGGTTCTCGAACGTCAGAACCCGGAAAAACACCGAACCATTCTCGGACGAGCCCTTTCCCCCTCCCTTCCTCCTTAATTGATGTCAAGATACCCTATATTGACGATTCTCCCAATACCGAGCTCCCCCTCCAAGCCCCCATTGAAGTGAAGATGAACTCGATTGACCTTAATGGAAACGGGCCTCATGTCCTACATCAATGAACGAACTCCATTGCGAAACTACTCATCGCTACCGAGCGCATTGACACTCAAGATCTATGAGAACGCAGGCCCAAGACGGGACAGGCATTAGTCACTCCTCACGGTCGACACCTAACTTATTCTGTCACGATAAAAAAACGGCATATGGATGGTGTCGATTGGAAGAATGTGATGCTAGGACTGACAAACCTTCGTACCGCCCCAAAACAAGACGGACAGACAACTTTTCTAATGGCTAATTCTTCAGATCTGTTGGGACTATTGCCCCAGAATAAATTGGCGGAACTGCTATCCACCGTTTTCGGAATAGCAAAATTGTCATAACTATTTGTCATGGAAAATTAGAGGTGCCCCCACTCGAAATAAGACCAAAAATAATAGCTGAATACCACGGTATTTTAATTGGCGGTCACAAGAGTGTGACTAAAACGTACCGTCGTATCAGGGAAAGATGTTCCTGGCCCAGATTACGAGATCAAATTAGCGATTTTATTCGTAATGTTCACAGTTGCCTGGAGCAAAAATTACTAAGAGCAAGAACCCGCGAACCCATGCTCTTAACTGATACACCAATCGAACGATTCGAAAAGGTGTAATTGGACACGGTAGGCAAATCGCCCACCACTCCGAACGGCAACCGCCACATACTGACCATGCAGGATAATTTCAGAAAATATTGTATAGCCATTCCCATACCTGACCTTAAGACAACCACCATTGCACATGCTGTAGCAACCTCCCTATTTTCTCAGTACGGTGCACCTTGGAGCATCTTGACTGTTAGAGGAGGAACCTTCGTGAGCAAGCCCATGAAACACCTGGAGAGGTTGTTTCAGGTGAAACAACTTACAACCTCTGGTTATCGACCCCAAACCAACGGAGCGCTAGAAAGAAGTCATATAGTCCTGACGGATTATATTAAGCATTATTCCAACGATTTCGACGATTGGGATCGGTTACTCCCTCTCAGTTTTAGGATATCGAAAATCCAGAAAATCGCAGCTAAAAATCTAACTAAGACGAAAACAAAGTCCAAGGAATACTATGATCGTAAGCCTCGGCCTCACTGAGAATAACAACGTAATCCTTGAGACCGAGACTGGTGAGCGGTTTAACAAACACAAGGATAAACTCAAGGTCGTTCGTTTCTAACATCTAACTAACCCAAGGAAGAATCCAAAGACAAAATACGCCCTCCCGGTCAGTAATTCGGCGATGTGCCAGGTCATTCGACCGCACCTTGCTCCCTCTCTAGATAAATGAGGCTTACCCTGTCTTGGACTTCCTCTTATTCTCGAAAAGAAGATCTAATTCGTGCTGTTTTTAGGTGAAAATGACTCACGCCTGGTTGTTGCTTTCCTGCTTTCATTTTCTGCCTCTGAGGACGTCAACCGAACAACCTTCAGGAACACCCCGCTAAAGGTTAGCACGGGAATCTATTATGAACATCTAGGATCTATGAGACGAGCCATTGGTACTTGGAGAGTCATCGTATTTTTGGATCCGCAGAAAATCCAGGGGCTCCTGGATTTATATGAGCAACGATTCAAACATTTGTCAACCCAATGTATGCCAGGATTCGGACTATCCTGCCCGCAGAAATGGAGAGACCCACTCGCGAAATAATTCTACCAAGCTTGCCTACGGGAATGAGGAGCCGACGAGCCCCATCATTACTGGGAATCTTGAGAGGACTTATCGGACCTATAGCAGGCCTGATGACATACAGCAATGAAGAAAACCTCGAAGTCGAGATCTCCGAACTTAATCAGGCTCAAGCCAACCTTTTCTACTTTGCTGGAAAACAGACTCACATAGTGAGAGCTCAGCTAGAAGAAGTGCACAAGCTCTCGAAGAGCAATAAAGAAAGACTAATTCGGTACGAAAATGAGATGTCCCGAAACAACTTAAGACTAGAGAACCTTATACGGGCAGCTGCAGAAATTAAGCACGTTGAAGCATTGACTCACGTGTTCAAGACAATAGATTCCGGCCTTGAAGACTACATCTGCTCTACCCATCGAATCCTGGGGGTCATCCATACATCTCGTCAGGGAAGGATGCATCTGTCTCTCTTAAGGTCCGAGCAGTTGGAGTCAATCTACCGGGACATTCAGGACCATCATTCCGAAGTCAAGTTTGCGGTTCCAGGACCACAGGTAGACCTCGAAGAACTATCCAGAATCGTCAGTATCACGGCAATCTACAGAAAGGGAATTCTAAGTATACTCATGGATATTTCATTATTAGAACACACCAATTACCTGATGTACTAATTGCATCCGGTACCGGTGTTCCAATCCGTACTAGGAAATAATTCAGGAAGTGCTTACGTCCTATCGAAATTTCCCCTCATTGCCGTGGGATAATCCCAAAGGACACAAATCTTGCTGAACCATCAATACGTAGACTCATTTAAAAGGACTTCGTTTTACATGGTCTGTAATAGTAACTTACCTGTTAACGATAATGCAAGATATCCATCTCCGTTGAACTAAGGTGTCCAAGTTGATCTAAAATTCTGATCAACTTAGACAGGATCGGTATAATACAAGTCACGCCAGGGTGCAAGCTTGAAACGCAGGATAGAACGTTATAAGCATCGGCGAGCAAGACTGGATCAGTAGAGGTCATATAATATTATTAATAATCTTAATCTGGCCGACTTCTCACCACTTTTAAGAGAACACGGGGTCCCTACGCCGAAGGAACAAGAGAAAAATCAACGCTTAGGAGACGCCCCCGTTAAAGACGAGGCCTTCTCTACAAATGAGAGATTCTTAGACGATTTGGAACAACAAATAAACGAAATGATTCTACAACGTCGAGTAAAGGTCCATCACCTGACGCTGATCCAAGGTACTTATGTCAGTCTAGCTTTACTCAATGTGGGCCTGCTCTTTTACTGCTGCTACAACCGTGTCTGGACTGGAGTTACAACAGTATGCCATCGCAGCCGCAGTATTTCTACGAAGGACTCCAGGAATAGTCGGACCAGTGACGACGTTAAACTAATCTTGGAAAACTCCGGAGAGACTTGTGGTAGCTTCGAAACACAATCAACAATCCAAGTCCCGTCGACAAGCATGAATAAATCTGCTTATGAAGAGACCCCCGCCGTGTCGCCCAGGAGTGTGGTACCAATATCGCCACTTGCTAGTCCAGCGACAGCGAGACCTATAATACAACTCCCCACGCAGACGCTTCAACGATTTTAAATGAACAGATATGTATATGGTATGCGTACGCGCGTAAATGTGAATAAGAGCGACTGACATAGATTAAGCGCTCCTCGGAAAGAAAAAATATATATATTTTTTTCATCTATGTGTGATAAGTATAGCGGTTAGCACAGTATGATCAAAGCGATAAAGAGAGAGAGAAAGAGAGAGGGCGCCAGAATAGACCGTTGATTCTGACCAATCCGAATCAACGAGTAATTAGACACTCGTAATAATCTACGTACCTTGATTGGGTTTCTTGCTGTCAGGAACTTCTCCAACTATCGCGAATAAAATCTTATAGCACCCTTTGGGATCTTATCAAATACCATAAAATGCTGTAGGACTACAAAATCTTATAAAAATTTTAATCTCAATAAAACAAGAATCTCACGGTTAAATTTATACAATAGACAATAATTCAAATAAATTCTTAACTAATTACAGGGATCACAGCGCAAAAAGAAACAAACTAAAAATCTTTTTATAAGAGATTTTATATTTGCAACTAATTAAAAGGCACCGAATAGTAAAAAAAAAAATATATATCAAATAAATAAACAGAAAACGCAGATACTTCCACGTATTCGCATGATAGAATTCACGCTTCCTCTGTGGCCTACCGGCGGTGGCCGGGGGAAGCAGGTGCGCCAGTTCGCCGACCGGAACCCAATACTTGATCAACTCCTGGGCAAGACGCTATAAAAAAAGGGGAGGGGGTGACTAATAATGCCCGCACAAAGACACCCGAGTCTTCAAGGCATGGACGGAACGTAATCCTAAGACTTACGACAGTCGAGCGCGACGTTATTCTAGGCTCCTGATCTGCGGAGCGGTCATGTCTCTGTACGCAGACGAGTTTGTGGGTGCGGTCCGCGGCCTGGTATCCGATTCCCGGGGGCACCGTCAGCAGATCATTGAGGAGGCTGAAAAAAGAAAAAAAGGGGAGGGTTCATTTCTTTCTTTCATTTTTTTTCTCTCTTTCATTGTTGTCAATCCTCAAACTCTTCAGGCACTTACCAAGAATCGATAAAAATGTTGGGCCACACGTGCCCCTGCCATAAAACTAGGTTATTGCTCTCCCGCCATCCCACGGTATATGGATGGAATCGAGAACCCTAAAAGCGAAGGAAATTAGACAAGATAATCAACTATCGCGCGAGTGAAAAGGGATCAAGCAATTAAAAAAATAAATTAATGATATCCTTACCAGGGCCCAATATCCCCTTGTTAAATACTGGGATTTGCCCTCATCCCAAGTATGTTCTTGAATCCATTTGGCCCTTGTATATGGCCTAATGAGTTCCGATTCAAGGGGAAGTTCTGTCGGCCAAACCCCCCAGCCAAGCTCCGGTTCGTCCGGGATAGGTATATACCCTCTCTGGCGCGGGAGACCACGCCGGGTAATATAAAAGGAAGCTACGAATATATAACTTAAATAAGAATACAATAGAAACGAATTGGATGAATTTACGAAATAGTTGAATTATGAAAGGGGGGGGCACGAATTTTCAATAAAAAACATGAATCTTAATTCAAATGTTTTGTTTTCCAATTAAAAGCGTTTAAAATTATGATATTAAAAACTTTTGAATTTGAATCATTTCAAATAAATTGAATTTTTTAAAGCCAAAGCTTCTGACATTATAGGATTTTAAATTGTTAGAACATAACAAAATTATAATTTGACAATAAAGCTAATGAGACAAATTTTTTATTACCAACAATTGTGATGTCAACACCCTTTTATACACAAACCCTTTAAAAATTTCCATTATTTTAAGTAAAATTAAATCTTAAAAACAATTAATAACTTTTAAATTGCTAATTATATTTTCAAAAATCAAACCAATTAAATTTAAATTGCAAAATTAAAACTTATGAAAGGGAAAAATCCAATATTTAGCGTTCAATATGAAAATTCAGAACTCTAAAATTTTAACCACTTAAAATTACCGAAATTATTCAATTGCTGATGTATCAATTTCAGGAAGTTTAATTTTTACCTTGTTTTACTTGAAGCTCGATTTTAATCTTTTAATTTCGAATATTCATTTAATTATTATACATTCTTGAAATTTTCTAATCAAATATTTTTCAATTTGAATTTATTTATTTGTTTAAACCTTTAACTAAAAATCGGATAATTTTAAGATATTACATTAAAAATAAAAAAAATAAAAAATAAAATAATACAAAACAAGATTGCTGTAATATGATTAAAATTTTTTTTAATCGTACAATTTTAAGCTTTAAATTCGAAATTATTTTATGTTAACATTTAAAATGATTGAATTCAAAATTGACTATCAAGGCTTTTAATATGAAATTTTGAAATATTTAATTGCGAAATTGTCGTGACATTTTGAATATATGAACTAAAATATTGTGAACTTTGAAATTCCAAATTTGCAACAAAAAATAATAATAATATAAAAATTAATTTTAAAAAACCTTAGTTTCAAGGACGTAAGGATTAAACTTTTCGAATTGCGCATATAAAACCATAATTTAAATCAAAATTATAGAATGTTTAAGGACGATAAATATATTATTGATAAGTATCATATAACGTAGTATCAAGTGGCATTCAAAAAGACTGGGTAGCTTTTCACTCAAAACTTACAAAACGCGCGAAATACGAAATACGGGGAATCTCCCGGTGTAATATTTGTCTCCCGGCGAATTGAGAAAAAGTCAAAGAAATTTCAAAGAATTTAAATAATCCAGTATGAGTCAATTCATACTCTACGTGGATTACAAAGTTTTGCTTCGTTTAACTCGTAACCCGAGAACTCTTTATCACAATGCCTACGTCGCATTGCAAGCTCCCGAGGAACTAGCCTGCGAGCCGACTTACGGAACGAGAAAAGCTAGTCACACGGCACGAAATGTTGCAGTGAAAATTTCTAAGAAATATTACAATGAAACCTTTTGATAATGTTGCGTGAAACATATCTTGAAACATTGATTGAAGATTTCAGAAATGATGTATGAAAATATTCTACAGATAATATTCCTCAAAATCTTTTTATAATATTTTTTTGAAATGTTTTCATGAAATATTTCTAAATCTTGCTTGTAATGTTTTAAAAACAAAAATTCAAATGGCATTTCACAATCATTTCATGCAATAGTGTGCACGATCTGTGCAAGGGACATATCTATATTCCGGAAACATTTCTTGGAAATGTTTCAAAAATATTGCGAACCTAACAAGAAACCTTGCAGAAATCTTGCAGCAATATGTCATGCTGTGTGGGTACAATCCGAAGGAAAACATTAAAGTAAAACGAAATTCAGGCCCCACAGTTCCTATGGGATAAAATATAGGGACCAAGGGGTACTTTCTGTCAAGCTCATAGGGTACCAAATTCAGGATAAATTCATAAGATTTCAAGAAAATTCAAAGGAGTTCAAATGAATTAGAAAAATTTAAAAACATGACAAAAATTGCATTAAACGCAGTAAGTTCGAAAACAAATGGTTGAATGTTCATACTGACAATATTCATTTTCAACAAACAAATGAATTTTCTACCGCTTTCAAACTAAAAGCACAAACTTTCAGCAAATGAAATAAAATTTCCAAAAAAAAGTTAATCTCAAACTAATAGTTGAATTTTCTACAAAAAGGAAAACGAACTTTTAACAAAACACATGAATTATCAACCAAAATGGATGAGTTATCAACGAAAAATGTAATAATGGATACTATTTCAACCAAACAGGATATAAATTTGAAATAAAACCCAGTTGAATTCAACCAAATCAGATTAATTTTTTGAACATAAACCTCTCTTGATAGGAGATATACAAAAAACACAAAGTAACTTTAAAGTAACTAAAATTAAAGTTCAGGCCAGGTAAAATTCAATAATAAAAGATCTTTTTTAAATTATTATTCGAATTTATGACGAAACAATTATAAATTTAAATAACTACCTTTAAAGTTTGTGTTAAATTCCAAATACATTATAAAATTAAATAGCTCTCTAGTTTATACTTCCCTTATTTTAATTTAAAATCTCAAGGTACTTTCGAATGAACAAAAAAGAGAAGTATCAAAACAATCTTTATTTCTAAGTAAATAGTCAGAAATATGAATTAAAAAAATTAAAAATAAAGAGAATTCCAAAGAATTGAATTTTCTTTTCAAATTCAAAATAAATTAATAAGAATTTATAATGAATTCAAAAAAGTTGAAAAAAATTCAAAATATTTCACGGATTTCAGTAAAATTGGTGTGAATTCAGAATAATTAAAAAAAAATCAAGATACTTGGATGAAATATAAGAATTCAGGGTGATTTCCAAATGAATTTAAATAAGTTGGAAACAAATTCAATGCAAAATATTTCACTGATTTCGGTAAAATTGGAGTGCATTTGGAAGAATTAAAGAGACTTTGAAGAAATTGATAAGAATTTGAAAGAATGTAATTGCAAAAAATTTGAAAAATCCAAAAATTTTCATCGAATTGAGTAAAATGGAAGTGAACAGGATGAATTCAACAGAATTTAAGTGAATAGAAAATGCAAAAAATAAAAAATCCAATCAATTAAATAAAATTTTAGAAAATTCAGAAAAATTTAAGGTGAGGTTAAAAGAATTTAAGATCAGTTAAATAAAAAAAAACTTTCAAATCAAAGTGACGAATTTTCAACCAGAGTTAAAATATTAACCAAGAAAGATTTAGTTTCTACCAAAAAAGAGCGGAATTTCGACAATTTCCATCCAAATAGTTGAATTTTTAAACTTGAAGAGATCAACTTTGAACCAAAATGGAATAGTTAAATTTTCATTAAAAAAGGGTAATTTTCTACAAAAAGAGTTAAATTTTCAACCATGTGGTTGTATTTTCCACCAAAAAGTTGCATTTTCAACTAAAATTAAACATTACTAGATTTTTCGTTCAAAATTGAACGTTTTTAACTCAAATGATGAATCATGAACCAACCAAAATTAATGTTTAACACAAGAGCTTAACTTTCAACTTACAAAATTAAATTGTATTAAAAAAAAATTGATGGCGCATTGCAGCGCAATATATCCCAATACTGTTTCGGTTTTAAAAACTGCATCGTTCATAAACAATTACTATTAATATAACTATATAAACTTAGAATATAAATTATGAAAACACTATAGTTTCTCAAATTAAAACACAAAACCCAGCAGAAAGTATTTGAAAAAATGATTAAATTATGTTTCCATAGCAATGCATTGCTATTCATAAAATTAGTGAGTCGGCACCACTAAGCAGATTAGTACAATACCCTTGCTAACTTATTTAGTAACGTAAATCTTACCATTTCATTTAGTAGAAACTGATAAAATTACTAATTTAACAGTCAGACACAATGCTATTAATTGCATTAGTAAAATTTCTACTAAGTCGGATTTAGAGAGTAAGAAAATCATTTTTCGATCATAAATAAAATGATTTTCCAACAAAGTAGTTAAATTTCAACTTAATAGTTGAATTTTCTACCAGACTCTTGAATTTTCGAGCCAAAAATACGGTCTTTTTATAAAAAAAAATTGAATTTTCAACCATTAAGATTACATTTTTACAAAAAAAAAAAATAATAAATAAATAAATCCAGGGATTTTGAATAAATACTTTTACTTACCCTCTTTCACCACCTTGGATACCCGCCGTGGTCTCCCAATCCACGTTCAGCATCTTTTGATAGTGCCTCGTGGAGGGCATCGGCGGGGGCCCCTAACCAGCCGCTCTCGACTTAGGATGGAAGTCACCCCCGCCGAAAGAAGCCCTTCGCTGATCCCCTTAATGAACTCGACTCTTGAAAATCCTGACATAATCCACTTTTTTTTCTCACTGTTTCCTCCACTCACTCAATCCACTTTATCACCGTATTCCGCTGGTTACGCGCGTCAGTGGTGCACTAATTAACAACTATATTACCATTGTCCAGCAAAGCCGGTGCCTATAGCTACTCCCACCCATGGTCACTTCCGAGGCACGACGACAGGTCCGCACTCATTCCCTTCAAGGAGAAAAGAAAAACGGACGAAACCATGCGTGGTACAGAACGCGACAAATCCGTAAGCTATGCATGCGGCCCTACGGATTCGAGCCCCTCATTCGTTGCTCGTGATTCCCCTAGCTCTGTTTTTCTCTCTCGAAGATACAATACTATAGTACTATACTATTTACTATAGTATAGTACTTTCCTTTGGGAAAGATTTGAAAAATAAAAATGGCCCCCCCCTCTCTCTCTCTCTGATACCTATATGTTAAGGAAAGTGGTAGCTCTACAAGTTACCTCCATCGGTTTAAATATGAAGAAAATAAGGAAGGAAGGGACACAGGCCGATAAGGAAAAACCCGCGGCGGAGTGCATACACATATGCATATCCACTACACCACCATACTCCATCTCCCTTTTTCACAGGTCGTTTATATCTCTGTCCTTTTCTCGCGCATATCCAGGTTACACACACAGCATTCCAATGCCCCTTGATCTCTCTACTCTTCTCTCTCTTCCTTTCTTCCTCCGCATATTCCTACCATAAGAGTATCTCTTCCTTACATATGATCAAGCTGTGCTGCTATGGCCGCAGCAATATACTAATACTAATTACTGCAGCCTGGCAGCAAGCCCACGTGGAGTACCAAAAAAAATCCACGTGCGCACTCAGAGAAAATCCGCAGTGCTAACATGCTCGCTTTTCCATAATTAAAAAAAGTTTGGAACTAATGTACACTTAATTTTAAGTTGAAAATTCCAACCTGCATCTATTTTGATGCGAATTGAAAATTGACAATTCTTTTGAGCGAACATAAAAGACTTCGAAGCACCTTACTTTCGTAAGGAGCTGACGAGGTTCCTGTCTCACAGATGCGAAAAGTCGAGCGAAGACATTTACCAATATGAATTTCGCACACATAGAAATTAGGCTGAAAATCAATCAAGATATCCCTTCCTTGCCCATAAATTCCGCAATTATGCAATTATCCCTACGTAGATCACCCTAACCATGAGCTATCGAGGTGCATCGGGCAGAAGTAAATTTCACAGTCACTTGGGCAACCTGACAAGAGCCGGAACTACCCAGATTTCTATCCGTCCGAAGTCGGGACCGTAGAATCGCAGTAATTCTTTCTTTAAATTTTATTTCGGAACTCTAGCCCTTAAGTCGCGAAGCTTCCGTCCGGGTCAACGAAAATTTCTTTCGGTACGGGTATGAACGAATTGAACCACCGGGATCGATTGAGGGACCGGGAGAATTAGATCTTACGATCCAGACGTTAAAATAAAAATAAAAAAATAAAAATCTCTTGCCGACGGGAGGAAAACAATAACTTGGGCAACCTGGCACGGGCTGGAGCTACCCAGATTTTTGTCTGTCCGATTTTCGGGATTGAGAATGGAATTATTTATTTTGGGAATCTAGCCCTTAAGTCGTAAACCCTCATCCAGGTCAACGAAAAAATTTATTTTCGGTACGGGAATTAACGAGAGCGGACCGCCGGGATCGATGGATCTAACCACTAAAATATAACTTCTTGATACGGACGTTAATCAAACAAAATCTCTATCCGAGCAAAGGCAGGCCTGTGATGGGAGTGTTATAGTCCATTACGTTATATCCGGCCTGTGAAAACAACCACAACAAAAATTAGTCTAGATAAAATTGCATCTTTTCGAATCTTAAAACGAAAAGGAGCAATTTTCTCGCAAGGGCTATAATTCCCTTTTATGGGAAATTGTCATTTAGACTATTTCTCATAAATGCGAATTCGAACAATTGACAGGCGTTCGCTCGTGTCTTGTGTGTGCACGTGAACGCGGTAAGAACTAGAGTCAATTATCGCTAGATAATTGACGCGACGAGTAAGGAAACAAATCTTAAATCTTAAATCTTAAATCTTAAAAAATTAACAAAGTGCCAAAATTGATAGACGTATTCTTTTTGCTACGCCAACCCTGTTCTCTTGCTTAAATAAGGTTTCTGGGGCAACAACTCTCGGTCCGAGAGCAGGGCAGCTTACCCAAAAAAATAAATATATAAAGAAGACGAGTTCTCGACTTCTTTAAGTTTTGATATAGCCTTCCCCAGCGTTCAATAATATTAGAATGTTCTTTCTCTTTCAAAATTAAATTCACGGAATATTTAGGCAGCACTTTTTATTTTCAGGAGATATTGGAAATTAGGAAACAAATATGTTTTTATCGTGCGTGACAATGTTCCCTAGCCAATCCTACTCAAATCAGTTTAAACACTCCTTGTACAAAATTTTATTTTAAACTTTTTTCAAATTCGAAAAAAAATCTCAAAAAAATTTTCAAACATTTTTTATAATATACATACAGCTTTTGCACATATTCAAAAGCTTTTTCTAAATCATTTGACTCAAATATGATGACCCAAATATTTAGGGGCATTTAAAGTTTAAATCTCTCATTGAAACTTGGGGAAAACCTGTAGGCCATTGTTCTAGAATCGAGTACGAACTTCCTATATTCAATATCCATCCTACAGTCCGTATACCTGGTTATGCCCAATCAATTTTGGGAATTTACTCCTTTTATAGTCTAATATTCTATTGAGTCTATTACTCTATTGTAAGAAAACTTGAAGAGTAGAATGAATAGCTAGGTAGGAGTGAGCTGAAAATAACGAAAATAAGAATTGCATATTATTACAGTTGAAACTTTTGAATATATCTTTTGAAATTATATTAGTTTGTCCTATAATTTTTTTTAATTCTGAAAAATTACATCGAAATCTTCCAGATTCTTTTCTGACAATTATTTGAAATGTTTTGAAATCTTTTTAAGTTTTCTCTCAGAATTCATTTTTCAAAATGAAAAATTATTCCAAATTTCTGTATGAATCGTAAGAACACATCTTAAGTGAAAGAATATGAAGTCTGTATCAAGATGCTGGACTTATAAAATAAAATCACATGACATTGAAAACTGCACTTTGTATCTTTTGAGAGTTTGTTCTTTCTTTATTTTTTTAATAAAAAATTCAAAACAGTTAACATGAAGTTAACTTTGACAAATTTTAAAAATTGAAAAAAGTGGACTACGTCTCTAAAGTTTTCAATGTTCAATTTCTAAGTTTTTAATATGAATTTTTAAGTACAAATTTCGTAACTTAATACTGTTATTGTAATTTTAAACAATATTAATCGCGTTTTCTAAAAACCAAAAATTTTGTTTTGAAATATATTGTTCAATTAGTGCTGTGAATTGGAAAAAATAGTTAATCTATTGCGTGGATTCATACATAGACAGTTTACATTCATGCAATTTTTAATTTTTATTTATATTGCTATTGACCGTATTTCTCAAATTATTGTTCTTAGCGAAATTAATAAAAATTGGGGTTTGATGCATATGATTGGAATACCGGTATAAAATATTAAGGGATTTTATTTACTAGTGAAATAATTAAGATTAGCTTTTTGGATAATTTTAGCAATTGTTTTTTGTCATAAAGAAGAAATTTTATAGATTACAGTCGAACTCGGATTTAACGTCGGTTTTGGGGATGTCCTTGGACCTGACCTACCCGAACTGAACCGGATTTAGCTCAACTCCGAACGTAAACAGTTCCTATTTTGTCACGCCTTCGTCAACCCCGCACACCCCGCGCAGTTCCTGACAAGCCTACCCGCGGCGCAGCGTCAATTCTCGGAAGCCGTAAACACACACCGCGCAGCTCCTGACAAGCCTACCCGCAGCGCGGCGTCAATTCTCGGAAACGATAAATCCGGGAACGTTAAATCCGAGTTCGACTGTATTCAATTTTTACTAATGAAAGGAGAATTTACATCGAGTAATTTTTTCTATAAACGTTTACGGTTTTACTTTCAGATATTCTATTAATTTTAATGAAATAAGTTCTACTATTCATACCTATAGTTTTCTATAAATAATCCCTGATGACGGAAAAAGAATAAGGAAAGAGTGAGAGGTTTGTTTTGGTAGACTCTTTCCTTTTCCTCCCTTTTTTTCGCTTGTGATGTAATTGTCTCTAATGTTTCGGAAAGGAAGTAGTATTGTAAATCTAGTTTTAATTGGTAGATTCCTTCATTCTCTGATTTTGATGCATTTAATTATTCATAAGAAAGCAGGTTTTATTTCGATCTTAAATGAATATTTATTTTTCTTATAGAGCTTATTAACGAACTATCTATTATTATGGAATTTACTGTAAGATTAGTCTTAGAACTATACTTAGTTACTCTTACGGTTCGTTCTTCGTCCATTGAACCACCCCAAACGATTAGAGTGGAACCGGGACGGCAAGCATGTTAGTCGCAGATACCTTGTTCAACGCCGACACGCGAGGTGAATACATTATCGAGCGCGAAGCGCGAGATGAATACCAAATCGAGCGCGAAGCGCGAGATCCAACAGGTTCGCGCCCTGGGCGCGCTCAAACTTGCGAGTGAAGCGAGCCGCGCGCGAAGCGCGAGATGAGAATGTGCCCGCAAAGCGGGCAGATTTTTTTTTTTAGAAATGGTGAAAAGGCCATGGGAGGGGGCTGATAGTAAAAACTGTGGAGTTTCAAAGTTTTATTTTAGGCTCTGCAATAAACTACTTGTTGAAATACAAATAAAAATTTGTTCATTCAGAAAAAATGTAACTATATGTAAAAAATGATTATCTTTAATGTTTGTTGATCATTTTTTATTATTTTCATAACTAGGAAGCCAAAGGAAAGATGAAAATAAAAAAACGCATTTCTGGTATTATTTTAAGAGCAGATCGTTATAAATAATAATAAATTGTTTAAACAAATACTTTGTTGACTTTTAATAATGATGACCTCATTCTGACTTAAAACATGACAGAAGGTTTCAAATTTCAGATTAAACCACAACTTTCTGGCATTAATCTACAAGATGAAAGTTATGAACAATAATAGATTTTTTAAACAGTTCATTATGGTAACTTTGTTCAATTATTCCCTTACTGCAATTATAAAGTTGAAACAAGGTGGGAAATTTCAGATAAAACCGCAACTTTCTAGCATTACTTCAAGAGATGATAGCTATAAATAATAATAAATGGTGTAAACAATTCACTTTGTTAACTTTGATTATTTATTACCTTACTGTGATTGAAAAGTTGAAAAAAAGGTTGGAAATCAGAGAAAAAAGGCAACTTTCTAACATTATTCTCAAATAATATTGTTATAAATAATAATGAATTATTTAAGCAATAATTTTTTCAAATGTGAATAATTAGTTCCACACTTTAACTGAAAATTAAAAAAAAAGTTGCAAAATTCAGAAAAAAGGCGACTTTCTACCTTTATGCTAAGAGTAAATAGCTATAAACAACAACAAATTTTGTTTGAAAATTTTGTAAAACATCTGGTTATCGGTACAAAGTAATGTTTCATGTATTATAGACAATTTTAACTAAAACAAACCGCCACCAATTAAGAATTAGCGTCAAAAACTCGCAAAAGCCAATTTTTCACTCATGGGGGTTTTATGGGACCATGTAATAGTATATTATGCATCAAGGGAGACAATAACGACTTTATTGTCGAGTACTAAAAATATCAGGAAGTCAATAAAGTTCCTCGGCCACATGATACACATGATATTTTATATAACAAATGCATTAATATGACCGTTTTTTTCATGCCTGTAGAGTCGACTTAATGTTCCGCTTTGCAAGGCCATAGGTATGTTATAGCCATGTATATCTATGCCGTCAAAAATTATCACGTTATCGATGTATAATGGCCATTACATATCAGCTCGTAGATATCTGCGGGCCATTGTATGCCTATAGGCTGACAAGGGGAACTTCTGGTTCGCTCCACAGGCATGAAAAACGGCCATATTCATACATGTGTTATATAAAACAGGCTTATAGAGATGAAATTCAAAAAGTAATTTCTGATTTGTATTCTATGGCTAATATTGAAGAGAAATTTGAGAAACTACTCAATATGGATAATATTGACGATTTTGTAACAAAAATTATAAAACGGGGATGAGAGCATTAAAATAAAAAAATACAACTTTTGGCCGTGAATCGGGGTAAATAGGCAAAGAAATTGAGTAACAAGTAAAAGCATTCACACCTCCATCTACACAAATAGTTGACACAACAAGAAATTTGTTTAATAAAATTTGAACAAATGTAAATAGTAATTAGGTCAATTGTTGTGATCATAATTCTCGGCCAAAACCACATGCACTGATTAAAAAAAGGTCTCAAATCAGTACAAAAAGTTTTTAAAAATCTTTCACAAGAATAAATTTATCGCCCTGACAAATATATATTTTCTTCTTCCTCATAGAGGAAGCTTTGTAATGGTAACAATCTTGAAAATGTTTGAATTCGTTTAATTGAATGCACTGCAATTAAAAAATGTCTAATACCATGCATTCTAAGAAATTTTCCGGGTGTATGTGTGTGTGGAGGTGTGTTTGGATGTCACACATTTAAAATTGTCACATAATCAAAATTGAATTCAAAATCAAATTTTTTCCCAATAGTTCCAAAGTAGTAGTGCTGTCGTAGTTACCCAACAGGTGTATAAAAAAGAGCCCTTGTCTCGAGAAGAATCGATTGACTTATAATAATAATCCACTTTATTAAAGAGCAAGGAATTTTTGGAATTTTCGGGACGACTAGACGTAGCCTCACTTATAATATTTAAATAGTTTGTTTTTTACTAAAAAAATTTTCTCATCAACATACTTGCAGGTTGATGGAAGAACATAAAGGAATTTTTGATTTGAGATAAATTAGCTGAACTATATTTTTAAACAATTACTCATATAATGTAACAAAAAATTAAGCAATAATTTGAAAAGAAATGCAGAGATACATTTTTAGATTTTCCAAAATATATCATACATTTTTCAATGAAATAATTCTGTAATAGAAAATAATGGTATTTCTCCAACCATATAGGACTGATTTTTCTGGAACGTATGTGTTTACTGAAAACATTGACAGAAAATAGTATTATTCTTACTGGAAATTTCCCTGGAGCTTTTCTGTGAAAAAAGCCCTTGTGTATTCTTTTTATATTTAAAAAAATATTTTTGGAAATAAACTTCAATACATATTTCAAGGAAACTGTTACCAATATGTACCACGTGAAGTTAATCAATTCTTTTAAAGGAAGCGTTCAATAAACGAAGTGGCTGTTGTCCAAGTTTACCAAAAATACTTGGTCCACGCTTACCGAACTTCGGTCAACCTAGCACAAACAATTATATTTTTCTAGTTATTTTCAAGTGAACATATTTTTTTATAATCCGGGTGAACGGTATAAGTCATATACTATGATGATTTAAGTGCCTGTGTATCATAGATATCATTCGTTTTTCTAATATGTTCGCAGACTCAAGTTAAAGTACCACAATATGGTAAAAACCACGAAAAATGATATTCTTCTTGTTATTTTTAGGTCGATAGCTGTTTTTTCTGATTAATCTGAACCGTAAAATATTATGATAATATAAGTTCCTATGCAGTATAGACCTTATCGAAAATTATCATATGTTCGCACACTCAAGTTACAGTACCAAAAATGGTAAAAAACACGGAAAGTGGTATTTTTCTCAATATTTTGTAGCCAATAATATTTTTTCGATCCAAATAAACAATAAAAGTTGTCTATTATGCTAATATAATTGCCTATGCAATATAGACCTGATCAAAAATGATCTTATCTTTGTACGCTTCTGTCCATGTAGCAAAAAACTTTTAATGTTCACCTGAATTAGAAAAAAAAAGTATTAACTTGAAAATAACGAGAATATGAAATCTTTTCTAATTATTAAAATTTTCGGTATTTCAACTTGATGGTGAGAACATAAGATAATTTGGATGATTTAAAAAAAAAACTTTATTGACCTGAAAAGAATAGAAAAATACATTTTTTTGTGATTTTTACTATTTTTCGGTACTTTGACTTTGTTCCGCAAAAATAAGCTAATTTATGATGAGGTCTATACTGAATATGTACTTATGATAACATAATATACAACTTTTGCCGTTTCCCCGAATAGAAAAAAAACTTCACTTGAAAATAAGAAGAAAAATTCTTTATTTTTTCATTTTGACCTTTAACCGCGTTGTGCAAACTAAGAGAATTTTTTTCTTTGTTAAAAGTTTCATCAAGTCTAATGTTTCAGGGTGTGTTGAAGGCTTCCCTTTCTTGTCTATGGAGAAACTTGAAGTTTGGCTAATAAAAAGAAGGAAATTGTGGGCTTAGGGGGATTAAGGGAGTGAGTGAACGAGTGCGCGAGTTTGGATATTGGGGGCAGGGGTTAGACGTGGGGTTGGTCTGTCGCAGATAACGCAGGGTAAGCGGACGATACCCTTGGGAACACTAGGTAGGCATGCCAATACAGGAGTGTAGATAGGACGTGGACCTAATAGTGGAAACGCGTGGAAATCCTGGCCTGCCATCTGCAGCTTCTGGATATTCCAACGGAACAGCTGATTTACATCTACTGTGAATCTCAGTATACCTAGGTACCTCCATGTAAATCATCACTAATCTTCTGCCAGCTTATCACCTCCACCATGTTCTAATCACTTTAATGGAAAATATCCAAATAATCCATCATCATCCTCCCCTTCGCGTCATCACCAAAAACGCGAGCAAAACCCAACTAAATTATTAATATTTATTAAATAATAATACTTACCTTGATATAGAATAAAGGAGCCATCCACAAGCTTATAACTTATTTCTGATGACTTTTGCCAGCGTCACCGGTCGTTGACGAACGAATGAAACGTAACTGATGGCTTAATACGGATTTCACGTTTATTCTGAATTTTTTTTGCGTTTCTAGTGAGTTCAGTTGCTAATATGCCTACGTGAATCAAGAGTAAGTAAAAAAATTAAAATATCAGACTTCATAGCCCAAAATGACCTCAAAATAGAGGAAATAGGATGATTGTTTTTACGGAATAATTGCATTTTTAATGCAACAGGTAAATTTAAAACCAAAAAAGATTTTATGCCAAAAAAAAGAAGAATCTTCAACCCTAAAAAGAGGAATTTTCAACAAACAAAAATTAATTGTTGCCCAAACAGTTGCATTAACAACTAAACAGTTCAAATTTGAGAGAAAAGACAAATTTTCAACAAAATAGTGAAAATATTTAACAAATAGTTACATTTTTAAGCCAAAAAAATTTAATTTTGCAAAGCTGTTGAATTTTTAACAAAAAAGTGCATTTGTAACCATGAAAGATGACTTTTCTAGCAAAAAAGTAGAATTTTTGAAAGAAAGAAATGAATTTTTAGCGGAATAGTTGAATTCTTAACCAAATAGCTGAATTTCTAATCTGCAAAGATGAATTTTCAACCGGGAAGATTAATTTTCTACCAAATGATGAATTTTAAACAAAATAAATGAATTTTCAACCAATGAAGTTACATTTTAAACTAATGTAGATAAGTTTTTAGCGAAAAATGGAACCGTTAAGTTTTCAGTTAAAGAATTAATTTTCCACATAAAAAAGAATTTAATTTTCTACCCAAAATAATGAATTTTCGAGAAAATAATGCATTTTCTATGAAATAGCTGAAAATCCCAACTATAAAGGATACATATTTGACCAAAAATAAAATATGTAAATTACCAGATAACACAATTAAGTTTTAACAAGAAAAAAGCTAATTTTCAACAAAATAGTTTAGTGTTTCACCAGAAAGGTAAATTCTAACAAAATGAATTTTTAATAAAGAAATCCAAATTCAACTTTCAACCAAGCAGCTGAATTTATAACCAAAAATATTAATTTTAGCCATTCAATTATTTCAGTCCTGTCAAGTAAATAGTTTAATCTTCTAATAAATTGTTCATTTTTCAGGACAAAAAGACGAATTTTTTAAAAATCACTTCAATTTTTACCCGAAAATATGAATTTTTAACAATAACAACAAAATTAATTTACTGTAAAATGGATTAACTGTACAAAAAGTAGTTGATATTTTAACCAAAAATATATTTTCATTTGGAATGAAAAAAGTAGAATTCTATAAAAAATAAGAATTTTCAACAAAATATTTGAATCCTCAACCAAATAAGAATAATTTTCAATAAAAAGATGAATTTCGAACAAGGGGGATTATTTTTCTATCAAAAATAAAGAATTTACTAAATATAAATGCAAATTCCAATCAAATAATTGAATTATTAACTAGGAAAAATCCATTTACAAATTAAAATATCAATTTTCATACAAAAATGGAATAGTTGAATTTTAAGTTAAGAAATTTATGCCCAGCCAAAAAAAAAAACAAAAAAAAAACAACGAATTTTCAACCAACAGATGAATTTTCAACCAATGTTATGAATTAAAAAAAAAGAATTTTCAAGAAGAGAGTTCAAAATTTAGCCAAATAGTTTCATTTTTAACCAATAAGATGATTTCTGAAGAAGACGATAAATTTGCTACTCAAAATGACTAATTTTCAAGATCAATTTTTATTCAAAAAGTTGAATTTTCAGCCAAATAGTGGAATTTTTAACTGGAAAAATAATGAAAGATACATTCTTAAATAAATAGTTAAATTTTATACTGAAAAGAATAGATTTTTAACCAAAAATAGAATAGTTAAATTTCCAACCAAACATATTAAGAATTTTCAACCAAATAGTTGCATTTTAACCAAATAATCCAATTTCTAACCAAAAAGTAGAATTTTTCACGAAACGAGATGAATTCCGAACCAAAAATATAATAGAAATTTATAAAAAGAAAACTTAACCAAAAATAGTTTGATTTTCCTATTGGGTTCTATTAATTCTGAGAAAAGGGGAAGTTTGTTGAAAACAGTTGAACTCTTACAATATGTTTCCAACCGCAGTTTTTGACACCCCCTCCACCTCAAATTGGTGGCGTAGTTTATGGACGATCCCAAACTTTGTACAAGAAACAAAATTTGTAATAACTGTTTAAATTACAAATATTTGATTTCGGAACGTTTGCAAATACAGAACTGCAAAATTGTTGTTATTCTCATTTAATAGGAGAGTGTCAATAGAACGGAGTGTAGGAAATTTCTAACAAGCGCTTCTCGTCTTCTTGCGAATGTTAGTATACACCGGAATTGACTCTGCACTCTGTAGAGCAAATAGTCTGCAGAATTAACGATATACACAGGACAGTTATCTGTTCTGTGTACCGCGAGACCGATGCAAAATGGTCCGAAGCTTGCCCGGTGACGGAGGATCATCGGTGGCTGGGAACTTTGAGCATTTCAAATGACGCTGCACTAGCCAAGCGGTTTGCTTCCTGACTTTGCGTATGCGTCAGGAATCCACAGCTCTTGCCACACTAACTAATACTTTGGTTGACTATCGAACTTTCCTTTACGGTGGAATGAGGTCTTTATAACGAAGTGACAACTTTGAATTGACCCTTGTGACCCTCGCAAACTTTAGACTTTGTTATAAAGTTATTTACATACAAATCACTTCTAAAGTTGACAGTTACAAATTCTTAGGTTCATACCATTATCATACATGCCACTCTTATATGCTTGACCCCTCAAGCCGCCGGTCCCTCCCGTCCCTTCCTATTACCTCCTCCCAGTCATGCTGATCCTCCTCCCTATTCACCCCTGAACACCATCAGTCTAATTATACCGATTTGTTATAACCCCAACCATCTATTTCAAGCCCCTATACTCTCCCTTTTACAAACCCTTATATCAGTCAATGCTATGCTTAAAACCTTCAATGTATAATATTAGTAACTATAGCCCTCTTACATCCTCTAAGTCCTTTCTACCACCAGCCACTTGCATCTCTTCCTACTTCTTACATACTTCTAAATCTGCCCCTCTCCCTTATTCTCTCCATCCCACGAGAAAAACTTTTATTTCTTTCCACTTCTTCTTTCCAACTCTATCCCTCTTCCTCTCTATCCATGCCCTCCAAAGAGTTGATCTGTACTACTAACCTTCGAAATTTTTCCTTCAAAATCCTCCCACAGTTTGAATATATATTGACTAGCGCTAGTGTAATCCATACTCCTGTACACCGAACTTACCCCTTCTTCCAAACCCTCACCCTTCTCTCCTGCCACTTATCCAAATAGATAATATGTAATAATGACTCACCAACTTTACATTTACAATCATTCTTATCGACAATGGTTTCAATATCATCATGTCAACCTGTGTTACTGTTCCTCTCACTCCACCCAACATCTTCATCCCATACCACTCAAATCCTACACTTTCCGACCTCCTCCCAATGCTAATCCCTCTAACCACATGCCCCTCCTCATTCCACGCAATCTGATTTTCGCAATGTATATTCCCGTCCCCTTCCTCTTTTATATCTCCCATCCTTCTTTCGAGAAAATACTTTCTCTCAAACCACTCTTCCTTGCCTTTTTTCCTCCTTCCTACTCCTCAATCCCCTTATTTGATTCTCCTTTATCTGCTCTTTGACATTCAATAAATCATTTCCTGTTTTAATTTTTGTTATTAGGGTAGAAATTAAAGCCACTCATCGGAAATTATTAACAATTAAAAATCATTCAAAATTCAAAGAGATCGGCAGGTGTCCTCAAGGGAGGGTTTCTTAGGATACAGTAATAATAAGATTTAAATAATATAAAAGTGTAATATTTTGGGTAATATATTCAAATAGTCTACGAACACATGTTGCCTCTTTGGTTCATGAGATCAAATTTCCTCCTTGTTCTTTTAGTTTCCAACGAACCATGAAAAAAACAATACTATAAAACAGCAGATTTTGTTTATCGGACACCTGCATGCCTAGAACTTGAGTTTGTCGTAAAAGAAAATTGGATTAAAAGAAAAGTTTCCAGCATAGGTGTCTGAAAACCAAGATTTCCTTTTTTTTAGCTTTTATCTACTGATAACAAAAAACTGCATAACGTACCATTTTTTTTATTGCACATTTACATACTAAGAGCTTCAATGTGTTATCAAAGGAAATCTGATGAAAAGAAAAGCTTCCAGCGTAGGGGTCCGAGAAACAAATTTAAAAAAAAAAGCAAATTCCTTTCCCAAACCGATGTTGTACATGTTTCTGTCGTAGACTACGCAATACTTAAAACAATTTAAAAACTTTAAAGTACTGCAAAAAACATCAAAATAGTTTGTTTTTACGAAATTATTTACCATTTTTCTTATTGTTTTTTTTTTCTTTGCAATGTTAATTGTGCCTAGCTTCAAAGTAAAGTCTATAAACTTTAGTACTAATTGTAAGAGCACTTTGCATCCTCATAAAGGTAGCATTATTGTAATGATTAAGTAATTTATTTAAAATTAATAATTACATTATGTTACATCAAAAAATGTGTCAGTCTTCTCATTCGATCAGACCCATACATATGATATAAATCTTCTATACGTTCAATACAGATTTTCTAAAATAAATATAAAATGTAATGAAAGAAATGTAAAGCTACTTTTATTTACTCAATTTCAAGGAAGAAAAAGCTCATAAAAATAAAATATTAGGCTGTGGAGAATAGTTTTCCATTCATGATCGTATGAAAATATCTTGCAACTTCATTTGAATGTTTCCTAGGGGATCTAGTGTTTCTGGCTTTTTGCCGAAAATCTCTTCTCTAGGCCAAGAATCGACTTTTTTAAAGCTTACGTAAAAGATAGTAGCCCTAACGACAGACGCTTTACGAGTTCAGTTTTTTCAGATAAAAAGAGATAAGGAAAATCAAGGATGCCAAGTCGAAGAACTTCTGATTCCAATACATGTTGATTGCAAAAGTCCTAAGTCTTTTCACGGTTACCGTGCCTGGGGGGAAATAGAAGATAGTATACGCGAAATAGAGGAAAGGTGATGTGAAAGGGGTCGAGGTTCTTGCCGAGGGTAAGGGTAAGGGTAAGAGGAAGGAAAAGAATAAACATTGTGGAGGGTGAAGATTCAACAAGGAAGTTTTCGGATTCTGGCCAATAGCGATTGCAGGAAATGCTATTGGCTTGCTGAGGTCACTTTTGTACGCCAGGAGAAAATCCAACCACACGTAGCTCCGTCGAGAATGATTGTTTGTCGGGTTGAACGAGCCTGGCTGTATCAAAGATGAGATCCCGGGGAAAAGGTGATTCGCGAAATCTCCGAAGAGGGAGAAATAAAGACAGTGAGAGGGGGAGGCACATGATACGAGAAATGTGAGAAATGCGAAAAACAGGTCCGAATTTACGACGATCGTCCAATAAAACCACCCTATCAAACAATCTTTTATTTGCCCTCACGCAAACGACTTTTTCACCTTCGGGCTTCACCTTTAGCTTGTCGTTGTAAGAATAGTCATGTTACACTAAATCTCTAAATTGTCCGTTAAGCCAAGGAAAATTAACATTTTGATCCCTACTGTTACAAATGTTAACCAAAATATGTTTTCTACATCAGAATGGATTATTTTGAAAAGGAAGAAGATGCCAGTTTTTGCTTTAAATATTGTAAGTGATTTTAAAATGATATTGCAATAATATTTAGTAGGATGTGTAGTTTTAATAATGCCAATATTTGTATGCTTCCGGAACTCATAAATGTCTCCCTAAATTCTTTTTTTCAATCTCCTATTGGCAAACAAAATATGTATTGTGACAAACTCTTCATCCATCTCATTTTAATTAATTTCATTAATTTTTTCAATAATAAATTCCTCATCCTTTACAGGTGTCAAATTTTACTATTTTTAAAGATGCTTCTCCCGAATATTGTGTATCAAGATTTATGAATAAAATTATGTCAGATATTCATGGGCTGACTGATACTGACTTCATCTACTTACATTCAGTCCCCAATCATTTTATTATTTATTGTCATTACATCGCTTAGAGACAAAATTAATACTAATAATCATTGAATTAATTTATCCACTTTATCCACATTGAAGCTAGTATGTTCCGCGTATATTATTTTTCGCGACAGTTTGGCATTTTATAAAATTGTCTTTACACTTGAAGCAGCATGATGTGGTTTTCCTTGCATTAATCCTGAATTAAGAATGCCTTAATTTTTAAGCGAAGTTTGAAATTATTTAATTCTTATGGTTTAATTTTGAATTTATCAATTTTTAAAGTTTTCAATTATGAAGCATATCATTTTCAAACTTTTTAAAACAATTAAACTTTAAAGGTTCATAATCTTAAAAATTCTTCAATTGTGAACTGTGAAAATGTCAATAATTTTTTTTAGACAGGTATCAGATTTTTTGGCAAAAAAATGTATCCAATCACTTTGAAAGTCACCTGATACTATATGATACAATACTTATTACGTTTATTCATAACTCTTTTTTTTAAATTTTTATAATTTAATTATAAAATTATAGCTTTGAATGCGCGATTCTAAAACAGTGCAATTTTTGAGGCCTTGAAAGTTAAGGTTTTTTGCTTTAAAATCTTAAATTGGAAAATATTTGGTATACATTTTTCTCAAAATTGAAGGTTTATTATTTCAGATTGCATAATGTTGTAGTTTAAAATTCGAATATTGAAAACGTCAGGATAATTTCAATATTAAATATTTTGTAATCGAGAATTTTCTTATTACAGGCATGAAGAGTCGATTTTGAATTTAGTTTTTTTAGATTCAAATATTATAAAATTCTTCGTTTTTATTTCGAACGTACAATTTTGAATTGAATGCCTACAAAGTTAATTCGAAATAATAAAAAAAGAACAAAATAATTTGCCCAATTCATGCCCTAAAAATGGAAATCTTTTAGATCCAGGCATTGAAAATTGAATTATTTTTTTATTTGTAAATGTTCCAAGATATTTAATATGTCAAGCTGAAGTTTCAAAAAAGAATTACGAATTGTGAAGATTAAAATTTTGCAATCGCAAAAAGTGAAATAATAGCGATCTTGCTTTATATTCTTTGTTTTCCTAATTTTTAATATTCAGTTAAAATGTTTAAATTATCTGATTCTTAGGTGGACATTTTTAAAAACGATTTATTTAAAATCAAACATTATGTGATTGGAAAATTTCACAAATAAATAATAACCCTTGTGAAAAAAAGTATTGGCAAGTATTGGACCTGATACTTTTGTCACGAATAAGTATTGGAAATCCAATACTTTTTCGCGAGAAAAGTACTGGATCCTATACTTACCAATACTTCTTTTGCGTTAGGAAAAACTAAATAAAGTATTAAAAAATACACGATTTGAAATTAAAAACTTAAAAGTTGTAAATAAATACCAATTATTGGCTTTTACCAGTATATGCGTTTATTTGTAGATGTTGCTCAACGACGCGTTTCAATACATATATATGTATCCTCTTCAAATTATTATTCACAAGAGATAGTTGAAGCTTATTAGCAAGTTGAAGGTATTTGAATCAAAATTATTAAGTATTAATGTAAATGGTCCATTATACTAATTTAGTTAATTTACTTTATTATTTAATTGAATAAATGAATTGTATGAGTAAACAATTCAAGTGATTAAAATTTTTTACTGGTTAGTTGATTTCCATTTTTACAACATTATACTTGTTGATTTGTATCATTTTTTAGGGTTTTTATTATCAAAAAAACATTTTCGCCATAATTAGCATAATTAACTAAATTTTATTCAACTATCTTGAACTTGGTAATGAGCTTCATTAATCTTTTATGAACAATAACTTGAAGAGGATGCAGATCTGTATCGAAACGCTTCGTTAACTAAACGTCTCAACGAAATAATTTTTTTAATTATTCCGAAAAGAGCTTACATATTGTGTTATTCAAAGTCAGAATAGACCAAAATTAAACTATATCATTAATAAAATAACTTTTCAAATTTTGAATTGTTAAATTTTGCAGTTCTGAAATTGCATGTTGGACACTAAATTTCAAAATTTTCTCTGTCATAAGTTTCAATTTTGCAACTAAACCTGAAATGGTTGAATTTTTTGAAATTTTATTAAAAATTTGACATTCGTTAATTTTTAAACGATTTAAATTTACTTAAATTAATCAAAATTTTAAAGGGTTTGAGTATAAAAAAGTGTCAATATCACAATTCTACATATTTTTATTAATTTTCATCTGAAAATATTACATTTATAACGTTTTTAAATTGTCTTGTTCCCGAAATTGCAATCTGAAATAATTCAATTTTGATATCCTTCAATTCAAAATAAAATGAGAGACTTTACCCTGTTTTACGGTACCTTTCAGCTTCAAAAAAGGAAAACAAAGGTACAAGTGCAAGTAATCAAAAGAAACTTTAAATCTTCGAGGCATCAATCGTTTAATATCTTATAATGTATTCTGTATCTTCAACTGACGGCAATAGTTGTGGTCGAGAAACAAATTGGAACCGAGTAAGATGTGGTATGAGGAAATACCAGAGAATGTAGCATCGTCCATTGGTGGTTGCAATTCGATTTTCTCCAACGTAAATCAGCAACGTCTAATTTCCTAAGGCCGCTGTGTAGCAACCTACCTACCAATTCTATTGTATCAGACTCTATTTGTGTTTGTGTTTCGCGTATGGCGTCGGTTTTCGAATAAATCACCACCGTCTAATTTCCTAAGGATAGGTTGCGGTCCGAAATGATGTTAATGTTTGGCGAGGTTCGAAAGGGAAATGAGAGGAAGGCATAGAGACAGAGAGAAATATATAGAGAGGAAAATAAAAGAAGGAATAGAAGAGAGGAAAGATAATTTAAGAGAAAGCAAGAAAGTTCAAGTGAAGAAAGGTTCAGAAGGGCAATTAAGGATTAAAGTATGCAGAAAGGATTAAGATAAGAAATTTCCACTAAGACTTCCATAAAATCAAATTATCCTCACTCAGCTTTTGATGTTATCTCTACTCAAAGAATAATTATTAAGCATCTTTTAACGACTTTTACTTAAAAAATGATTAATCTAATTTTTCAAGCTCAAATTTTTCTCAATAAAGTCATATTTGGGGAATTTTTCTCAAGTGTACCCACCCAAAAAATCGATCAGAGTCAAAATTGGACAAATAGTACTCCTATTGGATCGTACTTCATGAATCTTTCTATTTATTTGGACTAATATTTAAAGAAGGGCAGGTGGTGATTTTTATTAAATTTGAGTTTTTTTGCTTAGTCTTAAACTAAACTTTACTCAAGTTTTAGCCCCATCCAAGAAAGTACGATTTTTAGGGTGGGTACACTTGAGAAAAAATGCCCCATTTATTTCTCCCTCTAATCAGTTTTCTATGTTGTTCCAAATCGAGAGTTGTTACAAAATTTTGAAACCCTTTTTTTAAATTGAACACAATTTCTGAACTCGACTTCTCTTGAACTCTCTTGAATTCTCATAAGTTCCCCAAACTTCCATGAATTCCTTGAATTCTATAAATTCTCTTAAATTCTATGATTTCTAGTAAATTTATTTTAAATTTGCTATAATTTAATTCAAATTCAGTTTTTATGAAGTTTCAATGACATAAATAGAATTTGTATAAAATTTTTGACAATTATTCGCCTTAGATAGGCATTAATTATTAAATTATCAATAGATGAGAAAGGAATGGATTCTCTGTCATGTATCCTATAAACGGTAGACACTGGAACTATAAACGTCTTATACGTTTTTAGTTATAAATCGATACAAATAATCTCTATTTGAATAAAACAGAGTTAATATTGAAATTGGTATTACGTTTTAAAAAACCCTCTGTTTTAGCATTTTTTCTCAGTTTTTTGCTACCATCTCAAAAAAAAGCACAAAAAATGGAGGTCCGATGCGAATAAGGAATGAAAAACTACTGCGAAAATGACACCATTCATTTTAAGGACATATAAGTCGTATTTTGTACTTAAAGTAACTGTAGTGCAAAAAGTTATAAAAATAGTCATTTCGAGTTTGTTGAAACATCATGTTATTAATCACTGTGCAATTTCACAAATTTTTTCAAGAATAATACATAGAAACTTGCGCGTGATTTTAATGAATGTTGTTTCATATTGTTCGGTGTCTCTTATTCACTAGAATGTCATGTGAAGAACTAATTATTTACTAAACTGAGTTGGAAGTCATTTTTATTTAAAACAGATCATTGTTTAAAAATATTTCTGAAAGTAATTGCAAAATATTTAACAATAGTAAATTACGTATGGTTAACAATTCTTCATGCATTCAGTGTTGTAGAATAAGGAGACTTATTCTTTTCAATAATTCAGAATTTAATACAGAATAAAAAAAAATTAACAGTGGTAAATGATTATTTTCGAAATATTGAAAAATCGTTTTCACGATGCTAGAAGATTCAGGCACATTTGAGTAATGAAGAAAATTAAGAAAGATATCATACGAATTTTCACCTCTAACATTTGATGTTTTAAACCTGACCTTTGACTTGTGGCTTATAAGACTCCTTCTTACCACCCTTTAACCACATTTGACCTTCGACCTCTGCTATATGACATATGATCTCTCACCTAAGACTTCTGTCTTTAAATTTTCATATTCAAGCTTTCACCTTTGACCCTGAGATATAAACTCTATCCTTTAACCTCTGACCATTGCCATATGATATCTCACGTTTGAACCTTAAACTTTGATCTGTCATATGACTTTTCACCTATCTTTGACCCTGAATCTCTCAGCTTCCACCTCTGAGCTTTGGCATCGTTAAGAAACTTAAAATTAGTGAAAAAATATTTACGAAACTAAATTAGTAACTCTCTTTGGGAACCAACGTAAACAAGATTTCAAGGGATTTTATAGAGAATTTCAGAGCTTTTAAGAGATTTCATGAGATCTCAAGGAACTAAAAAATATATAAAGGGATTACAAAAGTTTTAGTACATTTCAAATGATTCCAAAAGATTTCATGATGTTTCATAGATTAAAAATTATTTCGAAAGATGTCATGAGCTTCAAGAAATTAGCTTGTACAATTTTATAGAGAAAATATACATTTTTAAAGCGATTTTCCAATATTTTAGGAAACTTTAAGAAGCCTAATCGGAATTCCAGAAATCTAACTAGATTTTGACAGATTTTGAGGTTTTTTCAGGAATGAACAGCGATTTCTGCGGATTTGAAGATTTTTTTAGTGTTTTTTTAGGAATTTTAAGAAATTTGAAGGGATTCTAAGAGAATTCAAAATATTTGTAAACAACTCATTAGATTTGAAACAATTTCCAAGGATTTTATGTAATACTGCAGTATTTTTACGTATTTTGAAGGTTGACAGGGGATTTTAATGAGATTTCAGAGATTTGGAGGGATTTAATGAGATTTGGAAAGATTTTCAAACATTTTAAAGGGTTTCAAGGGATTTTAAGAGATTTTAAGAGATATAAAAAAGTTTCTTTAATTTCGCGGGATTTCGATGAAGGTTAGGACATTTCAAAATATTCTAAAGTATGTATATCCATGGATTTTAGAGGATTTCGTAAAATTTTAAAAGGTTTAACGGAATTTCAAACAATTCCGAGTATTATAAGGGATTTCGCGGGATTTCGAAAAATTGCAATTTTTGCGGGTTTTAATGATTTGAACTATTTTTAGAGTTTCTAAGGAATTTCCACCGATTCGTAAGGATTGCAAGGGATTTTTATGGGATTTGAAGAGATTATGTATGATATCCATGAAATTCTAAGGATTCAAAAAAATTTTAACCTTATTCAAACAAATTTTAAGAGGTTTATAAAATTTTTAAAAGAATTCACAAAATTTTTAAGGATTGTGATGATATCCAGGGATTCCGCGAGATTTCGTTAAAGGTCTACACCAGATTTCAAGAACTCTCATTGCCGAAATTATCCAGTTTTTTATGAGAAAACGTACTTCAATTTATGATTTATCTGCTGAGATTATACTTATGTCCTAGAAGTAACCAAAAGTGTGTAAATTTGAAGTACGAAAAAAATACAATACTGTTCCACATAGGGGGTTCGTTCTGATCATAAAACATCGGAAATTCGACTGGCAACATGCCCCTATACGTAACTCCACACCCACAACTTGCATCCTTTTTATTTGGATGAACACGTATGTATAATGTGTATAATATAGTATAAAAAGTAATTTTAACAGCCAAAACAGGTGTTAATTAGCGATTAAAAAAAAAAACAATCAAGAAAAGGAAACTTACGTGAGAAATTCTTCAGACGCCCCCCTAAGTCAAGATGCGTAAGATTTTCCAGACATTGCGCTAATGTATATTCAGGAAGTATTTAAAAAATTTTAATTATATTTTGATAAACATCAAGTTGTATTCTGATAACAAATTTGTTTAGTGTCTCGCAGCAAATTTTGAAGCACTAATTACTAGATTCTAGGTTCCATTTGACCATTCCAAGCAAATGAAACTCACCAACATCCAGATTTGTTTCTCAAGGGTCGTACACAGCAAGAGATTACATCCCCAAACGTTATCTACTAATTAATTGTCTAGTCGTATTTTGACTCTGTAGAGGCTGTTGCAGACTGCAGACTGCAGAGAGAGAGGGTTCTGATCTTTTTGTTTCCTGAGATGGTCTCTTTATAGGAAAAGACTAGACTCGACCCGACGATCTCATTCTCCTGAACCGCATTATTAGATCTCACTGCACCTTTATCTTTATTATCGCCCAGCAGCGCCCTGCTCATAACATTATTATTATCGCCATCATCATCCGTTACGCCGCTCACGTCCCGTGCCAGTTTTAATTACCGCCCGGTACGATGTATCATAAAAGTTTTCTGCACGGCTCGTACAAGTTCGTTGTGGATATCATTGCCTTGCGCGAACACGAAACCCGGCTAAATCACAGGAAAAGTCCCTTTTCACATGGCAGGCCAGCCTTAACCCAGGACGAGGCGAATCCTGTGGGATGAGGATTATCCTTGGCTTTTCTTTCCAGCGCACAATCTTAAACCGGGGGATCAATAATCCAAAGCGGTCTACTTTTCTGCCTTCTTTCTCTAAAAGCTATATCCTATAAACAAGTATTGTCTTGGAAATACGAAACGGGTTTCATTCAAGAACCATTTCCTTCAAGGATGATCAAATCTTTTCACCCCAAGATGAAATTGTATTTTCATCTCACGTCGAGTCAAGCTTTTATATGCAACAAGTTATATATTGCTTCATTAAGGAGACTATTTTTTCAGTGTGGTATTATCATGTTCCACCATAAATAAGAATTTACGGTCAATTGCAAAAAAGTTGAATACCTTAAGACACAGTAATTCTACACTCTTACTTTGAAAAGTTTTAGCCAAAAAGTGTAAAAGCTGTTCTTACACAAATATATTGCACACAGAATATGTCGCGAACAAAATATACAGATTATATTCCTCTTGCACAAAATATTTTCTGCACAGAATAAATCCTACATAGAATTAATTAATATTTTATTTTGCCTACACAAAATTTTTGTACAGGGAATATATCCTAAACATTATTAAATATTAATTATTTTGTTCTGAAAGTATTCTCAAAACATTGTACACAAAACTATCATGCCTGATATGTTTTCTATACAAAGTATACTTTATACAAAATGTCTTCTACACAAAATATTGGAAACCAAAATCAAATATTTTCTACACAAAGTAGATTCTACATAGAATTGCATAATTATTTCTTTTATTTCAATGTTGTTTCTGCTCTATAAAAAGCATTCTGAATCAAGATATTCAACACAGCAATATTCCACACAGAAATGTTAGGTGTAAAACTTTTCCTACGATAAACAGATTTTACACAAATTATTCACCACAGGGAATATAAAAGTAGACTTCACAATGGAAGATAATTCTTTTTAATTGTAAAGTCTACTATTATATTTGTGGTTCGGAACTCATCTTTTTTGGTTATAAATTCTACTATTTCTTTGGAAATTTAATTATTTGGTTAAGAATTGAACTATTTTGTTAAAAAGTCTACATTTTTGTTTAAAAATGCAACTGTTGGTTAAAAGTTGAACTACTTCGATGAAAACCGTGTTTAATGAAAATAAAAATGTTGTTTTAGTTGAAATATTAACTATTACATTTTTTCGTGGAAATTCATTTTATTGGCTGAATTCAACTGTTTTTGATTCACAATTAAACTCTTTTCTGAATAAATTTCCTCAGGTCTTACGGTCTATTTGTTAATAAAACATTCACTGAGTTGATATACATTTTCTCTATAGATTTGTACAATTATATACATACATATATTTAATTCTAATTTAGGTTTGCTTGAAAAAGACACACAGTAGTGTTGAAACGTACGTAGCATGAAATGATTATTTTAATAAAAAAAAATGTGAACTGAGTGGGTGGATGTTTTATTAACCAATAGGCCGTAAGACCTCAGGAAATTTATTCAAATATATTGATATTGACGGTATAATGAAAGAATTAGATTTGTTCTGACAAATCTGTTATTGAAACTGTTTTTTGTTTTGATATATTACCTATTCCATTATCTATGAATTCATCTTTTATTATTGAACTCAATAATGTTTGATTTAAAATTAGAATCTTTTTTTTTTAAATATTAAGTTAAAATTTTTTTTCTATGAATTCATCTATTTTCATTGAACATTCAACTACGTGATTGAAAATTGAACTTCTTCGTTAAGAATTTTCGTTGTTGTTGTGAAAATGCATATCTTTGGTTGAAAATGAACCTTTTTGGCTAATTTTTTATTTGAACATTCGTTTTTTTTTGTTGGAAAAACATTCGTCCTCTTCGATTCAAAATTTAACTGTCTTCTAAAAAAATCGTACCTGTGCTACAAGATTCAACTATATAGTTAAAAATGCAATGGTTTTTATTTTTTAAATTAAGATCGAAAAGAAATCTATTTTATCATGAATAATTTCACGCAAAATAAGCATGAAAAAGATTCACAATTAGAAAAACAGAATTCCAAACTATCTCACTTTTCGGCTCATTAGAGCGATTGAAACCCGAAAAAGCTTTAAATTTAAATTTATCATCATGAATCATCGTGAAAGTATTAAATCTATTATCATTGAGGGTCTTATAGGAAAAAATCTCAGCTTTCTTTTAAAACTATTTTGAAAAAAAGTGTAGAAATTTGAAAGAAGTCCAATTTATTTTTGATTTCCAAAAATTAAGGACAAATTTTGACTTTTTTAAAAAATCGTTACGATCACCAAAAAGTTTGTGAAAAAATCGATCAAAAAAATTTGTAGTGAAATTTTGTTTAAAGCAATAGGAAATAAGTTACAAATGTTTGAAAGTAAGGCTTTGCTTAAAAAACCAAAAATTGTACCCACTCCACTTTGATAAATAATTATCAAAATCAATTAATTTTTGGTGTGATGAGTATTTCAATAAGTTTAATATATGGAACAATTTAATCTCGAATTTATTGCTTGAAAAAGTTTTCAACTTTTTTAGACAAATCACATATGCCTGGAATGGCAAAAATGTGTACCTTCCAAATAACTTTGTTTCAAATCGCTAATTGAAAAATACATATATTTTTTAATTTCATGATTCGGACGAGCTTACGGACAAAAGGCCCCTGCTTAAGATGTTCAGTCACCTTGGGCCAATTTATGGCTGTATTTTTGTGGTTTATTCCTATCTACTGTAGCCAACGTCCCAGGTAGATAGAATTCCTATAAAAAAATTTAATGGCTAAGCTGCAGGGGCAATAACAGAAACCACATTGAAGAGCTTAAAATAAAAAAAATTTTTTTTTAATTTTGAAATTAGGGACTTGAAAGTTACAAAATCAGAATTTACGAATCGATACGATTACAAATATATAAAATTTTCCTTGATAAGTTGAAAATACATCACGTTTTGTAAGAAGCTCGTAAACTATACGAGATGTGTAAAAACAGATAGCATTTTTAGATTCACCGTCAGGACATTACACACACACACACACACACACACAAAGTTGTCAAAAATAAATATATGTATTTAAATAAATAAACAAAAATTTGTAGTGTAAAGGGGGATTAGTTTTATGAAGAACTTATGACAGCCAAACCTTTCTTAACTGCCTTTCGTGTTTCGGAATCCTCAAGGTTGGACCACCATAAATTAAAACATAAAAAGGACCCAAATCTTTCAGGCTTATTCTAGGGATGAAATCATTCAAACAGAGACTGATAATTCAGTGAAATTTGCATTACCCGGCCTGAAATTTTCACCTGAGACGTTCCTGGGATTTCCTTCAGGTCGGGTTGAGGGTTATGCCTGGAACAAATTTTGATCAGCATCACATCAAGAATTATTCCCCGAAGTTGTAGCGAATTTGGCCCAAAGGCCCTTTACTCATCATATTGTGCGGGGTTCTTTTCCATATTGACAATTGCAAAATTACAAAACTGGCGCGTGTTCACTTTTCTTTATAAATTATAAACTTATCAAGTCGCCAAGCACTAAATTTAAAAACTACCGAATTTTCAAGTCTGTAATTTTAAAACTGGGCCCTCTGCAAATTTACTGATAAATTTTAAGTTTATCAAGTCGAAAAATAACAAAACAAAAAGTGATCTTTCGCCAGTTTTTTACTTTTAGAATTGTCAATGTGGAAAATTTGGTAATATTGCAAATTTATAGTTTAGCGACTAGATAAGCTTAGAATTTATAAATAAATTTGCAGAGCGCCCAGTTTTAAATTTTCAGCATTGGAAATTTGGTAGTTTTGACATTTATTGCCGACTGACTTGATAAATTTATCAAGAAAAGTGAACGCTCGCCAGTTTTTTTATTTTAGTATTGTCAATGTGGAAAATTTGGTAATATAGCAAATTTATAGTTTGGCGACTTGATAAACTTAGAATTTGAAAATAAATTTGCAGAGGGCCCAGTTTTAAAATTTCAGGATTGGAAATTTGTTAGTTTTGAAATGTATCGCTTGGTGATTTCATAAACTTATATTTGATAAATAACCATGTACTCTGGCCAGTTTTGTAATATTGAAATTTTTAATGTGGAAAATTTTGCAATATCGAAATTTATAGTTCGGTGACTTGATAACCTTAGAATGTATAAATACATTAACAGAGGATCCAGTTTTGAAACATCAGAATTCGAAATTTGGTAGTTTTCAAATTTATTGCTTGGCGAATTGAGAAATTTATAATTTACAAAAAAAAGTGAACTCTCGCCAGTTTTTTACTTTTCGAATTATCAATATGGAATATTTGTTGATATCGAAATTTATAGTTTGGCGACATGATGAATTTAGAATTTATAAATGAATTGGCAGAGGGCCTAATTTTAAAATTTCAGAATTTCAAACTTGGTCATTTTTGTTAATTTGGAAATAAATTTACAAAGGATCCCAGTATTAATTTCAGACTTGGTAAATTTGCAAATTTACAAACAATAATGAATTGGATTAATTATCAAATTGGAGCATTTGCAGATGGTATCTACAAAAACTATTTCAATATTTTTCTACGCAATTTGATTCACATTTTTTATTCTTATTTCCCAATTGAAAACTGCCTTATCTTTGGCTGCGGCTCGCGGTCGATAAGGAAGAGCGCGAGCGCCCCAATGTCGTGCGTGGCAAGCATATCATTCGGAGCGCGAGCTTGTCAGCCTGCACACTTTGTTGGCTGCTTACAACTACAGCCTCATGGTCTTAATAAACACAGGACCTGTCAATTTATTCTAGACTTTGTTCCACTTCGCGATGTATTTCGCAAAATTTAGATTCATGTTGGGATATACAGACATCCGAAATTGCTTCTTCGATGTCAGAATTGTGTGTAAAAAAAATAAATTTGCGAACGGTTTTCGCAGTTCAGATGCTGTCATCTGCCATCCGTAGATTTTTCCCTTTCAGAAAATGAACATTTTCCATCAAAATATCAATTTCCTCAGCAAAAGGGTTTATCTCTCAAAATTTTATTGATCCGAGGATCACACCTAGCCCCGGAGATTTGGTAAGTTTTCTTTCTTTCTCGAAGACTTGGACAAAAAATATATATTGAGTCAGTACCATACTTATAAAAAACAAATTCATGTCGGATTTAACCAACACCCTTAAGATCTATATCGCACGATCAGAAGAAAGGGTCTTAACGTATCGCTTTGGATCGATGGTTAATAAGGTTATTTGATTTCTCGCTAGTATGAGAAAAAGTAGTTCTAATTATTTTAGTTGTATTATTAGGGTAGTGACAGTGATAAGAGATTTAGCTATAAGTATAATTTCGTCCTAAATGTTTAAAGTTATATTTTAAAGGTTTTAAAGGTTCTGTGAATAGGTGCCATGGAAATATACTTGCTTTACTTTCGAACTTGATGCTTTACTATTCCGCATCTTTCAAAAGGGACAGTTCTTGAGCCAATGATTCATCAGAGAACTTCCGAATCGAATCGTTTTAGTTTGAATTTCCTCTTCATGAAGTAAAGTTCTGTGCATTGTGCGAAGCTTAAATTTATTTTAGAAGAGTATGTTTTCTGTGATTTGATTGTTTTTCTGGCAGTGGAGTATTTCACGGTGTCAACAATCAAATTAAAACGGTAAGCATAAAACTTCCATTACTTAAAAACATAAAATTTTGCTGTTAGAAATTTCGGAATTTTCAGATTTCACAATTTATCAGAAAATTCCATAACTGTAATTCTAAATTCTTCTTCTTGACTATTTTTTTTTTCAAACTTGTTCTCGGGTTAATAAAAACCCATCTTCCATCATAGCCATGGACTAAGTCAAGTGACTGATGAGACGAGGACGTAATTAATTAATTTAATACGATGTATGAAATAATTTGCAATGATTTTGTAGGTACAAGATTAGGAGCATGGAGTAGTTTGCAGTTCGTCTTTTACCGCTGTTATGCGCACACAGCAGCCGCAAGTGTTGGAGGTGAGAACAGTCACCTCTGGATGCTTTCTTAGAGCTACCACCATGTATCACTCTATAGGTTTTTAGTCTTAGTCTTCTTTTAGTTTTTAGTCCTGATGGTCCAGGAAAAAAATTGTAAAAAATAAACTTTTTTTTAGAGTTCTTTAAAAAAAACGAAAATCTTTTAAATTCTTAATATGCTTTGTAAATACCTTGAAATATATGAATATCTCTTCAAAATTTTAAAATCTTAAAAAATTCCTAATCTCTTGTGACTAAAATCTTAAAAATTTCATTAAAATACATAACTAGTTGACATTTTTGTAATCACTTGAATCTTCCTTGAAATCTTTTAAAATACCCTAGAATCTCTTAAAATCTTTGAGATGCTTTGAAAGCCCTAAATTCATGTGACTAAATTCTATGAAATTTTTTATTAAAATATTACCAGAGCCGTTGAAATTCCGTGAAGTTACAGAAACTATGACGATATTCCTTGAAATTCCTTGAAATATTTGAAGTCCTATAACATCCTTTGAGCAAAAATTGATTGTTATACCTTATGGAGACCCATTAAAATCCCTTAAAATTATTGAAAGCCTCAGAAATCTTATAAAATCCGTTAAAACTCCTGAAAAATTCTTTGGAATCTTTTAAAATATCCTACAACTTTATAGGTCCTATAAAATCCTTTTAAATCTTCCAAAGTTCTATATAAAATCTCGAAAATTCTAACAGCTAAGTGATCCGGAATCAGAATAAAATAGAAGCTTATTGGATTGATTTGCAGCCATCACAAGCAAAAGTTGGAACAAGATCAAGGAATTTTGGCCCAAGCAATGTTCCAGCTTGACTCCAAATCCCTAAAGGCCTCAAATATAACTGGCAATGTCATCTTTTAAAAGAGCAATTCAGTATATTTATCAAAAGATAGAATAATACTTATTGTGTTGCCAAGTTCAAATCGATTTTTAACGCCCCCCCCCCCCCGAGAACTTCAATCATAAACGTAAGACTTCCACCTGCAACCCCTAACTCTTTCTCCTGACCGGCTTCGAGACATAGCCGCCTTGAAGTCGAATTTAAGTCAAAAGAAGTCAAAATCAAGTCGAAATATTTGTACTCGGTCTGCGCGTCAAAAACAAAACCAAGCCCACTCTCTCTGAATTCGGGCAATTAAAGGGCGTCTTTCAAACCCCCTTTTGAAAAATTTGAATTCTTTTTATGCACCCATAATTCTCTTATTTGAAAAGTGATTGTACAGAATTCCTGAAAATAAAACAAGAATCAAAGAATAAAATTTGGACAAACCACCACAAAATGCTCCTGTTGTAATTCCTAAAAACAAAAAAATTTTGTTTATTGACAAAAATAAAAAAGAGGAAAGAAAAATAAGAAGGCAACCAACCAAATCCCCTCACTTCCCTTTTTTACTTCTTTGGTCTTTTTTATTTTTATTACTATCAATTACTACGACGCTATTGATACGGTATTTTGAATTTTATACTGTAAATGGTTCAAAGCGCTCCCAAACGAGGAATGGCTTAAATATTTTATGTACAAGCTTATGTCCATATTTCCATCTAGAACTGAGTCAGAGGGACATAGACAGAATGGCCCTATGCTTGTTATTATTATTATTGTTGTCTTGTTAGGCTGGTCCATTTAAGTCCTGTTGCACTGCGGTTAAAAACCTATTGTACTATGCCTTTTATTTTAAAACCCCCAGTGAAACAAAGATCTATGTACGGGTCACCCTCGCTGCTAAAGTATCATTAAGGTTCTCTAGCATGAGTACATATACCGCCAGACGACTCCACTTCACTGTGTATGGTCTTGTGACAATTTTTCTTCCAATAGGGTGGGTTTAGAATCACTGTATGAATTTAAACACTGCCAGTGATAACCCGCGGCTGCATCCGACTTTACTAGAAGTACTAGCATTTGCTTGGATGTTTAGCCAGGTGAGAAAAAACTGGAGAAAACGGCCCTCCGAGTTCAGCCAGTTTTTCCACAGTCGAGATATTTATATTCATCAGGGTATTTGCGAAAAGGTGATTAAACGTTTGGCTGCATATATCTGCGTATGTGTCTGATATGCAATTGAGTCAAAATGAATATCATCCTCATACATTAGGCTTGAGTTACAAGGAATTTTAATTCAGATCGTTCCTTTACGTTTAAATTCGCAAATTTTCTGCCAGAGCCTACCTATGTTTGTTTGCCTACAACCTTAACAGTTCGCTACTAGTGGTCAACTCCAGACCTCTTGATGAAGCCCAGGGTGTCAACCACTTTTTGCGCTGTGACTTCCTCGGGTTCCATAAAATGGGTCTCAATTGCCCGAGCCTAGCTAGTTTCTGGCACTGGCATAAGGCACCATGTAAGAAGGTGTGCACTGAAATGGATAGATTAAAATAATTTAAAATTATGCAAAAAACGACATTTGTAAATAGCATTGTCCTTGATTAAAATGTTGACAATTATAACTCAGGGAAAGAATTAAATTGACTTCAACATTCGTCCTCGCCTTACATCATTAAACAAGATTAACTTGCTTTCAGTTTCTACCTTCTTCAAAAGAATTAAAACGATCCATTATTTAACCTCAAATTTCCTTTAAAATCCTTGCACTTTTCTTGTTCTTATATATTTTTTTACGACGAAATGGTTTTTTCTCTTAAGTTATAGCTTGGGCTTGAATAATGATTTACAAATACCTCTAGGTACCCTAGAAACCCCGCTCCGACTTTTTATAATTAAATTGAAATCTAGAATATCTATTATATGTATACCCTCTAATTTTCATCAAGATCTGTTAGCTCGTCTGGTTTTTATACATATTTTTACCGCAAAATGGATTTTTCTCGCACTGAGTATCACCTCAAGCGTGAAGTTTGACCTGCTCGAGTTATAACAATGTTTTTTAAGGACTAGCAATACAGGTGGTAATCGCAAGTAGAAAAACCTATGTATCCTTCCTCATCTGTTTTTTTTTTTTTATAAAACAAACATCAAACTATTTATCACAAAACCAAAACTCTCAGCAAAAAGTCCTCATCCATAATAGATAAATAAAGAGTCTATACCTAACTGAATAGAAATCTAAAATAGAAGCACATGTAGAATATTCAGCGCAATGCTTGAAACAATAGGCTTGGGGTAAACTCATGTACCCTCCTTAACGACGCATACAATTTAAATGTTTCTTTGTAGATCCTCAAAATGATAACAATACTAAAACCACTATCAATGAAAAAAAAATGGAAAAATGAGTGGGAAATCTATAAAAATAAATCTAGAGTCAACTAAAACAACCCAATTTTAGTTGAATTTCTGCACTCTTTCCTTTTTCTCTCTCTTTTTTCATTGGTATATATTTGTTTTTAATAATCCTCCGTTTGATGTAATTTGTTACAGAAAAAGATTTAGTCAGAAATTGTGTTTATCATCATTTTAAAAACAATTTTTTAATTGAGTAATGTCTTTCGCTTACAACCTGTATCTTTTTCTTATTTTTTACTATGAAACAATTATTTCATTTTGCAGTCTATGTTTACGCTTAGTTAGAAATATTTAATTAAAATTGCGGAAGAAATCTGATTATTAAGAAAAAAGCACAATTAAATAAAAGAGGTATGTTAAATATTGGCCGTTCATACAAATTATACGACAAATAAGTCGACACCACCCTAATAGCACGGAACGTTCCAGTGGAACGTTCCAGGAAAGTTCCCGGAAGGTGTAAAATGTCCGCCGGTTGGGAATGTTCCAGGAACGTTCAATTGGGACCTAAGGAGAACCTTCCATTATTGTTATTTTTAACATCAATTATCTCGTAAACCGTAAGAGATAGGTGAAAATGGATGTCATTTTTGAGTTTTGAGTACCGCATATACTGTCTATAATATGATATCCATATCATAGACTGATATCGAATTTGACCTATCACTTACGGTTTACGCGATATTTATTGATAATAATAACAATAACGGTAAATTTGGTTTGGAACGTTCCAGTGGAACGTTCCCAACCGGCGGACATTTTACACCTCCTGGGAACGTTCCGAAGGTGCCCGCGGAACGTTCCGTGCTATTAGGGCAAATGACAAAAATTTAGCGCAAGGGAAACCAAGTCAAGTAACAAAGGACTAAGAATTTAAACGAAATCGGATGTGGGCGATCGAAACAAAGTAGGCGCCATTTTCTTCAAAATTGGGTTAAGCACGTTTTCAGGTTTTATTTAACGTAAATAATACTTGTATACAGTAATATTTAGTATTTTAATGTTTTTATGAAAATATTTCAAGATTAAAAAACAATTAAGTGCACTTTGAAACTGTAATGAGAAGTCAAAGCACAGAAAGTGCACTTTTTAGTTTGGCGCTTACTTTATTTCGACAGCGCACATCCGAAATATGATATAATAATATGAGAAAAGGAAAACATACTTTAAAAATAAAGAGATCACCTTCAGCCGTTCCAACAACTAGTTCATTATCTCCATCATTATCAACGTCTCCAAATGTCAAACCATGCCTAAAAACTGTACCAGGCAGTTCCCAGCTAAGTCTTTTAACAAAACATACAGCTCTCATTTTGACATAAATTTAAGCTGCTACTGGAAGGGACAAGTTTAAAGGCATCCTATGCGAAGGTAAAAACGAAATCAAATATCGCCAACGACTTGGCGGCCACACAATACACGTTGCTTTTCCAGTAATCAAACCAAGAGCAACAGGTCCAAACGAATTTGAGTCCATAGAATAGCCCGTATTATCACCTTCTACCCAACAATGACCATCAGGAACCTAGAAATAAATAAATAGAACCTATATATACATCAATATCACATATAAATATATAAGGATACTGCCACACAAAGTGTCATTTTTCTGTCACGCTTCTTTTATAGGGAATCCTATACTTAAATTGCAAGTTATACTGCACGAAAATTTATAGACAGACTCCCTGACATAGAAAAAAATGCTTACAGTCATTACAGAAACCCTCATGAAAATATATCCCTATAATAAATGAAGAAAATACGAAAAATACACAATATGTTTTTTGCCCCTCGTTTTAAATTTAATTTTAAAAGGTTCTCAAAGAGAAAAAAACGTTTATTTTTTAATCTACAGTTCCTAAGGAATTATTTTTCTACCTGGAATATCATTAATTACGGGCATACCCAGGGAACAAAAATCGATTGGACGCATTTGAATCGGCAGTAAAACTTATTTGGATAGGCATTCTTAAAATGTAATTGCCGATTGCGACCGATTAATTACCTAAATTGATGTATCGGATGTTACCGATTGGAAAAGGGTAGCTTGAATCAGACGAAACATATACTAGGTTCTACCTGTGAGAAATAAACATTTGTTTTATACCATAATCCTCTGTCTTATTCTGTCGGATCATCGAGCATTCATTCTTGTTGACAATTAAGCAATTTTATAAAGGGCAAGGAACACGACGCTTTTCATTCAAGATCGAGAAGTGACGCCGAGCAGAGCATAGTATACTTATTTTCATAAAAGCCCATAATTTCACGTCAAAGAACTTAATTAATTCTCCACCGGAAAGTTGAACTAAATGTAATGTTAAAAATCACATCAAACGAAATGAGCCATAACCGAACGCCATTGCCTCTCCGTGCACTGTTTTCAATATCTCAGCAGATATTGCAAACTTCATTATAAATTGATATTGCTTGTTAATTTATAATATACACACTTAATATCGACAACATTTTTTATTTAAATCCACTACTTGCTACCACTACGGATTCACTTCCATTCAAATGATCATAAATCTAATCTGCCTTTTAGTATTCACTGAATAGAACTAGACATCGCCGTTTCATTGACAGCAATTGTCAATCTTAAGTTTCCTATTGGATACATCATCCACCATATTCTGTTTTAGAGAGATTTCATTCGATTCATATATACTCGTGCAATTAATTAGGAAACGCTTATTGAAAACATTTGAGGTTGGTCTGTCCGATTCGACTCCATATTAGGCTGGGGCGAAAAACCAACATTGTGCATCCAGGAAACGCATGAGTGCGGAAAAGTGGCCCAGTTCAATCCGAAACTTAGCGCACTTTGAAATTTGGAAATCGGATAATATTTTCAGTCTGTTCTTTGAGGGTGAAATCTCGAAATTTCACTAAAAAACACTAAAATTTAAGGCTTTGCAAAAATGGGCTTAAAATAGATACCGATGCCTTAAAAGGGTGACTTTACGATGAAAAGTCATCAGAGGGTACTTAGAGGTCCGTACCGAGTCGCCAAAGTCATCCCATGCCAATTCTCATGGAGGGCCGGTCTCCTTCTCACCTCCCCCTCCCTATGGTCAAGCATTGTCCAGACTTGTCAGAAACTTTCAATGGCTCGTACTGTCGGCTCACGCCTAATGTTCATTCACTCGCAGGTGCTAGTCGACGTTGCCATTATAGTTTCTTCTTCTCATTGTCTCGTCGTTGATTCTTTTGGTGGTAGAGATCCTGATTCTGGCTGCACTCCCCTCTTTGGTTTCTATGTCACAGCATGTCAAAATTCGCAAAGGGAGACTTTATGCAGTGCCCTATATTTGGTCCTCCAAAATATTTTGGACCGAACGTTTTGCCAACGAGGGCGGACGTTCTGCTATGTTGTCAGGAGGTTCGAAGGGAAAAGGGCTGTTTTTCAGAAAAACACAAGGAGCCTTCGTTCGGAGACCTTGCCGACGAAGTCCGTTCCAAACTAATAGTCATTTGGGAATCTGCTTCTATCACAACGGTCTCAGAGCAGCGCATTAAGAAATGTCTCACAAATCTTCATAAAAAATAAACTACGTTGAAAAATCTATTGGAGAGTAAAACAACTTCTCAAAGTAATAAGGATGAGAAAATCGCCGCCTTCAAAGAGTACTGTTCTGAATTATTCAACGTAGCCGCTTGTAAGTGCGTTGACTTGTCTAGGTGTTCCTGTCCCAAGGAAAGGAAGTTTCCAGCCATAGAGCATGCCTTCTATCTTGACCAAAGAGGTAAAAGACTTATGGGAATTGCCAGCGTAGATGTCTCTGAAACAAACAAAAATAAATAAGAGAGCAGAACGTAATGCAAAAAGAGGCATACTTGAACGGAGAGAGGGTGGGGAAAGCGTTCCTACTGCATCGGCTTCCACATCTTCCTCTACGATTGATATGGATATAGATTTAGATTCCTTCTTTGAGGAAGGTGAAGGGGATAATCCTCCTCCTGAAATTAAGGTAAAGGTTGATGCTTCTACCGATGATGACGATTTTCACGACATACCACGCAGACTTGTGCAGAGAAAATCATCGCAGGCCAGACTTGACTTATCTGAAGCAGCAGTAGTTGCTCAAAGATATGGTATAAGTCAACGGGCTGCGGCACATTTAAGCTCGTCTGTGCTCCTCGCTGCCAATCGAGCAGGTATGATCTCCCCGGATATTTCTCAAGAAGTACCTGAGTGTCTAGTCATAGATAAAAGTAAGATAAGGCGCGAGAAAATTAAAATAGGCTCCAAGTTGAAGGAGGAATCACGCCATGAGGATTCTATTCGTGGCTTATACTTTGATAGTCGGAAAGACGAAACATTGATAGCCTCCGGATTTATTAAGGAGGAACACATATCTTTGGTGGCCGAACCAGGTTTCAAATACGTAGGCCATGTCGTCACACCATCGAGCCATGCCCAAGATGAGTGTGATTCTAATCATAACTACGTAACAACAGAACTGAATGGAGGTTTCGATGCAGTTGTAGTCATGGGATGTGACGGTACAAATACGAATACGGGATGAAAGGAAGGAATTATTCGTTTATTAGAGGAAAGACTTAATCGTCCGTTGCAATAGGTTGTCTGTCTATTAATTTCCAATGAGCTACCGTTCAGAAGTCTTTTCGTATTTATTGATGGACCTACCTCTGCTCCAAACAAATACCCAGGGTCAATAGGGGGACAACTTCCAACTTGTGAGACCCTCGATATTGTAAAGTTTAAACAATTCGAGTGTGACTTACCTGAGATTGAACCCACTGATCTCAGCTCAGATCAAAGGTACCTTTATGAGATATCAGATGCCATACGGTCCGAAGCGTGCTCTTCTGAGCTGGCCTCCCGGAATATAGGCCCCATCAACATGGCTCGCTGGCTAACAACTGAAAATAGAATTCTGAGATTATACATATAAAAAAAAAGACCCACAAAGAAACTGCAAGTATTAGTTGAATACTTACTCGCAGTATACGTACCTCAGTGGTTCCACATCAGACGGGATAATTCTATCGCTGATGTGAGTCAGCACCTCTTCTAAATAATCAAATTGTCAAGGTTTCTTCCTCTGAAGTACCGAAATGTGGTAAAAACTTCCATTCAGATAAACGGCTTCTGTGCCATGCCAGAAAACATACTTCTGGGAATGGTAACCGACCCTAGGCTTACCGTTCGCCAAGACGCACTCACCGAAATCCTGCAAGCAAAACATAAGCAACAGACAACTGTTACATACAATATTGTGCTAAAAATTAATTTTCGAGCTAATGATTATACAGAAATGATTGATTGGGAACAGACAGATGTTTCACTTACCGTACCTCCAGTTTTAATTCCCATAACAGAGGATGAACTTACCGCTGAGCTATCTATGGCCAATGGCTTGGTACCAGACTGGGACTTTACACCTTTCCCTTGTCACACAGTAGAGGTGGAAAGAACTGTTACACTGGTAACAGAGATTTCCAGATAAGGCATCGGTCCCGACGCTCGGGACCGACAGATACGCGCCACACTTCTTTCTCGAAAGACTGTCAACCTATTTGACACTAAGAAAGACTTTGTGGGTGTAATTAATGACTCTGAGACTTAAATAAGCACGTTCTACATATGGTTGGTTGGTTGGGTAGGGCGTGGGTGGAGCCCGATGTGCAGCCACCTCCACGTGGTGGGCTCTGGGTCACTCGAAGTAGTAGAACTCAGTGAGCTAGGAGCTGCACAAATATTTAAGCGTTTTACTCGAAAATACGCAATTTTGAGGTATTTCCCCCTCCATCAGGATTGGCATGGGATGACTTCGGCGACTCGGTACGGACTTCTAAGTACCCTCTGATGACTTTCTATTGTAGTCACCCTTGGAAGGCATCGGTATCGATTTTAGGCCCATTTTTGCAAAACCTTAAATTTTAGTTTCAAAATTTCAAAGTGAGCTGAGTTCCGGATTGGACTGGGCCACTTTTCCGCACTTTTCCGTATAGTATTTTCACCACTTACCCGTAATTGTTTAAACATTTTTATCTGAAATATGTAGAATGAGCGCTCTTTCCCTAGCCGCGATGCGGCAGTAAAATATCACTTTATTGTACCGTGATGAGCGGCACGTAAAGTGGCAGCAAGGAGAAAAAAGTGAGTGAGAAGTGAAAGAAAAGAGTGAGAAGAATTCATTTTGAAACTACGTTACAGTAAGAAGTGGACTTTGGACTTATAACGTCGCCCTACCCGCGTGCGTACGCGGTACAATCAAGCGCCATTTTACTGCCACTCCTTGGGCAGATAAATTCGCGATCAATCTGCCTATTTCAGATAAAGTTTCGTATTCACCACGGCAGGAAAGTTGTTTTATACTCGGGTGCAGTTTTACCTATGAGGCTCAGCTTTACTTCCTAGGTACATTATCTACTATTCTGAGGCAAACTGTCAGAAATGTACACCTTCTTAAGTAAGATAAACTAGATGGTTCAAATTAAAGATCAGCGCGATCAATTTCCTTTGCTGTTAATTGTGAAGAATTTATCAGTGTTGAGATGTAATTTTTGACTGGAATTATGTAGTAGAGTGTAGTTTTTTTGCAAACTTTTGCAACAGATTACATAAAATTCTCATTTTTCACACTTGTATTTTCCTAGACATAATTTTTTTAGCAATTTCCATTTACGTAAACACTTTTTTTATTGACAAAACAGACTAAATATTCATTTTTTCTTCAAACTACATTAACTAATTAGTTAATGAGTAGACTTTATTTTACACTCAAGAGTGTTGGTTAAATCCGACTTTGAGCAATAAAATGTAGAGAACTCTAGCCTTTTGCTGAAGAAATCATTATTTTTACGGAAAGCATTAATTTTCCGAAAGGGAGAAACGTGCAGATAACAAACGACAGCATTTGAACGGCGAGAAACGTTCGGAAATTTTTTCTTTTTTTATTGACAATTTTGACATCATAGAAGCATTCTCGGTGATCAACATCTATCTGACGACCCACGACTTGATGATGGTGAACCTAAATTTTGCGAAATGCATCGCGAAATGAAGAAAATTGACACGTTCTGCGTATGTGAAGACCATGATACTGTAGTTGTGATGAGCTAACAAGGTATGCAGGCTAGCTTTCACCTTCGCCTGGCTTCGGGCTCCGAACGACAGATTGCCACGCGGGGCATCGGGGTGCCTTTTCTCATCCATCGCGAGTCCAGGTTTCGAGTCTCAGCTAAAGATAAGGCAGCTTTCAATCAGGAAATAAAAAAAAATGTGAATGAAATTGCCTACAAAAAATGGAAAAAGTTCTTGCAGATACTATCTTATACATATATCATTTTATAGATCAACCAATTTATGATTGTATGTAAATTTGTAAATTTACAGGTTTTGAAATTACAACTGGATTCTTTGCAAATTTATTTCCAATTCTGAGATGACCAAATTTTTCCCAATGATAATTCCAATATTAAAAAGCTGGCAAGTGTTCACTTTTCTTACTAAATCATAAATTTATCAAGTCACCCAGCAATAAATTTCAAAACCATCAAATTACGAATTCTGAAACTGCGAAATTAGTCCCGCTGCTCATTTATTTATAAATTTCAAGTATATCAAGTCGCCTAAATATAAATTTTCATACTACAAAATTTTCCACATTGATAATTCCAATATTAAAAAACTGGCAAGAGTTCACTTTTCTTTATGAATTGTAAATTTATCGAGTCACCCGGCAAAAATTTCAAAACCATCAGATTACGAATTCTGTAATTTTGAAATTAGATCCTCTGAAAATTTATTTATAAATTCCAAGTTTATCAAATCACTCAAGTATAAATTACGATGCTACAAAAGTTTCCACATTGATAATTTCAATATTACGAAACTGGAAAGTGTTCACTTTTCTTTATAGAGGAGGAGGTTCAATAGGGCCAGTTTTTGGGCCATCTACTGATTGGTTTGAAAAATATTTTATTTTTTCATCTAACTAGGTCTCATAACCCCTTGAATGGATATTTCCTGAAAGTGATTTAATTTCAAGAAATAGGCATTTTTAAGTTCGTATTTTACATGGATTTTTGCACTTTCGTTCAAATCATGCTGGCTTTTACATTGTTGGCATTGCTCGTGCAAGATCGTATATCGCCAAAAACTGCGCACATATATGCGTTACAACATATGTTCAAGCCATCATTTTCCTCGATGTACTTAGCCTTTAAAATAAGGCTTATTTTTTACTCTATTAGGTCTGTGACCATGAAAAGAGTACAAATGTTCTGCTTTATCAGATTTATTAGCAATAATTTCTATAAAATAATCGAAGCAAACTTGAAGAGACTTGTTTCTAAGAAAAGGTATATTAGATTAGGATCAATCAGAACTTATGGTTAATTAGAGGTCACGTCCTCTTCAAGATTTTTATTGGTCAGAATCGGTTTGCTCATCTGAAGATAAGTGTTCCCTCTCCTTCATCTTCCGAACAAAACGATGCATCATTCAAATGACTTTTGAATTCACGTGAAGTTCTGCGAGTGTTTTGTTGATATCTAGCGTAACTCAGATAACACAGAAGACTGGCAATATGAGCCGCAACAACCTACCACTCTTGTACCACTTTTGCACTGGCAGTACCAACAACTTATCGGATTGGGTCCAGCATTAGTTTCTATCCATGAGTTATACACTTTGGAAGATGTATGGCGAGACTGGATTTATACTCTTCGAAAGACTTCCTCCTGTTTGTGGACAAGAAGGTAGTGTCTCTTGCGTTCTAGGAAGCCACGATGCCTTTCTTTTTGCCCACTTTTCTTTTCCCTCTCGTTCTTGAAGGCGATTGGGCTGCGGAACCAATAGCAATATTCTTCCAGCGATCAGATGATCATCGGGATTGTCATGAATTCTGGGAGGTCGGAAAGCATTACAAAGAGCACAGACTTTTCGAACCTAATCCCCGATGTACGGGATTTGACTATTTGGAAAAACATCACTCAAAGTTCTCCACGTTTTTACCAACACATTGATTGCTTCAACCACCCATCGGACTTTAGTAACGCGCCTTGATTCATTTGCTTTAGTCGTAGAGTGCTCCGATCCTTTTTGGAGAAAATAAGGCATTTTGGAAACGAACCCAAGATCGTCTAAGAACTTCAGACAGTCCCGAAAACCGCGATCGACAACAAGAATAGAGTTTGAGGGCATCCATGTGCGCAGTTTCTTTGAGTCTTGTCTTAAAAGACTGTCAAAGATACTAGTGTCGTCTATGCCTTCAGTGCGTATGTGCTTAGCTTTATTTTTCATCAAGTTGCGCACGGGACTTTCCAATGCGATTTTATTAACTCTTTTTGGCATAGAAAAACGAAGAGTTGGCAGAGGAATTACGACAGCATGGACATTTCTGATGTCCTCCTTTGTTTGTCATCATCTTGGTATAGATCACATATCTCCCGAGTAAGTCATCAAGGACCATACTACGTCAACGGCAAAAACTCTATTCGCAAATAGACAAGATGTATGTATCCTTGTGGCTGCTGGTGCATACATGTTTATCCAAAAGAGTAGCAATTACTCGTTTCAATAACGGACTTATTCTATGCACGAAGGAAGGCATCTGATCAAGCCCATGATGGTAGTAACGACGACAGGATATATAGTGGATGTTTTCGGTCCGTATTTTGCTGATAGCAAGAACGACCACGCTAGTATCTTTGACAGTCTTTTAAAACAGGACTCCATGAAACTGCGCAAATGGATGCCCTCAAATTCTGTTATTGTTGTCGATCGCGATTTTCGGGACTGTCTGAAGTTCTTAGAAGATCCTGGATTTGTTTCCAAAATGCCTCATTTTCTCCAAAAAGGATCGCAGCACTCTGCGACTGAAGCAAATGAATCAAGGCTCGTTACTGAATTCCGATGGATGGTTGAAGCAATCAATCGGTTGGTAAAAACGTGGAGAGCCTTGCGTGATGTTCTTCCAAATAGGCAAATCCCGTACATCGTGGGTTACGTCAGAATAGTCTTCGTAATGCTTTCCGGCCTCTCAGAATTTATGACAATCCCGATGATCATCTGATCGCTGAAAGAATGTTGCTATTGGCTTCGCAGCCTAATCGCCTTCAAGAACGAGCAGGAAAAGAAAAGTGGCCAAAAAGAAAGGCATCGTGGCTTCCTATAACGCAAGAGACACTACCTGATTTTTCTAGGTTAACTCTTGTTGAGTTGCAATACATCGCACTCGGAGTGTATCCGCTGAAGCAAGCTCAATCGTATGCCGAGGAACATTTAGCGGATGACGGAATGTACTCCCTTCTTGTCCACAAACAGGAGGAAGGAAATTTAACAGTACAAATTCAGTCTCGCCATACATCTTCCAAAGTGTATAACTTATGGATATAAACTAATACTGCACCCAGTTCGCTAAGTGGTTGGTACTGCCAGTGCCAAAGTGGTGCAAGAGTGGTAGGATGTTTCGCTCACATTGACAGTGTTCTGTGGTATCTTGTTTACTATAGATATCAACAAAACACTCGCAGACCTTCACATGAATTCGAAAGTCATTTAAATGATGCATCGCGTTCGTCGGAAGATGAAGGAGAGAAAACTTCGTCTTCAGATGAGCAAATTGATTCTGACGAATAAAACTCTCGAAGAGTACGTAACCTGTCAGACCTGATAGAGTAAAAAATAAGCCTTCTTTTGAAGGCTGAGTACCTCTAGAAAAAGATGGCTTTAACATATTTTGTAACGCATATATGTGTGCAGTTTTTGGCAAAGTACGATCTTGCTCGAGAAATACTAACAATGTAAAAGCCAGCATGATTTAAACGAAAGTGCGGAAACCCATGTAAAACCCGAACATACAAATGCCTATTTCTTAAAATCAAATTCCTTCTAGGAAAAATCCTTTTAAAGGGTTATGAGACCTAGTTAGATGAATAAAATAAAACACTTTCAAGACCAATCAGTGGATGGCCAAAAACCGGCCTTATTACCCCTTCTCTTTTCTAACAGTTTCAATGGTATTTTATTTAACGTAAGTAAATGCTCGGTTATCACGTTCTGGCTCAAGATTAACCACACTAAATTCAAATTTAAAATAAAAATAGTTTTAAATCTTAAAAAATTTTAATTTATTTTTGAATGGCGCCAGGTACAGGATTTGGTATGCGGAACTCGCACCCATATTCCATCCCCGGTGAACAGCCCTCGGTTGCGCGAATCGAAAAAAAAATGTCGAATAAAACTTAAGTAGTTTATAATGGACAATCTGTACATCATCTGTACATATACATGCATACATACATACATATATATATATATTTATAAATAAATATATATATATAATTGAAAAATAAGGTTAAACAACCACCGCAGGGTCCCACTGAGAGCGACTGACATCTGAAAATGACAACAACTCCCAGTAGAACCGCGATGAATCACACTCATGGCCACGTATCACAACTGTGAGGTGGGTGGTCTATTCATAGTGTTATATATATATATATGGTTAAAACTTTTTCATAAGGACAACTGCAGCATTTCGCCGCGAGCAGGTGCTAATCTTAAAAATTGCACTCCCTTCCAGCGAAATCGCGGTAAAATTTCAGCTGTAACCACGTCTCACGATCGTGAGATGGTGCGACTAATTTAATACGATGATCCGGCAAAAGTCTCGTTTAGCCTAAGGATACGGAGCGACCCAAGGACGACCACCTTCTGCATTTTCCCCGCAAGTGTCTCAGCATTTTCTTGTCACGCAGGGATGCTTTTCAGGGTATTAACCAGTGAAACCTTGGCACTTTCAAGAGCGCCGATGTTCAGGAACATCAGCTTAACAGGATATTCCGGGTATAACCGTCGCAACTCCCTTATAAGGTCTTCATACCTATCTTTCTTTTCATTCTCCTTGGCTATGATATTTTTGTCAGCTGGTGCTGAAAATTCGATAACGAACACGGTTCGTTTCTCGAAGTCAAGAAGAACTATGTCAGGCCTCGAGTGCGCAACAAAAACAATTGTCGAGAATATGAAGTTCCAGTATATCCGGCTCTTCTCGTTCTCGACAATTCACTAATTCCCTTGGAGCGTTTAGCGGAGCGGTATTTGGGCTGATGCCGTAAGAGTGACCAAGATGGTAACAAAGCACTATTAGTGCGTGACACGCTCTGCAGCTATCATCGGGAATGTCTTGGCTCAAAATGTGGCGACCGTATGCTAGAGTGGAAATGACATCGTCTTGACATGCCAAAATAAAACCCTCCGTTGCTGACTTCAATCCGGGTGATTTAAGGAAAGCAAACATTAGCTCATACGACATCGACAGATCCTCCACATTTCTGTGGAAGATGCCGTGCATCTTCTTGTCGAGGAGCTGTTCCATTTAAATTTTAATAATATTAGATTTCAAGAAACATTTACAATTTTTTAAATAAGTTTAGGTTATGTTAGCGCTTTATACTGGAAATCGGTATTGTTGGTGAAAAATTATTCGATTTTAAAAAAGATTAAATTTTTTTGAACATTTGTAGGCATAGCTAGCGTTTTTCATAACAAATATCGATATAGATTTCAAAGAAGAATTGTGGAACAATTTAAGGCTAAGTTAACGTTTTCCACCGAAAAATGGACGTTTTAAATAAAAATCATTAAATTTCAATGAATATTCAAAATTTCAGACAAGTTAGTATTTTTGAAGTAAATTTGTATTTTTAATTTAAAAAATCATAAGATTTTTCAGATTATCATTGTTCTTCATATTATCATTCAGAAAAAATAAATTCACAATTTTTGGTATTTTGAGCGTTTTAAACCGGAAATTAATACTTTTAATAAGAAATCATTGAATTTCAAAAAAGATTAAAAAGTTTTGAATAGTTTTAGGCTATGCTTGCGATTTTAACCGGAAATCGGTATAGGTTTCAAAGGAGATTTACAATTTTGGAACAATTTAAGGTTATGTTAACATTTTTACTGAAAATCGGTTACTGTAAATAAAAAATATTAACTTCAAAAGAAGATTTACAATTTTAACCTTTTTTTTGTTATGTTAGTGTTTTTCGTCTGAAATTGCTAGGGTTAATAACAACTTTTTGAATTTCGTAGAATATTTAAAAAATTATAAGGTATGTTGGCGTTTTTCACCGAATATATTTTAAACAAAAAGCATTTGACATCAAAATTAAAATTTTAATCTTCTTTGGGTTATGTTAGTGTTTTCTTCAGAAATTGATATTTTTGAACGAAAATTCAAGGGTTAAAATATCAGTTTTCGTAAATTATCAAGAACATTGTCCTTGCTTTTCTTTTCTATTATTTTAGATAATAGATATCATGAAATATAAACATTATTTGGGAGTACTGAAAAATCTTGAAGAATAAAAATAAAAATTCCGAATTAGAAAATTCCCGAATAATAACATTCCCGAACAAAATATAATATTACTAAATTGGAAAATTCCCGAATAATAAAGTAGGCGAATTTAAACAATTTCATTTTTTTAGATAAATAATATTTATTTATCAAAAATACAATATTCAAATATTTCTCTCAAAAAAATTATGTTTCATGTTTAAAGTTTTTAAAATTATCGTTGGAATTTAAAATATTGATAACTGAAAAAAAATTTATTCAGAAATATATTTTTTTCAATTAAATAAATAGATAAATAAAATAGATAAATAGAAAATAGATAAATAAAATAGATGAATGAAAGTTTTTTAATTGTTACAATTCGGGAATTTTCTAGTTCTGATATTTCATAATTCGGCAATTTTCTATCAAGATTTTTCCAATTCGGGAATTTTAAAGGGTCAGGAAGTTCATTTTTCGGAATTTTTCATTTGTCCCAATTTTGTATTAGTAATAATTTCATATTTTAATCTAAAAATTGCGTAAGACAACAAAAAATCTCGCGCGTTGTGCGCGTGTTTGTTTTCTAGTTTGTTGAAAAAAAGGTATTTTTTCCAAAAGGACTGTTATCCTAAATTGCTGACTAGTCTCGCGTTCGATTTAATATTTAAGCTTCGAATTGGAAAGATCCGGGTGAAGTTATTCAAGAGACGTTTGGATTTTTGATGGTGTGTATTTTGTCTGATGGTGAATGCTGGGCGAGGATTATGGAACACTGTGAATCCGCACGAGCTGAACCTGAGAAGGATGTCATCACCCAGAACCAAGAAGATCCTTATATGCCCGCACGTCCTTCTATCTTCAAAAAAAAAAAAATAGTCTCGTGCCTACCGCGCCGGTTACGAGAACATTGTGTCACGCACCGGATTATCCTAGGCCCACCCAGAAAAGGGGTTACGCGGTTCCGCATCGAATGCACCTATTCAAATGCAGATCCACAAGCTGCCGATTTTAATATTCCGGAAGCGGAAACGACAGAGGATATCTCCCGATTCTTCATTGTTACCTCACTTACGATTATGCATCCAAAAAAATACGTTACTATTACCAATTTCTACTTTCTTTGTATATTATTACTCTCCTTTTCCAGATTTATTCGAAAATTATTAATGAAAATTTATTATTGAATTAATTTGTTCCTTCCCTGGCGGAAATGTATTTTTTTTTTTCAACTAATAGAATATTGTGCGAACTAATTAACCTTTCTTTAGAAAAAAACTGGGTTCATTTTCCAATATTTTTTTATAGATTTTACAGAACATTATATATGAAAACATTGTATATGATTTTACGGAAGGTTCTTTATCATAGCAAGAAAATTACAGTAAATTCAATATGACTGACACCATTTTTTTAATTTACTTAATACAATTCTTTGAAATTAGCACATTATTTTTTTATTGACAAAATATGTCTCGCCGTGCGTGGAATTGTCCGACATCGTTTTTTTAATATTCTTTAACATTTAAAAAACATTTTCAAGATATTTCCAGATGAATTATTCATCAAAGTAGAATTAAATTCGACTATTTGAATTTCATTCGATTTTTCTATAAGATTCCATTTAGCACGTTTTCTGGACATATTTGTCACATAGATGTATTATATTATTTTCATATCAAAATTTTATTTTTAAAACTCAAAAATAAGAAAATTTTAATATTTATGTGCATGATGAAACTGAGAATAATTCAAGATTTATAATGGAACTTTTTATTTCATTAAGACAGATGCTTACAGCAGTATTTTAATTTACATTTAACACGAGCGCAATTAAGTAACTTTATTGTTAATTTACAGTCAAAATGGTATTTTCACTTTAAATGAAAAATAATCATTTTTCTATATTTTTTGCATTATTTACATTTAAATAATAGTTCTGAAAATCAAAACTTACGACAAATGGTTAATTCTGGCTAGTTCCATTAAAAAATTGAGCTTCTAATTATACCTTGATCCCAGAATATACCTGTGGTAGGATAAATTTCACTTCAAAAGTTGACACTTTAGATTAGAGGAAGACCCTTTTCTGGATTAGTTGAAAACCCTTTTTTTTAATTTAACCACTTTTTTTTAAAATTTTTGTTATTGTAAATTAGTGTTTTCAATCTGAACATTTAATTATTCTATCTCCGATTTAACATTTATCTTCTTCAGTTGAAAATTCAGCAATTTGATAGAAAATTTCTGTGTTTTGTTGGTGACTAATTCACCTTTTAGGTTGAGAATGCATTTCTTTGGTTAAAAATTTAACCATTTGGATGAAAATTCATCTATATTGTTGAAAATTAATTTTTTCACTGAAAATTTAACTATTTCATGTTTGGTTTAAAATTTATCTTCTTTAGTTAAAAATATCTGTATTTTGTTCAAACTTTGTCTCTTGTGGTAGAACATTAATCTTCTTGGCAACTAATTCACCTCTTTGGTTGAAAATTTATTTCCTTGGTTGAAAATTTAAGTATTAAGTTAAAAATTCATTTGAAAATTCAAAATTTGATTGCAAATTCATGTATTTTGTTCAAAATGAATCTTTTTTGGTTGAAAATTCATTTTTTGGATTGCAAATTAATTTTTTGATTAAAAATTGAACTATTTTGTTCAAAATGTATCTATTTTGTTAAAAATTTGTCTTTTTTGGTAGAGAATTCATCTTTTGGGTTTAAAATTCAACTATTGGGTTAAAAATTCATTTTTTAGTTGAAGATTCATTATTTTATTTCAAGTTAATTTCTTTGCTTAAAAATTTAACTATTTGGTTGAAAATTGTCTTTTTTTGTTAGAAATTCCCTTTTTTTGTTGAAAATTAATTTTTTTCATAATTGATCTTCTTGCGTAAATTTTGGTTTTCGAAAATAATTATTTGAATTTAAATAATGCAATGAAAATATTGCAAATGGTAATTTATCACCTGTTGCAAAAATAAAATTTTTGATTGATATTTGATAGTAAAATTACTTTTTCTCATGTCAAATACAAAGATTAATTCCGCTGAACATGTTTGGCTTTGGTTAAATAATAAAACTGTACATTAGCAAATCTTTCATTTTTAAATTTTATTATGTACACAAATGTGACATTCGTTGTCACTGCCCTTCAATTGAAACTGAAATTCTTAATTGTGTGTGTGAATTTGGCAACATTCTTTCTAAAACTAAATTTGGTAAAAATATCTGTAATTTAGCTTTGCAGTTTATAGCAGAGTTTTGAAAAAAACTTATACAATTTTCCATGATTTTTTGACATTGTTTTATAAAAATTAATTAAATATTGTAGAAAATAAAAAAAAAATGCCACTTCAACAGGGTCTATTAAAATTTGTTTCATATTCCTTTCTTTAGATTTCAAATATTGATAATTTCGAAATGATTCCGTTTTTTTAAAGGCAGTGTCTATGCGTGCCGAAAAAATCCAGCTATTTGTACTGAACTTTCGTTACAAATACTTTCTTTTCCAGATCCCGCTATTCCTACCGAAATTTGGATACTAACTTACAGTCGCGGCCATTTTTTTAATGTCCTTGATTCTCAAAATTGATCTTTAAATGAATCTTTACAATAATTTTATTTTCAAAAGATCGTGATCCGATTAATATTCTAATACTGAAGCATTATTGATTGCTAAAAAGACTTAATGTTCCCTTCTATGTCATTTTTATTTTGAGCAGACCTTTTTCTAGGACGAAAATGCCAGAAAAGTCCCACTTAATTTTTTTTCTTAATTTTTGCAAGCTCTAAATAATTTTTGGGAGAGAAGTACTAGAAAAGTTAATTTTTTTTCAAATCCTCACAAGTGCTGATGGGAATTTCACCCTAAAGAAGGTACTGCTAAAATAGGACTAAAATACCAAAAAAGTTCAAAATATATCTGCCTTAAACAAGGCTTTCTAGACAAAATAGATTGGAACTTTTCTAGAACTTTTGCTCTAAAAATAATGTAGTGCTTGTGAAATAAAAAATTAGTGGGACTTTTGGGAAGTTTTATCCTAAAAAAAGTTTTTTCAAAATATAAATTAACAACTAAGTGGGACTTTTACGACACTTTTATCGTATAAACTCCCATCAACACTTTTAAAAATTAAACAAATAATAAAATAAAACTTTTCTAGTACTTTTGATCAAAAAATGATTTAGGACTTGCAAAATTTAATACAAAAAATTAAGTGGGACTTTTTTCGTACTTTCGAACTAAAAAAAAGGCTCAAAATAAAAATTAAATGGGACTTTTTCGATATTTTTGTCACTATTTGGACTTTTAAAAAATGTTAAGAAAAGTTGGTACTGAAATAATGATTTGTCTCGGCAATTTAGCCGGAACCTTATCCGGAATTTCAATGGGATCTCAATGGTACTTTTTTCACTGTGGCGTGTAAATAAAAAAAAAAACATGGTCTTTTTGAAAAATGTCCTCTCTAAAGAGATTTTATATTATTGGTAAAATTTGTGGCTTTCTATAATCCCTCCCGATGGGCTGTTGACAGTGAGAGTTGCATTTTACAATTTTAAAGCAGTTTATAGCTGGCAAGTGCTTAAAATAAAATTTACGATCGAACGTGCTTTTCAAGGTGAGTGTCGCATTTGGGATATTGCGGGCATTAAAACAATAAAAATCTTTCAGGTGAGGATGAGCAATGAGCAATAAGAAGAAGGGAAAGCTGAATGGAGGACCTTCTACCTGTAGGACTTTAGGTCTGCGACGAGGAAAGCTGTAATGCGATTATGCAGGAATGGGCGGAAACTTGGTCCCAGGAAACAGGAAAAGGGACATGACTGTTAATTCCTCAAAATTTTCTCTGTTTCTCCAAGGTCGAACCTGTCGTATTGATCATTTCACCGATTTTATTTTCCGATCGAAACATCGGATAAGGATAAGATGTACCTTTAAAGTCTAAACTTCTAAAGTCTTTAAACTTCGAAGTGCAAGCCAGGATACCATTTTTTACAACCGAGTTTGTCTTCAGCTACACCATTTACAAAAAAAAAGGCACCTGTTTTGTCTTCATTTTATGACCCTGTTTACTTCGAACAATTTCTCGAAAATAAGGGATTTTCTTTTTAAACCACAGTAAAGTAAGAAGAAACCTTAACAATTGATATTGAATTTGACAGGTAGCATGTCATAAGAGCCTAACTCAAACTTTCACTCTTTTACAGAAGAGACAAAAACGTCCTCAAAAATCGAATTTTTAATAAAAAAAAAATAAAAAAAATTGATTGGAAAATGTTTTGAGGTTGTTGTGACTTGATGTGACTGCCTAGAAATTTGTTCGAACCCACAACAAAATAATTCCATTTTTTTGGTTTTGAAAAAAATGATATTTAAAGGTGGCTCATGCACCATGATGTTTAACACGTATTTCCCATAAGAAAAAAATAACTTTTTGTAAATTTTATTGAGAATCGTCAATATTAGCTCAATAGAGTTCAAATTCGACATTTATCTTCACAATTAACCATAGAATACGAATAAAATATTACTTTTTAAATATCATAGCCATAAGCTAATTATAATTTTTTTTATGCAGATTGTTTCTAATACATAAAATATTACTTTATACCAATAATTAGATGTTTAAATAAATAATTTAAACAATTTATTATTCTTTTTAGCATTTTTCTATTAGAATAGAATTAGAAAGACGCGATTTTTTCAAAAATTGTCCACTTTTTGTCCAATTTTAAATTAGAGTGAGTTAAAACTTAGTTAATGTAATAAACGTAATTGTTGACACCATTTTTAATTATTGTTTATAATATTCTCGTAGAATAATGTTTTAAAATTGAATTTTTTCACAATTTCCCCATTTTATGTCAAAATTTTAATTATGGTAAGGTAAGTAATGGATTAAAGTTAAAAAAATAAATTGTTTAAACAATTAAATAATCTTTTTATTAATATTATTTTTGAATAATTTTAGAAAGTTGAGATTTTGTAAATAAATAAATATTCAACTTTTTGTCCACTTTTCACTTAAGAGTTTGGTAATAATGATTGAAATTGAACAAAAATGATTGTTTAAACAAATTATTATTGTTGGAAACTATCTTTTCCTATAGTAATGCTAGATCTAGAATATCTAGATAGTTGTGGTTTTTTCTGAAGTTGTCAACTTTTTGTTAATTTTTCACTCAGTGAGTTAATAATGAATGCAAGCTAGGAACAAATGAAAAATATTAATATCGAATTAAACAAAAGGGCTCTAAGTAAATAGTACGAAAAAGATTGTTTAAAATATGATTCTCTCCAATGTTTATTTATTATTTCTTGATAACTAAAAAGGCAAATCAAAATTATACATTTCAGAAAAAACCGCAACTATCTAGGATTCATATGTGAGAAGATAATTATAAACAATAATAATTTGTTTTAACCATTATTTTTGTTAACTTGCAGAAATTATTACCTACATTTAATTAACTCAAACTGTCAATATTTTAGAAAAGAGACAAAAAATGTCCGCAAAAATCGAATTTTTAATTAAAAAAAAAAAAAAAATGATTGGAAAATGTTTTGAGGTTGTTGTGACTTGGTGGGACTGCCTAGAAATTTTTTGGAACCCACAACAAAATAATTCCATTTTTCTGGTTTTGAAAAAAAAATGATATTTAAAGGTAGCGCAAGCCCCATGAAGTTTAACATGTATTTCCCATAAGAAAAAAAGACGTTCTTGTACATTTTATTCAGAATCGTCAATATTAGCTAAATAGAGTTGAAACTCGACATTTCTCTTCAAAATTAGCCATAGAATACGTATAAAATATTACTTTTTAAATATCATACCCATAAGTTTGTTTTATATAGTCCCACAATAATCCGATAAAAATGGGGTTTCCGAATTTTTTGCGCTAATTAAAATTTTTTCAAATGCAGACTGTTTCTAATATTAATTTACTTACTTTATACTAATAATTAGATGTTAAAATAAATTGTTCAAACAATTTATTATTGTTTTTAGCAATTTTCTCTTAGAATAGAGTTAGAGAGTCGCGATTTTGTCAAAAATTTTCCACTTTTTGTCCAATTTTTAATTAGAGTGAGGTAATAATTATTGTTAACAAACATAATTGTGCGAAAAATTTATTATTATTTTTTATAATATTCTCGTAGAATAATCTTATAAAATTGCAGTTTTTCATCATTTCCCCACTTTTCGTCTAATTTTCAATTAGGTTAAGGTAAGTAATTAATTAAAGTTAAATAAAATTATATTTTAAAACACTTCATTATTATTTCAATCAATATTATCTTTGAACAAGTATAGAAAGTTGCGGTTGTGTAAATAAATAAATAAATATTCAAGTTTTTTTCAACTTTTCACTTATTGAGTTAATAATTAATGCAAACTAGGAACAAATAAAAAATATTAATATCATAATTAACAAAAAGGCTCTGAGTAACTAATACGAAAGAGATTTTTTTAAATATGATTCTCTCTAATGCTTATTTATTATTTGTTCATAACTAAAAAGGCAAATCAAAATTAAACATTTCAGAAAAAACCGCAACTATAATCTATCATCACGATATGAGAAGATAATTATAAACAATAATATATTGTTTTAACAACTATTTTTCTCAACTTGCAGCAATTATTACCTACATTTGATTAATTATTAAGTCACTCCAAGTGAAAAATAGACAAATAGTTAAAAAGTTCAGAAGAAACCGCAACTGTCTACCATTAAGCAAAGAGAATATTATTAACAATAATAATAAATTGTTTGAATAATTATGTTTGTTAAATTTAATTAACTATTACCTCACTCTAATTGAAAATAGGATAAAAAGTGGATTTTTTTTTGAGCCGCAAATTTCTAACTCTATTCTAAGAGAAAATGACTAAAAACAATAATGAATTGTTTAAAAAATTTACATAAACATCTAATTATCAGCATAAAGTAATATTTCATACACTTTCATCAATTTGCTTTAAAGAAACCGCAAAAAATCATAATTAGCGCCAAAACCTTGCAAAACCAATTTTTTTATGGGATTTGTTTGGGACCCTATAAAACAGATGTATAAGGGAGATATTCAAAAAGCAATACTTTATTCGTATTCTGTAACTACTTGTGAAAAGAAATGTTGAGTTTCAACTCGATTGAGCTAATATTCACGATTCTGAATAAATTTTGGTAAAACGTATTTTTTTTCTTAAGGGAAATACGTGTTAAATTTCATGGGGCCTTGCGCCACCTCTAAATATTATTTCAAAAAAAAATGGATAATATTAGATAATTTGGAAGTTATAATTAAACCGTGCAAGTGTATTGAAAAGCACAAATTGTTCTCAATTCGTATTAGTTTTTCTATAATTTTTCTTATTAAAAGGAATTATTTGTAGATTTAATTTTCAAAATTTCAAATTTGAGATATAAAATAACTTCAAATAACAAAAAGCCAATCAGGTTTTCAACAACAATGATTGCGAGATTTTTAAAATATTTCGTTACGCCACCTTTTTTAGATAGATATTTGGATTAGGGAACAAATAATAATCTTTTCTCAGGTATAAAGTTCGACAATCTACATACCATTCAATCTGGTTGCAACAACAGCTGGTACTCTTACCTATTTATTTGGGGCAAGGTCCTTTTATGTTACAATTTCAGAACTTACGCTTTTTACTCTACTAAAAAAAAATCACTATAAAATAAATATTATCAGCTTTCATTTAAAAATTCTCATACAACATCAGCAGGTGTCCAAATCAAAACAATTTTTCTAAATTTGTTTACAATTAAACTCGTTAAATGCATCAATCTTTAAAAAATATTCATGTACATTTTTTAAAGATTAAGATTTTCGAAATTTCAAAATTTTTAATTTAATTTTTGCAACAGGATTAAAGGTAAAATGGAGAGATTCAAACTGAAGAATACCTTTATCTTTATAACACTTCACTTTTAAAAACACTAGAACATTGTGCGCCCTATGCGTGCACTAATTACCCTTTCTTTAGAGAAAAAAAAACTCGAAATTAAATTTTCTGTAAAAAAAGGCGAAAAAATTCTAGTAAATTCAATTTACTGTTAATTCGTATTCAAAAAGTTGCATTTTCAACCAAGAAGATGAATTTTCTACCACAAAATATGAATTTTTAACAAAAGGCATAACTTTATAACCAAATATTTGAATTATAAACCAAGGTGATTAATTTTCAAAAAACAAAAAAATGATTTTTTAACAAATTACATACATTTTCAAATGAATAGTTTGAACAATGGATGTTTTTTGACCAAAATTTTTTAACCAAAAAAAGAACGATTTTTCACACAAAACAGTTAAATTTTCAACAAAATAGTTGAATTTTTAACAAAATAATGAAATTTCAAGAAAATAGTTGAATTTTCTACTAAAATGATGAATCTTCAACAAAACAAAAAAATTTGAGCAAGAAGTATAATTATGTTAGTCCAAATTTGATTTTATTAATTTTGAGTTGATATTTTTTCTTTTCTAAAGATTCATAACTAAATAGTTGAATTTTAAACCAAAAAATATCAATTTTTAATAGTTGAATTTTATACCAAATTGTTGAATCATAAAGCCAAAAAGACGATTTTTCTATAATGCAGTTGAATTTTAAAATCAAAGAATATGATTTTTCAAAAAAAAAAAGTTAATTTACAACAAATCAATTGAATTTTAAACAAAATAGCTGAATTTTCAGTTTAAAAAATTAATTTTTATCAACATAAAAGAAACGAATTTTTAACTAAATTTATGAATCTTCAACCAAAAAAATGAACTTTTTATAAATTAGTTCAAGTTTCAACCAAGGAGTTGAATTTTCAATCTAAAAAGAAGAATTTTGAAGAAGATACTTGATTTGAAAAAAATTGATGTTCTGCAAAAAAAATACGAATTTTCAAAACAGAATACGTCATTTTTCCACCACATAGTTACATTTTTTCCAGATTGTTGAATTTTCGAGTCAAAACTACGAGTTTTTTACAAAACAGTTGAATTTTGAACAAAAAATGAATTCTTAACCGAAAAGAATTAATTTCTAACCATCCAGTTGAATTTTTAACAAACAAAAAAGAAATGAAATTTCCACAGAAAAAGGTGATTTTTGAAAGCAAAAAAATGAAGTTTTAACAAAATAGTTGAATTTCCAATTTAAAAAAATGTGTTAGTCAAAAACAAAAATTTCAATCAAATTGTTGAATTTCAAGTCAAAAAGACAAATTTTCAATTCAAAAGTTGAATTTTTAACCAAGAAGTATGACTATTGAACAAAATTGTTGAATTTTCAACAACATAATTCAATTTTTGACCAAATATTAAAAATGTGAACCAAATAAGATGAATTCATAGCCGAAAATTTAATAGTGGACTTTTCAACTGAAAAGAATGAACTTATAACCAAAAAAGTTGGATTTTCTTATATATAGGAATACCTATTACCACATAGGAATTATAAATACCATTCAAATCTTACATTTTTTCGTTTATCTTCCTAAAAGGTACTTAATGCATAACTCATTAGTTAAACATTTTAATCAGCAAATTTGCAATGAGTGACATTTTTTAAAAAGGAAATTAAATGAACCAAATACTTGAAAAATTAAATTTCGTGCTACCAAGAAACCTAACTTCAACCAAGTCGTACACAAATACCAAACATCAAAATAGCGATTTATGAACATTTTTCGAATTTTTTATTTTAGGATAAAAAACTTAGGACCAACTCGAAATTTGCAGGATGATTAGATAAAGTCGTAAATCTCAGGTTTTTCTCGTTCATCTCTCTAAGAGATATTCATCCAGTTAAATATGGAAACCCAAAATAAATTTTCGTTATAATTATAAAACTGAGAAGAGGAATTATTAAAGGGATAGGGCACATGTGTAAGAGATATTTCGAGGTGGGTGATGACAGGAAAATGAGAATGAAAGAAAAGCTTCATGAATGATGGTCTTAAAATACAAAATTTCCGTATTTTTAACAACTATTAAAAAAAAACAGGAAAATTTCATTTTTTTATGCACATCTATATGCCAAGACTTTCAATTTTATCCACCTTCAAAGACATTAGAACTATAAGAAGAAATTCAAGCATAGTGGTCTAAATCTAAGTGATGAAATTTCCTCATTGTTCTCATTATTCAATACTTGATAACAAAAAAAAAAAACAAAAAAAAACACGAGTGTAACATAAAAAATTTTATTTTGTAATGTACATCTCTATGTTAATATCTTCAATTAGAACGATTTCCGAAGGAAGTCGGGCTAATATAAAAGCTTCCAGCATGGTCGTCTAAAAACCGAAAATTCCTAAATTTTCTTATTTTACAGTCTTTGATAACACAAAGACATAAGCATGATGTAGCAAATTTTATTTTTTTATACACAACTTAATGCCAAGACCTTCAATTTGAGCTGTCTTCGAAGAAAATCGGATAATTTTTAGGGTATAATAAACCCTGTACAAAAAGTGTCGCTTTACTTATTAGTGAAAAGTTTAATCATGTCGAGATTAAAAAAAAATGTTCAAGCACTAATTTCACCAAATGCAACAAGTATTTTAAAAAAAGTGATAAGCTACAGGTGGGATGCAAATGTTTCCGAAATGTAACGACAGGTTCCGCACTCATCCCTCGGGAAACGAGGGACACGTCGTCCATCATAAAGAGAGTTAATCCCTTGCGGGACTTAACTTGCACAGCAACTTTGCATATTTTCACTCTAAACAGGGACCCACTATTATTAGTGGATCTTAAATTCTTGAAAAAATATAGAGAAACTCCAAATAAGAACTGAACAAATTTTCAGTTCCAAAATCACTATTTAGACAGGACTTATCCTTCAGCAAATACTGCAACATTTGTTCTAAAAATATAAAATAATTGCTTGAAATATACTGTTTGAAAAAATTAAATGAGTGGTAAATAAAATTTGGAACAAGCCCTAAAACTACATAATCGTAAGATAAAGAGTATTAAAACTCTTAAAATGCATATCAACGTCGATCTTAAATTTATTTTTTTATTTCTTGCCCACTTCCCTTTAGATCCAAATTTTTTCATGAAAAGAGGGAAATATTGAGGGGAAAAGTGGGAATACATTTTAAAAAATAAAATTAATGTATAGGTACTATGTTGAATTCTATAAGATTTTAAGTCGAAATATGAAAAAAATATATGAATGTTCAACGAAAAAGTTGAGTTTTCAAGATAAAAGAACGAATTTTCTATCCAGAAAGACGAATGTTCAACAAAACAGTTAAAATGTTAACAAAATATTTGAATTTTGAACAAAATACTAATTTTGTCAACAAAGTTTAAGTTAAGTTTTCAACTAATAAAATAACATATCTTAAGAAAAAATGAATTTTGAATAAAGAAGTTCAACTTTCAATCTAATAGTTGAATTGTCAGTGAAAAAAGATGCATTCTGAACGAAGAATGTAATAGTAAAATAGTTGACAGTTCAATCAAAGAAGGACCAAAAAAGATTAATTTTGAACCAAACAGTTGCATTTATGAACAAAAAAGATAACATTTCCACCACATTGTTGAATTTTCAAACCAAAAAAGCGATTTTTCTGGAAAACAGTTAAATTTACAACGGAAAAGTTAATTTTCCAACAAAATAGTTGAGTCGAGAACTAAAAACGACCTATTTTCAACAAAAAATAGAATAGTCAAATTTTTAGTTGAAAAAATTGATTTTCAACAACAACAGAAAATGAATTTTCAACCATTTAGATGAATTTTTAAGCTAAAAAGATGAATTCGCAATGCAAAATTTAATAGTTGAATTTTTAACTAAAACCGATTAATTTTTAACCAACATAGTTAAATTTTCACTCAAAAGGATTATTTTTTAACCGAAAAAAGAACGATTTTTCAAATAAAACAGTTAAATTTTCCACAAAATAGTTGAATTTTTAACAAAATAATTAAATTTTCAACAAAATAGTCGAATTTTCAACTAAAATGATGAATCTTCAACAGAAGAAAAGAATTTTGAGCAAGAAGTATAACTTTCAACCAATTACGTGAATTTTTAATAAAAAAAGATTTATTCTCAATTAAAAATATAATACTTGATATTTCAATTAGAAAAATATTTTTATTTTACGTAAAAAATAGCCGAATTTGACTAAAAGGAACAATTTTCAACAAAAAATGTAATAGTTGATATTTCAACAACAACAAAAATTAATTTTAAATACAAAGCAGTTGAATTCGACCAATAATCACGAACTTTTAACAAAATAGTTTAATCCTCGAACAAAAAGACGAATTTTCAACAAAAAAGTTAAATTTTCAAGCCAAAAATGCGAATTTTCTATAAATTAGTTGAAATTTCAACGAGAAAGTTCATTTTCAATAAAATAGTTGAATTAAGAACGACAAACGATACATTTTGAACAAAAAATGGAATAGTTCAATTTGCAGTTGCAAAAATTGATTTTCAACAAAAACAAAAAACGAAATGTCAACCAAGTAGTTGAATTTTCAACTCAAAAAGATGAATTAGCGATAAAATATTAATAGTTTAATTTTCAAATAGGAACGGTCAAGTTTCAACAAAAAATAATATGGTTAAATTTTTACTTAAAAGAATTAATTTTCAAAAAATTTAACAAAAAAGGTAAATTTTCTACAAAACCGTTGAAGTTTAAGCCTAAAAATATGAATTTTTAAAGAAAAAAATTGATTGTTCATAAAATAGTTGAATTGAGAACGAAAAACGATTAGTTGCAAACAAAAACTAAAATATAATAAAATTTTCATTTGCAAACATCAATTTAAAAAAAAAAAGAATTTTCAACAAAGATGTTGCATTTTCGACCAAAAAATGTGAACTCGCAATAAAAAATTTAATAGTTGAATTTTCAGCCAAAAACGATGCAGCTTCAACCAAAAATAGTATAGTTAAATTTTCACTTAAAAGTATTTATTTTCAACAACAAGAAAAAACGAATTTTTAACAAAACAATTAAATTTTCAACAAAATAATTGATTTTTTAACAAAATAATGAAATGTTCAACTAAATAGTCGAATTTTCGACTAAAATTATGAATCTTCAAAAAAAATACATTTTTATCAATGAAGATCAACTTTGAATCAAGTAGTTGAAGTCTCAATCAAAACAGCTTAATCTTAACGAAAAATATAATAGTTAACTAGTGAATCAAAAAAAGATTTGAATTTGAAATAAAAAACAATTGACAAAAAGGATGAATTATGAACAAAAATGGTAATATTTGATATTTCAACCAGAAAATATTTTAATTTTAAATACAAAACAGTTGAATTCGACCAGTAAAGACGAATTTCAAAGAAAATAGTTGAATGCTCAACCAAAAAGACGAATTTTCTACAAAATAGTTGAATTTTTAAGACAAGAAGGCGAATTTTTACAAAACAGTTGAATTTTCAACCTAAAAATATAAATTTTCAACGAAAAAGTTAATTTTACACAAAAATGTTGAATTAGGAACTAAAAATTATCAATAAACAAAAAAAAATGAAAAAAAAGAAACAAATGTCCGACAAAATAGTTAAATATTTAACCAATAAAATGAATTTTTAACAATGTACGTCAACTGTCAGGCAAGAATATGAATTATCAATGAAAAATTTAATAGTGAAATTTTTAACTAAAAGCGATCAATTTACAGCAAAAAATGCATTAGTTAAATATTTTCATTTAAGAAAATTAATTTTCAACTAAAAACGAATGTTCTACGAAATAGTTACACCTTTAACCAAATAGTAGAATATTTAACCAAGGAAGATGAATTCTGAATCAAAAATATAATAGTAGGCTTTTCAGTTAAAAGGAATTATCTTTCCACGAAGATTAGTTGGAAAACAGGGGAAAAAGAGGGATTCTTTAAAAAGGGATTAAAGAGGTGAATAGGGAAAAGAGTATCAATTCTGCATTTAGCTACTTCACTTATAAAATAAAATCACTACTTTCCATTTCTTAAGCATTCCAAAAAATTGCTTTTACTCCCCACTCTGGCAGTGTGACGTAATTTTTGAACGGCTCCCTAATTAACAGATCAAAATATTGTTTAGTCTTTTAGATCTTTAGATTTTCGGTGGATAGAGTAAGATATTTTCAAAGACCAAGATAAAAATGTAAAAAATTCTTGAGCCTCAAGAATGTTTCTCGAAAGAATCCATCAATTCTTATCCAAGAATCTTCAGAGTGGAATCATTAAGTCCGAGCTTCATTAGCATCCCCCACAAGCAAAGTATTTCTTCGTCGATGTAAGTAAGAGCAAGCTGCAAAGACTTAAGCTCCTGTAATCTTGTGGCGTTGCGAAATTCACTTTGAAGAAACTTCGAAGGTCGTAAATACTTCAAGTTCGTGTTGAACGATCCTGACATTGTTCTTCGCCCAGCTGGAGTTCCTCCTTTAATGACTTACGACCCTTTACCACAGGAATATCGGTACAGATTTTACATGGAAAGTGTCCTGTTTCACATTGAAAATCTGTGCGAATCGTATTTCGTTGGAAATTAGAGATTTACAAGCTATTTCTAAGAGTAATTTTAAATTATAACCAGTCAAAACTAAATTTAATAGAAAGGCTTCTAAATTGAACAATGGCGAGTTTAAGCATTCAAAAACAAATATCAATTTAAAATTAGACATTTTCAGGAATTTAGAATTCAATAAGCAGTTTCAAATTTTCACGTTTAAGATTGAAATATCCTTATCTAAATCTTAAACACATAATTAACGTCTTCGTTTTACAACAATACAAATATTTTTAATGCGAAATCTAAACTTTAAAGACAGTGTGATTTCCATTTGGAGAATTTGTTAATTGTTACGGGTCAAATTTGAACAATGTTTAATAAAAAAATGGACTTAAGATAATTAGAGTTTTCAAAAGCATACTTCAAGTTGAGCTGCAGGTTGCAAATTTCCGAAATTTATCGAAATTGGTTGTATTATTCTGATTAATAATTATTATATTCCTTCTGACACAATATTTGGATAACCATTCTAAATCCAAAGTTATCGTGGGTACAATATAACCGGTAGCAGGAACCTGCTAACAGAGAGACAGAGAGACGCCGCCAAAATTTGGGTATATACTTCCAAAAAGGTCACCTAATAATATTTTGGTAACCGGGGGGTTCCTTTTGTGCCCTAATGTAAAGTCCTAAAAGGGCGTTCAACCCCAGTGCAATAGAAATTAAGATATCAACTTTCATTGATTGCCAAAAATATTAATTTTTCTCAATAATATTGAAAAATATTTGAATTTTGTTAATTTAAAAATGAAACAAAAGTCCACTCCCAAGCTGAAGTGTTGTTGAATTGGAATCAACAAATTTTGATCAAAAGAAGTTATTTGGGTTCGAGAAAATGGATGTGGAAGTTGACAATCTCAAAGTGACACTAACCTAAAATACGAGCATGCTCGGCTGCGGATTGCGATAAAAAATTCATTTTTCAGTTGAAAAAAAAAAATATTCTGCTGAGATATTGTGGATCTGAATATGGATGAACGATGTTCAAGCTCAAAAAATTGACGAATTCCGAGAAAATAGACGGAAAATTTAGAAATTAAAATTTTATGGGTTTTCAAAATCGACTGTGGCCGGCGATTAAAAATCGAATTTTCAAGTTTTTGCAAAAATAAAAACATGCTCCCGAGATATGGAGGTCCTGTAAGAGAATACAAAATGTTTAATTAAAAAAAATATATTCTTTTCCGGCAAAATGAAAATTGTAGATTGCGATGTGACATCATGACAGACAGTTTTTGCTGAAAATAAAAAAAAAAAATAAAAATTAGCGAAAACATTTTTTTTTCAATCGATTGCAACATTGAAGATTTTAAAAATGGAAAAAAAATAGTCAATTAAAAACATTGAAAGTTAAGATAGTTGTAGTGCCAAAAATCAGGTCTCTGGAAAAAAGTTTCCTTTGATATCAGTCACGTCTTATGAAAGAAAATATAATATTGTTATGAAAAAAGTTTGAAACGTGCGCAAAATAATTATTTTAACAATAGTTTTCGTAACTGAATTTCTTTTACTGTCACCTCTTACCAATTTTTTATAAATGATTGAATTTTAATAATTCATGACATCTTCAAATATAGTTATTTGTTTGAAAAAATTTTCCTTTTTTAATAATTGTTTCAACGATTTCAGTCATAAATTTTTTTTTCAAAATTGAAAACAGAGTTGTAGAAAATGTTTTCTTTGGAAAAATGAGCCATTAATTGATCAAACTCAGCCATTTTTAAAAACATTGGTAAGGAGCGATAGTAATAAAAAATTCAATTGCAAAAAACATTGTTAAAATAAAATATTGTTGTAAGTTTTACAATTTTTTAATTAAACTTTCTTTTTATCAAAAATGGCATCATTGGTAATGTTACTTTTATTCTTAAAATCACAGAAAAACTTTTTTTCAAAGATCTGATTTTTTAGTCAAGAAATTTCAATTTAAAAGCGGTCCAAATGGAACAATATCAAATTAGGAATGCTTGAAAATATGCAATTAAAAATGATCAATACTTAAAAATGTAATGAGCTACTTTATGTTAACAATTTTTAGGTTTTGTGAATTAATAATTGAACAATTAGAATATATAACTAAAGGAATGAATAACTTTTGTAGATTCAACAGTTATGATTTTACAAAAAAAAAAAATGTAGAACTGTTTTAACTCTATATTTAATTTTTAACAATCCCTGAGTAAAAAAAACTTATTTATTTATTTTTTTGTTGATAATGAAAATTTTTAATTTCGAAAAAAGTGCTCACACGATTATTTTATTACTTTGTTAGCAAAATATGCGCATACTATGTAAGAATAATATTCCACAAAAAAACTTTTTGTAATATCTTTTTTAAATTAAAGTTTGTTGAGGCTCACCGTGACAAGTTGATGGCAAAATGTCAATTTAATAAAAAGATATTGCAACAATAACGTCAAACTTCGATATTTTCGAAAAATTGGAATAACTTAGGAAAGAAGGAACATTTTTTCAAGTTTTTGGGCTTAGTTTAAAAATATTTCCGAACTATTGTACTTGACAGATGATTAAAAAAATCAAAACGATCATTCTTTTTATAAATATTACTAAAATTTATTGAAATATGATAAGTAATAAAAAAAGTTGAAAGATTTCTTTAACTACAATGTTTGTATAATTTTGTACTTTGACTACAGTTTGGTTTTGAAAAAATTTTACTTTCACCGAAATAATTTTTAATTATAACAGAAAATTCATTACATTTTGATTTACAAAATTTTGACAATAAAAAACGTAAAACAAGTTTGCTTTGATCAAGTTAAAAAAAAAATTTAAGAAATATGTTCTGATAAAATGCATGCCGCTACACAATTTTTAAAAGAATATTTGAAGAATTATTTAACTACAATGGTTTTGATTATTATTATATCATTAAGCCGTTTCCCATTCGGGGTAGGCGTGAATTGCTCGGTGGTAAAGTAGTGATGTGTGGATGGGTATATAGGTGAAGGGTAGATAGGTATCAGGTACAGAGGGTTTTATTTTCGCATGCCAGGACAGTGTCATTTCCACCTTAGCATACCGTAACCGCATTTTATGTTCAGAAGTTCCAAGCGATAGGTGCAGTGCGTGTTATACACACGTTGAGTACCCAGAACACATACTATCGGGGTGTCCCACTCACGCAGGAACGACGTATATTTACAGACACAATGCGGCCCTAAGAGAGCTTTATTACCATCTTTGTCGCTCTTACGGTGTTGGCCGCGACCCTGCCCTGCATGATACCTTCATGTATTTTCGTGCGTTAAACACAAATCTGACATTAGTTTTCAACAAGAACTTAAGGGTTTTCCCCTAGACGCGGAAAATTTTCTAGAAAAGCAGGCTGTCCATATACGGAATTATCCTGGGTATATAATTCATCTTTCCAAATGAATTCAATGTCAGATTCGTATTAAGCGTCACAAAATACAAATAGATACCATACTCCGACCTCTCGCTCAAGATACTTTTTTTGTGGGCCTGCGTGATAGATTTTCTTTCTTGAGTTTGTTAATAGAACTGATCAACAAAGCAAAAAATTGACATCCAATTGAAATTATGTGACTAAAGGGACCAGAAACACGTGCACTATCTGTTGGATGGTCTGAATAACGAATACCAGAAGCAGTTAAAGTCAACCAATCAATATTAGCCGAGTATTTCCAGAAATTACGAAAATGAAATTACGAAAATGCGGTACGGAGTACCGCTTAGCGTGTAGTTATGGGTTAAAATAGTTCTCATTCCGCATGCTTGTCTCATTCGTCTTCGTCAATTGATTTTGAATGCAAGTGAATTTTGTCGCCTACTCTGTTATAGTAAAAATCTCGACTTGGATATAGTTTGCATTTTGGAAGAAAAATGTCTTTGAAAGCTGCTCTAATTGTTATTGAAGTGAGTTCTCAGAAAGGTTAAACTATTCTAATTGTGAATGACTTCAAATTTCACTTTAGTAAATTTTTAAAAATGGGAGAATGAAGATGGAGGTATAATAATAAAATACGCCATTCTTTTTTACGTGCCTTGGGTGAACCTCCACGATCTATTAACAGTCTTTTTACCAATTTAAATCATAACAATTATCCTGCACATAATCAAATTTTGTAACGTCAATCGCTTTCGGCAAGCGTCAAAAGAAAAGCTGTCGATCAAACTTGCGAGAAAGCAACGAAAATTATAAACTCGTGTGTAACAAGTGTTCAACGAAATTTGTAAGCAAATGATATAAAAAGTGTAAGAAAAGCTGCATATACAGCCCGTCAAATCCCTTTACCCCCACTTCCTAAAACTTTAGCAGAAACTCGCGAAAAAATAAATAAATTAAATATAAAGACTAAATTTGATGAAGATTTTTTTCTCGTGAATGATCCGAAATCAAACATGATAATTTTCTCGACGGAAAATAGTTTGAAATATCTATCTGATTTAAATAAATTGTATACCGAACATACATTTAATTATTGCACTCAGTTTTTCAAGCAACTTTTCGTAATTCACAGTTATTTTAACAGTCATTATTCCTTTAGCTTTTTGCCTGCTGAAAGACAAACGCGAAAATACATAAGACGAATGTTTCGAATCAATTCGAAAATTATGGGAAGAAAAAGGCCTGTGCTTGAATTCGGAAGAAATCATTATTGATTTTAAGATAGCAACACAAAATACTGCAGAAAAAGTGTGGCCCACTGCGCGAATTATCGGTTGTAGATTTCACTTATATTAGGCATGGTATCGAAAAGTACAGCAGCTTATTCTCACTACATAATATAAAAACAAAAGGCTTAAGACGATATCAGGGCACCGTGCGATACCTGACGGCTAAAATGACCCTTCCTATTGTAAGCCGCTTGAACTCGAGCAAGAAACTCGGCGGGGCGTTGTGGTGCTCAACTGGTGGCTAATGTATTATGTTGAGTTGATACGTTTAAATCAAGTCTCCCATTTAAAACAGCCGACACTACAACTTTGTATGTAATTCTCTTTACAATTTTTGGATAATTTTATAACGTACACTACTGCGTAGATATCTCAGCACCTATTATACTGAAAAATGTCTTTAAAAATGCACATTTTTTTAAAGATCAGGATCAAGAAAGAATATGGAAGATTTTTAGGAAATTTTTGTAAGTTTGCAGAATTTTTTCAAAGTTTGAGGAAAATTTAAATAATTTACAAATTTATTCAGCAGTTATTGAAAATTTCAGAAATTCTGAAGATTTCGAAATACAATTTTGAAATTTTTTAAAAGTTTTGGGAAGTTTGAGGAAATTTCGAATTAAAGATAATTTCGAATTTCACTTTAAACTGTTGAAAATTTAATTTTCAGTCGCTGAAAATGGAAATAAATTGAAAATTCAGATTTCAATTCTCAGCTGTTGAAAATCCAGTTGTAGAAGTTTCAATTTTTAATTTTCAATAACTTTTAACAGTTACACTTTCAACTGTTGAAAAATGAAGAAAATTGAATTATCAAACAGTTGAAAATTCAACTGCTAAATATTGAAATAAATTAAAAATTTAATTTTCTTCAGTTTTCCACAGTTAATTATTAAACTGTTGAAAATACTGTTCAGCTGTTGAATATTTCAACTGTTAAAAATTGAAACAGCCTTTTTATTTTTCATGAAAACATGCACTTTTTCTGTTCTTTAATTTAAAAATTTTGTAACCATTTTTATACTTTTTTCAAGAAGAAAATTGTTTGCAATCGACTATGTATCAAAGTAGCTTCTCAGACATTATAAATTCGAAATATTCTTAAACCTTAAAATTTAATCACTTTGCAACTAGTATAATTTTAAACAACAGAGGAGCCCCACGTAAAAAAAACGCGCCTTCGACTCGACCTCCGTGGTGGTGCGGAACAGAGTTCATTAGGTAATGTAACACAGTAGCCTTCGGTTGAGCATCACATCGGCCCGCTGGGCAGCGAACTCGAGTTCGAGCGCTTTACAATAGGAAGGGACAGGTAAGCCGTCAGGTATGGCACAGTACCCTGACATCGTCTTGATCCGAATATTTATTTACAATTATGAAAGAGGCAAGGGAAGAGGTTCTCTTAATTTTAAGAGATATCTTATTCTGCTGTAGAACAAAAACTACAAAACAAAGAAGAAATGGAAGAATGGAAATGGAAAAATGGTATTTTAAATATTTTCAACCTAAAAGTAATGTTATTTCCGTTATTTATTTTGTTGAATGATTATCACTTTCGTCGAAAATAAGGCTTCATTTTAAAAAGGATTGGTAAATCTTTTGCATCCAATGATGACGTGATAATTTGTTCATTCTTTTCCATTTCTTCTTTGTTCTATAGTTTTTGTTCCACAGCAGAATAAGATATCTCTTAAAATTCAGGGAACCTCTTCCCTTCCCCCTTTCATAATTGTAAATAAATATTCTATTAATAATGTAAGTGAAGTTTGCAACGTAAATAGGGCAAGTGTATACCAGTATAATACAGCTGTGTTTGGTCCACCTACCCTTTAATACAAACTGCAACTTGAAACAAAAGTTTAATTTATTAAGTTTAAACAATTTTTAACAATTTTTACTTTCATATGAACACCAAGATCTTAAATTTAATATATTTTTTAAAATGGTAGTCAGCCGATAGGGATGAAACTTTTTTTGGTGTTGTCGCATGGTGGTTATTCGAACTGCATACTGGTCCTACAACATCGCTCCGACCTACGTATTACTGATCAATTTCTCTTGTAATCACCCTACATGGAAATTGTCACTAGGTTGCCACACAAAAAACGCAAAATGACTAATAAATCAATATTATGAAAATCCATGCATAAATTTATCCCAACTATATTTACTAAGCACAAATTTCACCTGGACCGATGAATATCCAGGAATTTTTCGTTTCTGGGGCTAGAATCAGGTAATATTTTGTTTTATTGCTAAAAAATTGATGTTAGTGATTAAAAAAATATATTTTCTTTTATAAACGCCTCAAACTTCAGTTATATCATTAGTAAGACTTGATATTCAGATTAACGAGGAACATTGCAACTTCAAAATCATAATAGGATGGCGATCTTCAAAGAAAAAAAATCGATTCTAAAATTTCCGATTCAATTCTTCAGCAGGACTTTCTTATGGCAAAAATGTCGGAACAGTTCCACTTAATTTTTTTTTATTTTATTTTTTTATTTTTACAGTACTTTAATAATATTTGGGACAAGGGTCATCGCCCGACTCGCACCCGCTGACCAGCTAAGTATACCCCCACCATTGCGCTAAGCGAGTTACCCCTCAGTTGCTTTTACCAAGCATATCTGGCGTCGGATTAGAGGCCGACATACCTGAGATCTTGAAATTAGTATCCATTGTACTTATACTCCCTTTGTATTCAAAACTCATTCATAGATTTCCTATATATTACTTTAATTTGGAAGGCTTAGAATTTAAATTTATTCAGTTTTGAATAGTTTTAATCTAGACATTAAAAACTTGGCAAATGTTACCATTTTTAACGTTTCAATAGCGAGATTTGTCTGCAATTTTTAATATATCAATTTGCAATAATTCATCTAGATCACAGAATTTGAAATTGATAACATTTACACGTTAGTATCTTACATATTATTCATTTTTTTAACGTTTTCAATTTAAAATTTATTAACCTTTATGACTTTGAATTTAAAAATATCATACAATTAGGCTGATTCAATGTACACATTCATGTAATAATTACGTTTAATCACACGATAATTGAAAAGTTAAGAGTAACCATTGTTCTAAAAATAGTGTTTGTAGCAAAACATTTTAATTTGACGTATTTTCAAGGATTGACTTCCCTTAATTTTCTGAATTGATGCAAATCTTACTAAAAATAATATATCTTTGATGATGTTTGGTCATATATAACAATTTAAATCTTTATAAACAGTTTAGATAAACAAATTAAAAATTTTGGGCAGTTACACTTACAGAAAAATCGGTTTCTAAATAAAAATAGCTTGAGAATGAATAATAACATTGCATGCTAAGATTCACTCAGTGGAAATTCCTGGAACATTTTATAATTAATACGTAACTATAATCAATTGTTTCTAAAAATCTTTATTAATACATATTTATTGATATTTCTGACTAACCTAGACTTTCAACTAAGCTATTTGAATGGAAGGAACAAATTCGTTGTACTTGAACTTTCAAAACATTTGGAATTTGTTCATCCACTTTGTTTATGAAAATATAAATTGTTATATTTTACAAAATGTCATCGAACCTATATTATTTATAAAAACATTTTCAGCAATTCATGTATTTTTTTGGGAATTCATATTTTTGGATGAAAATTAATTTTGTTAAAAATTCATCTTTTTGGGAATCTTTTTAAATCTTTTAAACCTTTTAAATATCTTTAGAAATTATTTTTAAAAATTATATAATTTGTTTCAAGTTTCTGGCCAATTTTTAGAATGCCCTTAAAATCATACTTCTTTTCGACAAATATTCTAAATCTACATTGAAAAAAATTGTTGAAATCTTCTCTAAGTTTAAAATTATTTTTGAATCGTTTCAAAACTTCTATAAAGGTTTCTAAGAGATAAATCAAAATCGTTAAATTTTTAACCCACAAAGACGCGAAATTTTCGAGAAAAAAAAACATTAAATTATAACCAAAAACAATTCAATTTTAAAGTAAAAAGACGAATTTTTTACAATACAGTAAAATTTTTAACTCGAAAAGTTGAATTTTCATCGCAGAAGTTAATTTTCAACCAAGAAAGACGACTTTTATACCGTAAAAGATGCATTTTCTACCAAAAGACGAATTTTGAACGTGTTGAATTACACAAAACAACAAGAATTTTTAACCAAATAGTTGAATCCTCAAATAGTTGAATTTGCAATAAAAAAATATGAATTTTAAACCAAATCCTTGAATTTTCAACGAAAAATGGAATCGTTATATTTCCAGTTAAAAAAAAAATAATTTTCAACACATAAAAATTAATTTTCAACTAGTTTTATTTAACCAAAAAAGACAAACGTTAAAAAAACTAATTTAAACATAAAACAGAATTTTTAATAAAGTAGTTCAACTTTCAACCGAAAAAGGGTCAATTTTCAACAAAAAATATCACCTTTCCACTAGGAAAATTAATGTTCTACAAGAAAAGATACATTTTTAATCAAATAAATCAATTTTCAACCAAATTGTTGAATTTTTTAGCCAAATAGATAAATTATCTACATAGCAGTTGGATTTTCAACCTGAAAATATGATTTTTCAACAAAAAAGTTTATTCTTCACGAAATAGTAGAATTTTTAACCAAATAGTTAATTTTTAATCAAATAGGTTAATTTTAAACCAAAAGTTACGAATTTTTAGCACAAGAATTAATTTTCAACAAAATAGTTACATTTTCAACCAAACAGTAAGCCTTTATTAAACAAAAAATTTAACAAAGTATTTCAAGTTTTACCCGCGCAAATGAATTTTTATTTAAATAGGTCAGTTTTCAACAATATAGTTGAACTTTGAACCAAAGAGATGAATTTTCAAGTAAAAATATAAATCTCCAACAAAAAATTATTTCTTAAGAAAGTGTTTCTACCAAAATTTTCAAATAAGATAGTCGAATCCTCAAGCAAAAAAGAGTGTCTGGTAAGCGATAAGTTGAATTTTTAACAAAATATGGTTGAATTTTTCAACCGAAAAGTATCAATTTTCAACAAAATTGTTGAATTTTCAATCAATACGGTTGCATTTTTATCCAAGAAAGATGCTATTTCGGCTAAAATAGATGAATTTTTTAATTAGAAAGATAAGTTTTGAAAAAAATAGTTGAATCTGCAACATATAACAGTTAAATTTTCGGCGAATTATAACGATTCCAACGATATGTTATTTGACATAAAAGGTTACAAATTGAAGAATGAAAAGGTTATGTGAAATTTTATGGAAAATTGTTCAGAAATTTTACTAAAATCCACTGCAGTAGCTTTAATTTATTATTGCAATATTTTACTCAACTTTAAGAAATTCCGGAAGCTGAAATTTTGCCACAATTGAAAACTTATTAACTAACATCATGGTTTATTTGTCAAACAATCGCGTTTCTCAAAATTATCCTTAAATAATTTTGCTCTCCCAGTCCAAAATTATGGATAGACTCATTCGTAGCTCAATTTGGAAACTCAGATCATACATTTTTTTCACTGCTCAACCAATTTGTTTATGAAAGTTAATTAAAGATACTATTTCAACACATGAAAAGCAGAATATAAAGAATTTTCGTGAAGTCAATCTCCAAAGTGTCGTTTTTCAAATCTAAGTGTTGAAATTTTGAAAATTACCAAAACACTAAATTGCGTTTTTTTAAGTATCGAAAGAAATTTTTAAACTGATTTCGGCAAATTTTGAAAATAATTATTCTTCCTTTCAAACATAATATGTTTGATATTACCGGCTCCAGACGTCTTACTACTGGCACTTCTGTTTTATTTTTATTAACTTCAGCCTCAACTAAAAGAAACTAATTTTCAATGACATGATTTAACAAAAAAATATTAATTGTCTAACAAAATAATTGAATTTTCAACTAAAAAAGATAAATTATTATGCAAAAATGGAATAGCTACATGTGTAGTTCAAAAGTTTATTTTTAAATAAATAAAAACTATTTCTTAGCAGAATAATAAAATTTCCAACGAAAAAAATGCATTTCTTACTAAACTGATGAGTCTTCAACTACAAAAATATATTTTTAACAAACAAAAAAATAAACTAAATTTTTAACCGAACAGTTGACTATTCAGCCGAAAAGATTAATTATCTACCGAAAAAGATTAATTTTTAACAAAATACATGAATTTTCACAAAAATAATTGAAATTAAGAAATTTTCAACCAAAAAAAAAACGTTTTTAGCTTTTAAATTAATTACTAACTGAAAAAAAATTTTGTCAATTATTAATTTGGAAAAAATGCGAATAAGCTTAAGATATATTTAGAAATTTCGAAAAGATTTCAAAACATTTAAAACAAAACGTAAATCTTTGAAGATTTTGAACACAACATTTAAAAGCTCTATAAGCATTTTGGAAGGTTTCAAAAGAATAAAAAAATGTTTATCAAAATTTCTAGGAAAACTAAAAATGACTTTTTTTTAAATAAGGTAAAAAAATATTCAAAAGAATTTTGAATACTCTCAAAGTTGAGTTTGGAAGATTTTATGGCAATTTTTTTTATTTCGCAGAATTTTCAATTTGTAGGAAAAATTCGAGTTCCAAGATAATAACAATATTTGCATTAGATTCCTGGAAAATTTTTTAACGATTTTTTCAAACAAATTTTTCAAAGAAAATTTGAAAAGATTTCAGAACCGATTTTAATGTACAATTATAATTTGATGTTGCGATTGTTATAAAAAAAATAACTTTATAAACAAATTTTATAGACAATTTTACACATCAGGTATTTATGATGTAATAAATCAGTTTTTTTCTACGGAATCGACATAACAATATTCTACGACATCTAGTAATCATATTCAGTCACAATTAATCATTGTTTAAACAACCTTAATTAATAAATGCAATATTAGGCCATTTTTCGACGTAAAACATTGATTCTTTCAACGTAATCAAATGTAAATCTTAATAACTAATTCCTGAACGTTTGAGGTCTTCGAGATGACAACTAGCAATTGTTGTTGTGATTAACAATTTTCATAAAAAATATTTATCGTTCTAAGGACCAAAAATTGAAAATTTGTTTAAAATCGAAAACAGCTAGTGCTGAAACTTGCCATGATCCTACGGTTTCGCAATAAGTTCAAAAATGTTTAATTTTAAGAATTAAAAAAAGTTTTCCTATGGCTTCCAAAATTATGCTAATTTTTGTGATGTACAGTTTTTGGTTTTGAATGCTAATAAAAAATTAAATGAAAAATATAACTTTTGTTCAAGTTGAAATTTGTTGAAAAAGAGCAAAAATGTCATTTTTTAGAATTCGTTAATTTGTATTATAGAAATTTTTTTTATTTTCATGTACGGAAATTATAGTCCACTTTTCTAGTACGAACTAAAGGCATATTTTACATAATACTAATTTCTCTTAAACTTAATGAAAATTACCCGAATTTAAAAAAATATATATAATTTTTGCTCCTTTTTACAATTCATATAGGAACATTTTCCCATTTTTAAAAATATTTTTAATTTTTAGCGCTAAAATGAGTTTTTTGAAAAATTTATATTAAAGATCGTACCATTTATGTCACTTTAACGATATTACGGTTTTCATTGTTTCAGTTTATCAAGTTGATTGCACTCTTTCCAAATCCACCCAAAATTTGAAAAACAATAGAAAAGGACAAAGTTATTTTAATTTTTGGTAAAAAAAGAAAACAAATTCTTAAAACACCCAAATTTTTTCTGAAAATTTTCATGAATAATAGATATAATTATGGTCTACTTACCATAAATTTCTTATTTGGTATTTTTTTGTTTTTCAAGAAGAGAAAAATTATTTTTGCTTTTTTTTTAAAACTTGCCCTATTTGCCACTTTTGAGATTTTAGGGTTTTTCTTCTTCCAGTTTATCAAGTTTTTTTTTAATCTTTCGTACCCAATGAGAAAAACGAACAAAGAGTAAAAAATAGTACTTATTTCGATTATTTTAAATTCAAAACAAGAAATGTTCTCAAAACTTTTCTTTTGTTGTTGAAATTTTTAGATTTTTTTTCAGCACAAGCTATTTATGATTTTCAAAGAAAACATTTTACAAACAATGAAATATTTTACAAACAAATTGAACTTTTTACATATACTTGTCAGTAAATTCCCCACCAAAAAATGGAATTTTAGTTTACAAATACAATAAATTTTTAAACTACACAAATTGCACTAAAAAATATTATTCGATACTTTCATCAATGATTGAAAGCATTTTGGATTGAACGCAAATTTCTTCATAAAAAGCGTTGCTCGTTTAAAGTGATTTTTTTTCATTTTATTTATCAAATATAAAAAGCTAACAATTTCTTTATACGAAAAAAACAACATTTGCACACAAGATTTTATTACCTTTTCATCATATTTTTTTAAATTAAATTAAGAGGGTACAAAAGTCAAGAATCGTTATTAGAGCATACTGAAAGGGTCCTATCTCAAGTCTGATAACGTTCTAAAAACGTTAAATGCCCAAAAAACGTCCTAAAAAGGTCTTTTATACATTCGATGGTTTTAGAACCTTCTAAATACATTTTTGGACCTCAACGTTCAAACGACGTTATCAGGAGGTTCTAAAAACGTCCTCAAATTTTGTTCCCACGGTTATGCTTTTGAAATTGCCGCCATTAGTGGCGCTGTCGCAAGCCTCAGCCGAATTGGACTATATCGACGCGGCGCTCTAATGCACCTCAATTTTCAACGTCAAAAGCGTGTAGGAGGTATCGTCAGTCACTTCGAGCGTGAATATTCAACTTCGGGAAATGAAAACTAGCCGGACGAGACTGCTCGTTACAAGTTCTCGCGGAGTTCCACAAAGGACTTCCGGTTCAGAACGCGTCACGTGGAACAGAGACAGATCGACATAAAACGAGGGGCGGAAGAACGACCAAGCAGAAACGATAGCCGGAGTCTCAATTCAAAAGAACGAGGTAGCCGAAGAAAGAAAGAAAAGGATAGGGAACTTCGCAAAGATTGTCTTCAAGAACAAGAAACCTCTTAGGAGCCGTCCATAAATTACATCATGTTCATGGTTGATAGTTCGTCTTTTTTGGTATTTGTCGGTGGTGGGGTACTTTACCAGCCTGGGCAAAGAAAGTGCATTTTTACGGCCGCGGGGTATGCGCGCACATGCGCGTGAGTTACTTTGCTCCCCGCGCACTATTCTGCGCAGTATTTGTTCCTTTAAACTAACCTCAAACCTGAGACGTAATTTCAAGAGAAAACTCAAAAACCATACTCTTATTACATAAAATATAGTGTGCACTGAGGAAGTGAAGTCTTTTTACGGCCGAGCGTAAATTTGCAATAACTCGGCTACGCCTTGTTCTTGCTAACTCACGCTCGGCCGTAAAAAGACTAGTTCGCTTCCTTGGTGTATACTGTTGTTTTGGCTGGGAATTAATTTTTTTTACTAAAAATTTCACTATTCCATTTTCGGTCGAAATCGATATTTTTAATTCAAGATTGATCTGTTTTAATGGAAAATATATGTCTTTTGTTGACAATTCATCTTTTTTGGCCCAAAATTCTTCTTCTTGGTTTAAAAGTCATCCTTGATGGTTAAAAATGCAACTGTCTGGTTGAAAATTAATCTGTTTTAAATTACCAATGAACTATTTTGTTAAAAACTAACTTTTGGTTAAGATTCTTCATTTTAGATGAAAATTCATCTTTTTGGTTGAAAATTGAACATTTTATTAAAAATTTGTTTCTTTGGTTGAGAAATAATTTTTTAAACTAAAAATGTAACTATTCAATTCCTGGTTAAAAATGTGTATTATTAATTGAAAATTGATCTTTTCTTGTTGAAAATACGTTTCTTTTTAGTATAAAATTAATCTTCTGGTTTGAAAATTCATAATTTTTGGTTAAAAGTGCAACTGTTTTGTTGAAAATTAATCTGGTTTGGTTGCGTAATCAACTGTTTTGTTAAAAATGCCTTTTTTCGTTGAAGATTCATCATTTTAGTTAAAAAGTTAATTATTATGTTAAAAATCAGTTTTTTCAATTATTAATTTTTTTAGCTCAAAATGTAACTATTTCATTTTTGGTTGAAAGTTGATATTTTCAATTAGAAATTGATCTTTCCTGGTTGAAAATTCAACTGTTTGGTTGTAAATGAACTTTTTTCTTGAAAATTTATATTTTTGGCTTTAAATTCAACTGTTTTGTAGGAAATTCATCTTTTTGAATTGAGAATTTAATATTTTCGTAGAAGAATAAACTATTTGAATGGAATTTCATATTTTTGGTAGAAAATTCTACTATTTTGGTAGGAAATTCAGCTATTTGGGTAAAAATGAAACTATTTATTCAAAAATGTAAGTATTTGATATAAAATTGACTTTTTTGTTTGAAAGTCATATTTTTGGGTTGAAAATTTAACTGTTTTATAGCTAATTTATCTTTTTTTGGTTGAAAATTTAGCTACTTTCTACTTGCTTGAAAGTTGACCAACTTTGTTAAAAATAAATTTTATTTTAAGATTTACCTCTTCGGTTGAAAAGTTCACTATTTTATCGAGAATTATTTTTCTTTCGAGTTAAAATTTAATTTTTTTGTCTGAAAATTTAACTGTTCCATTTTTGTTGGAAAATTTATAAATTTAAAATCGAACTATTTTCTAGAAAATTTATGTGTTTTGTTAAATATTCGTCTTTGTGCCTATAAAATTATTCTTGTTTGTTGAAAATTTATCTTTTTGGTTAAGGATTTAACTATTTTCTTAAAAATTCGTATTTTATACTTAAATTCAACTGGCTGAAAATTCATTTTTTTCATGAAAATTCATTTTTTGAACAGACAATTTTACGATTCAATTTTTTGTTGAAAACTTGTATTTTTTCAGTTGGAAAATCAAGTATTTTGTTGAAATCTCAATTATTGTTTCAAAAATGTCATGTTTTTTGATTGAGTTGCATTTTTTTTATATAAAAAATTCGTTCTCTTAAACTGAAATTTCATCTTTTAGTATAGAAAAGTCATCTTTTTTTATACAAAGTTAATTTTCTTATTTGAAAAGTCTACTGTTATATTTTGTGTACAGAATCCATCTCTTTTGATTAAAAATTCTATTATTTGGTGGAAAATTACATTATTTTGTTGAAAATTTGACTATTTTGTTAAAAATTCATCTTTCTTGGTCGAAAATTTACCTGTTTTGTTGAACATTCGTCTTGTATTTTTGGTTGAAAATCCAACTTATTTTTTGGTTTGAAAATTCAACAATTGGCTGAAAATTTAACTGTTTCTGGTTGAAGTTCAACCTTTTTTAGTTGAAAATTCGATCATTTGATGTTATCAAATTGATAAGATTCATCTTTGTAGCTTGAAAATGTATCTGTTTGGTTGAAAATGATTTTTATTTGTTGAAGATTCAACTATTTAAATGAAAATTATATTTCTTGGTTGTAAATTAACTTTTTTGTTGGAAACTCATCTTTTCGGGTTTGAATATCAAATGTTTTTTTAACAAATTTGACTTTTTAGCTAGAGAACTCAACTCTTTTGTAGAAAATTCTTTTTTTTGTTGTTGAAAATTCCACTGTTTTGTTGCGAATGCAATATATTTTGACTTAAAATTCTAGAAATATGGTATACGTACGTTAATGTTATTTTAAAGAATTTATTCCCCTATTTTCTTGAAAAATCATCCTATTTCCCCTGTTTTAAAATCATTTCATACTACAAATTCTGAAATCCGTATACAATAATTTACACGATATATTTCACCTTCAAGTTCTGCAATGTTAAATTCTGTTTCAAATGTATATAATAAAGCAATCAGTATTGAATAATTATTAATATAAACGCTTGAAAGTCAGCCGAAAAATGTACTTTCGACCTGGATAACCGCAAGATAGTCTCCGGATTTTTTTTTAAGTTCAAGTGACCACCCTACAAAATAAAGTACACTCGAACTTGGAATTAGGTACGGTTTTGAGGATGGCCTTCAGTGGCCTTTAACCTAAATTCAGACCATCCAAACAGTATCATGCAACAAGCCGAGTAGCTGAAAGAGAGGCGGTGCTCATCCAAGCGTGACAAGGTGAGCAACAAGTCGATGTTGTCACGCTTGACTGAGCATCCCCTCTCTTTCAGCCCCGCGGCTCTTCTCATCCCGAAACTTCCGTGGCATCAATTCTCGGAACGACGTAAATCCAGACTGATTAAATCCAAGTTCCAGTGTAAAATCATAAATTGGACTCATTTTCTATAATATCTCTGTCCTTTCTATCTCGGAAGTTATGAAACTGTCAAAACTGAGATGAAGAAGCTGCAGTCGTAATAAAAATTTAACGAGGTTATAAGAAAAATATGAAGTTAAGATTGTGAAAGAAACGGGGAGCGAAGACAAAACTGTGAGGAAGAATCATCGCTGTCACGTATTAACGGAAGCTTCGAAGATTTCGTCATAGTCGCTTCCTGGACATCGTTCGCGGACAAACTTTTGTCTCTGAAAAGGGGCCGATGGGCGGAAACTAAGCACAATTTCTTAAAGTTTCTGCATAAGCTTTACGCCTTAATCCCAGAAAAGGCGAGTCTACCAAAGAGATTCTCATTCTCCCTTTTATCCAAGAATATTCGCCAACTTTCTTCTGCTTTGATACAAACTTCTCGATTCAGACTTTTCTCAAAGAACAACTGGAGAAACAATGAAGAGAGGAACCGATAGAGTGCATATTTTAAACCATTAAGAGCCAGATCGCTTTTTTTATCATTCTCTTCTAAGTTCTACTCTCACATTTTTTTGTTAGTATGCCAGAACATATACATTAAAATTAGAAAACACTACACCGTAGGCTAGGCCCCGGAATGGTGCAAAATAAAAAAACCAAGGTCAAAATAACTTGCAGAAGTCAATATTCTTGGCCGATTTCGAATTTTTCTTCCCGAAAAATTCTTTGTTTAATTTTAAAGATACTAGCATCATCAAACGAAGACAAAAAAGACAGAGCACACCTTTTAAGCCTTCAAGAGCCAGACAGCTTTTTTTATCATCCTCATTCCAAATTCTACCCGCACATTTTCCTGTTAGTATACAAGGAAAAATACATCGAAATTTAAAAAAAAAACAAAAGTCCCAAGATGAACAATCAGTGCTGGTTTACCCATTAGCCCAAGATAGTCAAATGCCTAGGGACACCAGGCGGTAGGCTACGCCCCGAAGTTGTGCAAAATCAAAAAACGAAGGTCAAAATAACTTTCCGAAGTCTATATTCTTGGCTAATTTAGAATTTTCCCCCGAAAAATTCTTGGTTCAATTTTAAAGAGACTAGCATCATCAAAAGAAGACAGAAAAGACAGAGTGCATGTTTAAAACCATCAAGAGCCAGAGCAGCTTTTTTTATCATCCTCATTGCAAGTTCTGCCCGCACATTTTCCTGATCGTATACAAGAAATATACAAAAAAAAACTGAAATTCCCGAGGCTAAAACTCAATGCCTGTTCACCCATTAGCCAAAGATAGTCAAATGCCTGGGGACACCACGCCGTAGGCTACGCCCCGAAGTGGTGCAAAATCCAAAAGCGTAGTTCAAAGTAACTTGCAGAAATCTATATTCTTGGACAATTTTGAATTTTTCTTTCCGAAAAATTCTTTGTTCAATTTCAAAGAGACTAGCATCATCAAAAGAAGACAGAAAGCGACAGAGTGCACGCTTTAAAACATCAAGAGCCAGACAGATTTTTTTAGCATCCCCATTCCAAGTTCTACCCGCACAGTTTCCTGATAGTAAACAAGAAAATATACAGAAAAACTTTTTAAAAAACCTCTAAAGTCCCAAGATAATAAATCAGTGCTGGTTTACCCATGAACCAAAGATATTTAAATGCCTAGGGACGCCACGCCGTAGGCTACGCCCCAAAGTTGTGCAAAATCCAAAAACGAAGTTCAAAATAACTTGCACAAGCCAATATTCTTGGCCGATTTTGCATTTTTCTTTCCAAAAAATTCTTTGTTTAATTTTAAAGAGACTAGCATCATCAAAAGAAGACAGAAAGCGACAGAGTGCACGCTTTAAACCATCAAGAGCCAAACAGCTTTTTTTAGCATCCCCATTCCAAGTTCTACCCGCACAGTTTCCTGATAGTAAACAAGAAAATATACAGAAAAATTTAAAAAAAAAACCTCTAAAGTCCCGAGATAAAAAATCAGTGCTGGTTTAGCCATTAGCCAAAGATAGTTCAATGCCTAGGGACGCCACGCCGTAGGCTACGCCCCGAAGTTGTGCAAAATCCAAAAACGAAGTTCAAAATAACTTGCACAAGTCAATATTCTTGGCTGATTTTGCATTTTTCTTTCCGAAAAATTCTTTGTTCAATTTTAAAGAGACTAGCATCATCAAAAGAAGACAAAAAATACAGAGTGCACGTTTTAAACGTCTAAGAACCAGACAGCTTTTTTTAGCATCCTCATTCCGAGTTGTACCCGCATATTTTCCTGATAGTATACAAGAAAAAATACAGAAAAATTTAAAAAAAAAACCAAAAGTCCCGAGATGAAAAATCAGTGTTGGTTCACCCACTAGCCAAAAATAGTCAAATGCCTAGAGACACCACGCCGTAGGCTACGCCCCGAAGTGGTGCAAAATAAAAAAACGAAGGTCAAAATAACTTGCAGAAGTCAATATTCTTGGCCGAATTCGGATTTTTCTTTCCGAAAAATTCTTTGTTCAATTTTAAAATACTAGCATCATCAAAAGAAGACAGAAAACGACAGAGTGCATATTTTAAACCATTAAGAGCCAGACAGCTGTTTTTATCATCCTCATTCCAAGTTCTACCCGCACATTTTCCCGATACTATACAAGATAAAATACAGAAAAATTAAAAAATTAAAAAAAGTCTTGAGATGAAAAATCAGTGCTAGTTTACCCATTAGCCGAAGACAATCAAATGTCTAGGGACGCCACGCCGTAGGCAACGCCCGGAAGTGGTGCAAAATCAAAAAGCAAACTTCAAAATAACTTGCAGAAGTCAATACTCTTGGCTGATTTTTAATTTTTCTTTCTGAAAAATTCTTTGTTCAATTTTAAAATACTAGCATCATCAACAGATGACAATAAAAGACAGAGTGTACGTTATAAACCATCAAGAGCCAGACAGCTTTTTTTATCGTCCTCATTCCAAGTTATACCCGCACATTTTCCTGATAGTATACCAGAAAAAATACAAAATAATAAAAACACTAAAATTCCAGAGATGGAAAATCAGTGCTGGTTCGCCCATTGGCCAAAGATAGTCAAATGTCTAGGGACGCCACGCCGTAGGCTACGCCCCGAAGTGGTGCAAAATCAAACAGCAAAGTTCAAAATAACTTGCAGAAGTCAATATTCTTGGCCGAATTTGAATTTTTCTTCACGAAAAATTCTTTGTTCAATACCAAAGAGACTGGCATCGTCAATCGCGCGTTTCACGCTCATGTAGTCTTTTTATTTGAGGGGAAAACCTAGTTTTTTATTATCTTGATACCTTTCGAAATTCTTAATATTTTTCAAAATTTGTTTTCAAAATCATGAAAAATCTACATTTTGTTTAAAATTGTTTGAAATCTTTTCAAAACTTTTAAACCTTCTAAAAATATTTTTAGAGTAATTGGACTTTTCTCAAAGAAAATATTTCCGTTCACTTTTGTCACGTTTTTGGACGGAAATCGTCAGGAATAGTCAGAATTGCTGATAAAATGTTCCGAAACCGTCAAAACTTGGGTTCGAATGAATGTCAATTTTATTTTCTCCTCGCAAATTTTACTTTCGCCCCGCTAATTTTACTTTCGTCCAGCTAATTTTACTTTCGCGCCGCTAATTTTACTTTCACCCCGCGAGTTTTACTTTCGCCCCGCAAATGCGGTTTACGGGATAAAATAAATATAATTTTTGTGAGATTCTGGAGAAACTTCAGAAAGATTTTTGAAGATTTCAGATATTTTAAATCAAAATTTGCACACAAAAATTAATTTTCCACCAAATAATTAAATTGTCAATAAAAAAAAAGATGAATTCTCAACGAAAAATGTAATTCACAATTGATTTTTCAAACAAACAAAAATTTCAATTTGAAATCAAAAACAGTTGAACTTATTCAGAAAGACGAATTTTCAACAACACAGTTGAATCCTCAATAAAAAAGAGGAATTCCTTACCCAAAAAGAGGATTTTTCTACAAAATAGTATAATTTTCTCACCCGGAAGTACGAATTACCAACAAAAAAGTTAATTCTGAACCAAATAGTCGAATTTTCAACCAAATAGATGAATTTTCTACCCAGAAGATTAATTTTTAACGAAATAGTTACATTTTCGAGCAAAGAGATGAATTTTAAACAATAAAGATGAAGTTTCAAACAATAATATGAATTTTAAACAAAGTAGTCTAACTTTTAACCAATTAGTTTTATTTTTATCCAAAAAATATCAATTCTGAATGTAAAATTTTGAATTTAATATTTAAGAAAAAAAAGATTTTAACTGTAAATAAGAAATTTGAAATTTACTCAAATTATTCCTGAAATTTAAAAAAATCTTTTTAAATTAAACAAATTGCCTGAAAATCTTGCAGATTCTTTTTGAAATGTTTAGAAACCTTTTGAAATTTTTTGAAATCTTCAAAAATTAATTTGTAACAATAAAAAATCATTTAAAATTTCGCAGGAATCTCAAGAAAAGATGTTTGTTTTCTTCATACCTTTAAAATTGTTGAAAAGCGTTGAATTCTTTTTTTGAAATCTTTAGAAATATAAATTTTGTTTAAAATTTTTTGAAATCTTTTCAAACATTCTAAAACTTCTAAATATCTTAAAATTATTCGAATTTTTCCTGAAATTGTCTTAAAATTCTGCAAAATGAAAAGAAATGTTGCAAAATCTTCTATATTTTTTATTTTTTGAAACCTTTTAAAATTCTTCAAAAGCTTCTTTTTTCCAAAAACTTCAAAAATCTACATTGATTTTAAAATCTTTGAAATCCTTCCAAGATTGATATTATTTTTGAATCTTAATAATTTTTGAATCCTAAAATTGTGTTAAAACTGTGCATAATAAAAAAAGTTGATTTAAAATCATCAAGATTCTTTTTTGATAGATTTGGGAATCTTTTAAAATGATTAAAAATCGTTTCAAGTATTCTCTTAAAACTAATTATTGCAAACAAAAAATGATTTAAAATTTTCAGTCTATAAAGATTTACATTTTGTTTAAAATTTTCTGAAATCTTTTCAAATTTCAAATTTGAAATTTGAAAAATGAATTAGGAATCTTAAGACAATTTTTATTCTCTGGAAGTCTTGCGAAATTCTTCAAAAGTTATCATTGCGAAATCTTGGAAAACATACATTTTGTTTAAACAAATTTTTGAACTCCTCAAGATTGAAACTATTTTTGAATCTTTTCAATACTTTTAGAACTTAACGTTTTTCTAAAATTGGTTTCATGAATTCTTCCAGTATCTTTTTTGCTATATTTTGATATTTTCAAAACTCATAATTATTCTTTAAAAATAAAATGTAAATCGTTTTAAATGTTACCGATTTTTTTTTCACTGGTACCGATAGTGAATGTACTACACACTACACTTCGTAAACTAAAATATTATTTATTTTTGTCCAAGATTTTATTTTTCTTATCTCTTTGAAAGTGAAAAAAAGTTTACAACTTGCCCAGAGGTAGACCGCCGAAAGAATGGTTAGAATCTGTGAATGAGACATTAATTCAAAGAGGTATAAGAAGCCATAGAAGCACAAGAGCTTGCATGAAAAAATGCATGGACGTGCAGGAAGCTAGAGTAGTATGCCAGGACAGAAAAGTTTGGCGACCGCCCTATCGTGGCATCTTGTTTACGTATCGTTCTATTACTCAAAGACATATTAATTTGCCACTCTGAAAATTGGGCACCGTATAGGAAAAAATCTCAGCTTTCTTTTAAAACTATTTTGAAGGAAAAAAAAGTGTCGAAATTTGAAAAAAAGTCAAATTTATTTTTGAAATTCAAAAATTAGGGTCAAATTTGGACTTTTTTTTTAATCGTTACAACCACAAAAAATGTTGTACAAAAATTTATCAAAAACATCTTCAGTAAAATTTTACTTAAAGCAATAGGAAAAAAGTTACAAATGTTTGAAAGTAAGGCTTTGCTTAAAAAACCAAAAATTCTACCCCCTCCACTTTGATAAATAATTATCGAAGTTAATTAATTTTTGGTGTGAGGAGTACTACCTAATAGGACTACAATTGGGCTAATTTTTAGCCCGATCGGACAACTTTCATTTTCGATGTGGGTACACTTGAGAAATTATGTCCCAAGGGTCGCCTGAGCTGATTTCTTGTAATCCCTCAAAACGCCTCAAAAGTCTAAATTCCCTAAAAATACTTTGAAATTCCTTCAAATTGTTAAAATCAATTGAACAAAATTCCTTATAATATTCACAGGTAAAAATTGTCCCAAAATCATTAAAAATGTTAAAAAATAAGTTGCAAAATTATCTCAAATTTTGGGAATATTTTTATACATTTGAAATTGAAATCTGAGATTGCTGTTTTCTTGTAATCCCTCAAAATGCCTCACAAGTCCAAATTTCCTAAAAATACTTTGAAATTCCTTCGAATTAATAAAATCAATTAAACAAAAATTCTCTGCAATATTCAAACATAAAAATTATCCTAAAAATCATTTGATATGTTAAATAATAAATCTCATAAAATTCTATCAGATTTTAGAATTTTTTTTATACATTTTAAATTAAAAATCTGAAATTGCTGATTTTTTGGAATCCCTCAGAATGCCCTAAAATGTCCAAAAAAATTGTTTTTAATACTTAGAAATTTCTTGAAATTAATCAAATCAATTGAACAACAATTCCTTGTAATATTCACAGGTAAAAATTATCCGAAAATCATGTAAAATGTTAAAAATAAATCTTGCTAAATTCTCTCAAATTTTGGGAATATTTTTATACATTTGAAATTGAAATATAAGATTGGTGATTTCTTGGAATCCCTCAAAATGTCATAGAAAGTTCAAATTTCCTAAAAATACTTTATAATTCTCTTAAATTCATAAAATCAATTGAACAAAAATTCCTTGTAATATTCACAGGTAAAAATTATCCCAAAATCATTTAAAATGTTAAAAAATAAATCTTAAAAAATTTTCTCCAATTTTTTGAAAATACTTTAAAATTCGCTCAAATTAATAAAATCAATTGAACAAAATCATTTAGAAAGTTAAGTAATAAATCTTAGAAAATTCTCTCACATTTTGGAAATATTTTTAAACATTTGAGATTGAAATCTGAGATTGCGGTTTTCTTGGAATCCCTCAAAATACCTCAAAAAATCCAAATTTCCTAAAAATACTTTGAAATTTCCTCAAATTAATAAAATCAATTGAACAAAATCATTTGAAATGTTAAATAATAAATCTTATAAAATTCTCTCACATTTCGGAAATATTTTTATGCATTTGAAATTGAAATCTGAGATTGCTGTTTTCTTCGAATCCCTTAAATTGCCTAAAAAAGCCCAAATTTCCTGAAAATACTTTGAAATTTCCTCAAATTAATAAAATCAATTGAACAAAATCATTTAAAATGTTAAATAATAAATCTTACAAAATTCTCTCAAATTTTGGAAATATTTTTACAGATTTGAAATTTGAATTCTGAGATTGCTGTTTTCTTGGAATCCCTCAAAATGCCTCAAAAAGTCCAAATTTCCTTAAAATACTCTAAAATCCCCTCAAATTAATAAAAGCAATTGAACAAAAATTCTCTGTAATATTCACAGGTAAAAATTATCCCAATATCATTTAAAATGTTGAAAAATAAATCTGACAAATTTCTCTAAGATTTTGGAAATATTTTTATACATTTGAAATTTGAAATCTGAAATTGCTGATTTCTTGGAATCCCTCAGAATACCCTAAAATGTCCAAATTTATTTTAAAAAAAAACCCGTAAATTTTTTTTCAAATTGATAAAATCAATTTAACAAAAATATTATTATTCGGATATTTTATAATTCGATATTTTTCGGGAAAGGATTTTAGTATTCGGAATTTTCAAAGTCGGCAATATTATAAAATGTTCGGGAAAAGAAAACAACTTTTTTTTTTACTAACTTGTCGTGCTTCATTTGCAGTTGTTTATCTTGATTTACTTTAACAACATCAATCACTTTTTTCATTTCCTCTCGACCAGCATCAACCTGTTGTTTATGGAGCTCCCATTCTGCCTTTCTATGTTTTTGCACCATCGCAGACCACTCGGTAGTTTGTTCACTTACCAATTTTTTAATACTTGCATCATTTATAAGAGAGCTTTTACTATAAAATCAAATAATAAAGAAATTAGTCATTTTTAAAACAAATAAAAAAACTTATATCTACACTTACCACTCACGATCGCGACCTACATTATCGACAGGGAGATATTTGTTACGGATACAACAGTTCGCTAACAGTGTTCATTTTATTTTTGCACTTTTTTGACATTCATTGTCATAAAATAACTTACAAGCGGCTGGTAAGGCGGGACTCCACTTTACCGACTGATGATAAAAATGCTACCTGCTTTACTAGCTGTCGGTAAGGTAGTTTTGATGCATAAAATACTCACTCTTTTCCCTTTGCTAATTTTTCGACAGCAGTGATATGATTTTTTTGCATCGTCTGTCTCTCCTTTGCATGTTTTTTCCTCAAGGTATCCATCTCTTTATTATGCTTTTTCCCTAACTTGAATTCTTTGGCCTTTCTCAGCATCTCAACAGTGATCGGTTCAACTTTAAATTCCTCTGAAGAAATGAGTTTTTCAATTAAATGTTTACCCAGAAAAACTAGTTTATAGTTTTTTTATCAGAAATACTCACTAGCTTTAGCTTCATCTTTTTTCTTCTTTTCCTCTTCAGCTTTTGCGTCCGTTTTTTCGATTCCCAAGCCCTTCATAGCTTGATCCTGTTTCTCTGCGCCTTTCGTAAAAGCTCCAGGGTCAGAAAGCATAAGCATAAAATCTGGAGAAAAAAAACAAATTATTCAACAAAAATTTTAATTTTTATGTTTTTAATTGTCAAAAAAGGCTTTTTTAGATTTTTTATTGAAATTTCACCTCCGAAGCCATCAGGAACATAAATTGAAAGCTCGATATTACAAAACAACATGGGCAATGCCATGGGAAAATTGGCTTCAGTTTTTAAGGCAATGTGTCGATATCCAGCTTGCAAGCCATCCAAAGGTAAAATTCTCTGCCCCAATAATTTTCCACTTTCTTCATAAACTCCAAATCGGAGAACAGCCAAATCCGGTAAAACAACTTTTCGAAAAAGAAAAGGCTCTTCGTTGTAAACGGGATTCAGTCCATTTCCAGGAATCATTCTTGTTCGAAATTCTTTTTTTATGGTATCTGCTGGTAAACCATACATGTCTACCTCCACGTACGTTCCAACTTTTTTGTCCGATAAAAATTGGCCTGCAATCACCTAAAATAATTTTTCTTATGACACATGCATGAATTCAGCCCTTTTCGATGCCTATGAAGCGGGCCTGAAGTTCTACTTTTCACTCCCTGGGGACTGAAAAGTGACGTCAGAGGTTAATAATGAAAATTATACATCTATAAGCTCGCATTTTACAATTATCAGTCCACTCATCGTAAAAACTGTGACGAAATTTTGGTTGCAGATAATAGAATTTTGCGGTTATTTATGGAAAGTTACCATATATAACTGATTAAATGACCGTAAATGACCGAAATTTGTTATAAATTTCCGAAAATTTATGGAAATTTGAAAAAATGAATATTTTGTTATTTATGGTAAGTTACCATATTTATTGGTAAAATTACCATAAATGACCGAAAACTTTCATAAATTTCCGGAAATTTATGGAAATTTTCAAAAATGAATATTGGGTAATTTATGGTACGTTACTATATTTACCGGTGAAATTACCATAAATGACTGAAATTTTCCATAAAATTCCGGAAATTTATGGAAATGTTTTAAAATGAATATTGGGTAATTTATGGTAAATTACTATATATACCAGTAAAATTACCATAAATTACCGAAAATTGTCATAAATTTCCGAAAATTTACAAAAATAAATATTGGATCATTTATGGTAAGTTACTATATTTACTGGTAAAATAACCATAAATTACTAAAAATTTGCATAAATTTCCGGAAATTACAAAAAATTAATATTGGGTAATTTATGGTAAGTTACTATATTTACCGGTAAAATTACCATAAATTTCCAGAAGTTTAAAAAGATGAATATTAGGTAATTTACGGTAAGTTACTATATTTACCGGTGAAATTACCATAAATTACCGAAAATTGTCATAAATTTCCGGGGTTAAAAAAAATTAATATGGGGTAATTTCTGGTAAGTTACTATATCTCCCGGTAAAATTACCATAAATTCCCAAAAATTTTCATAAATTTCCGGAAATTAATCGAAATTTCTAAACATGAATTTTGTGTAATTTATGGTAAGTTACTATATGTCCCGGTAAAATAACCATAAATTATCGAAAATTTTCATAAATTTCCGATAATTTATGAAAATTTAAAAAAATGAATTTTGGGTAATTTATGGTCTGTTACCATATTTACCGATAAAATTACCATAAATTACCGAAAATTTTCATAAATTTCCGGAAGTTTAAAAAAATGAATATTGGATAACTTATGGTAAGTTACTATATTCGCCGGTACAATTACCATAAATTACAGAAAATTCTCATAAAAATTCCGCAAATTTAAAGAAATTAATATTGCATAATTTATGGTATGCTACTATATTTACTGGTAAATTACCATGAATTACCGAAAATTTTCATCAATTTCCGGGATTTAAAAAAAATTAATATTGGGTAATTTATGGTAAGTTACTATATCTCCCGGTAAAATTACCATAAATTACCGAAAATGGTCATAAATTTCCGGAAATTTTTAAAAATGAATATTGGATAATTTATGGTAAGTTACTATATTCGCCGGTACAATTACCATAATTTACCGATAATTCTCATAAATTTCCGATAATTTATGAAAAATTTTAAAAATGAAGTTTGGGTAATTTATGGTATGTTACCATATTTACCGATAAAATTACCATAAATTACCGAAAATTTCCGAAAATTTGAAAAAATGAATATTAGGTAATTTATGGTAAGTTACTATATTTACCGATAAAATTACAATAAATTACCGAAAATTTTCATAAATTCCCGGATATTAAACAAAATGAATATTGCATCATTTTTGGTAAGTTACTATATTTACTGGTAAAATTACCATAAATTACCGAAAATTTTCATAAATTTCCGGGATTTAAAAAAATTAATATTGGGTAATTTATGGTAAATTACTATATCTCCCGGTAAAATTACCATAAATTACCAAACATTTTCATAAATTTCCGATAATTTATGAAAATTTAAAAAAATGAATTTTGGGTAATTTATGGTATGTTACCATATTTACCGATAAAATTACCATACATTACCGACAATTGTCATAAGTTTCCGGAAATGTTTAAAAATGAATATTGGATAATTTATGGTAAGTTACTATATTTACCGGTAAAATTACCATAAATTACCGAAAATTTTCATAAATTTCCGGAAATAATGGAATTTTCTAAAGATGAATTTTGGGTAATTTATGGTAAGTTACCATATTTACCGGAAAAATTACTATAAATTACCAAAAATTTCCGCAAATTTATAGACATATTTAAATTGAATCCGGCATTTTTTTTTATTGAATTTTTGATAATTTGGAATAAGTTAATATAAATTTCATGCTTCTTCATTCAAAATCTAACATGAACTGAAATCATGACTGTATTTCGAAAAATGTCTGAAATCATCCATTTGTTATAAAAAATATCGTATGCGCCAAGGGGGAGAAGCACTTTTTCTCCCTCTAGGTGCATAATATACTATTAAAGATGATAATGATTTATTCTGCACTTACCAATAGAATAGAAAAGAATGATCCAGGTGAAGACCCGAATATTCAGGGTCCTCATTTTCTGCAAATTTCGAAAACAAAATTTATTTTCAAAAACAGGAAAAACTGGTAATTGAAAAATTTGAGAAAAAGCGCTCCTAATGAATATTCTGATATTTCAAGACCAGATATGTACTATTTTGGAATATTTGTTTTTTCCCCCTCCCGAGCGTAAGTAGTAAAAGGCTTTTATCGTAAGACATAGTGACATGAAAAATGTTAGTCAGCATCACATTATTTATTCAGTTGTTAATTCCTCGCGCGTATTCGATTATTTTACCTTGAGAGCTAAGAATCCGAATAAAACCTCAGAAAAAAATTATTCCTGGGCTTTCTCTCAAAGAACTTTCTTTTAAGTCAAAGAAACTTCTTTGTTCTTATGAAATGGTTTCTTGTTCCAATGAAATTTTCAATTCAATTAAAAATGATTCGTCTCAAAGTTATGGGGCTTTTTGGGATCCTATAAAAAAATCGATGGGGGAGGGGTCACGCTAAAGACTACGGATCGAAGCTAAGGTGGGGGGGGGGCGGTCAAAGTAACGTTACGAATGTAGATAACATTTGGTACGTTTTCTGATGATAAATTTTAAAGAATTCTTTTTTTCAAAATTTCAATAATATTTTGAAAATGCAACTATTTTGTTAAAATGTTATCTTTTTTTGGTCAAAAATTTATCTAATTGGTTAAAAGTTAAACTAATTTATTAGGAATTCAATCTCGGGTTGTGGATTCAATTCCATGATTGAAAAATCTACTATTCCATTTTTCGAAAATTAATCTTCTGGGTTGAAAAATCATCTTTTGGGTTGAACTCTCTTGTTAAAAATTCATTATTTTCACATTTACCTTCCTAGTTGAAAATTCAACTATTCTATTTTTAGAGAATAATTCTTCCGGGTTAAAAAATCATCTTTTGGGAAAATTAATTTTTTTTTAGGATTCATCATTTTAGTTGAAAATTCACCTCTTATATATTAAAAATTTCGCCATTTTATTGAAAATTTGTTATTTTTTCTTGTTTATGATTCATTTTTTTTGTTTGTTGGAGATTCTTGATTTTGTTAAAAATTCATCTCTTCTTTTGGAAATTAAAAAATTTGTTTGTTAAAAATTCTTGTTTTTTGGTCGAAAACTAATTCATTTAAGTGAGAATTGACGAATTATATTTTTGATGTAAGTATATCTTTTGTTTTATTGAAAACTACAAAAATTGGTCTCTTTCGGTGAAATAGAAATCTCCTAGGTTGAAAATTATTATTATTTTTTTGTTGAAAATGCAACTTTTTCTTTAAAAATTAATAATCTGTTTTGATTGGAGGTTGACCTATTTTGTTGAATATTCGCCTTTTCAAATTTCATACTCGGTTAAAAGTTGAAATACATCGTTAACAACCAATTTTTTCGGTTCATTTTTTCGTTGGTCCCATCAGCTCATAATCAAGGTCAATTCAAGGTCAAACCTACAAAATTATTCGCCAACAAAATAAGTCAGGGTACCTATATGTTTTCGGTGTCGCTGAATTCGAATCTGTTGTCTATTTCGTCCCATCAGGTCAGAGTCAAGGTCGATTCAAGGTTAAACCTACAAAATTCATCGCTAACCAAATAAGTCAGATTACCTACAGGTTTTCGGGGTCGCTGAATTCGAATCCGTTGTCCGTTTGATCACATCAGGTCAGGGTCAAAGTCAGTGCAAGGTGAAATCAAACGGACAACGGATTTGAATTCAGCGACTCCAAAAACCTATAGGTACCCTGACTATATTTCTAGCGATGAAGTTTTTAAGCTTGACCTTCGAACTGACCTTGACTTAGACCTGATGGGACCAAACGGACACCGTATTACAATTCAGCGACCCCGAAGACCTACATGTACCATGACTTATTTTGTTAGCGATTAATTTTGCAGGTTTGACCTTGAATTGACCTTGATTATGATCTGATGGGACCAAACGGATAACAGATTTGAATTCTGGGACCCCGAAAACTTATAAGTACTCTGACTCATTTGATTAGCCATGAATCTTGTAGGCTTGACCTTGAATTGACATTGACTCTGACGCTGTTTTCTCGAGGACGAGCTCCTCATGTTTAAAGATCCAAAATTCAGAACTGGTTTTTCGCAGGAAACGATGGCTTGAGCGTCTTGCTTATTTTTCCAGGCGCTGCAGGTTTTGGAAATGTTCATCTCTCTTGATAGATGACTCTCCCATCGATAAACGCATGATCGGTTTCACTTCCACGGCCTCCAGCAAAATGTTACCCTTCCGATGATATTTTTCAAGTAATTCCTCCTTAGTCTCTCTTGGGAGACCATTTCTGAGCCAAAAGTCCCATGTTAAGACTAAATTCCGATCCAACTAAACCTCTTCTGTGTCAGAATTCGCTGGATCTTTTCGTAGCACACCTTGCCTTTTTTCATCCAAAACCAACGGATTAATGCCTTCCGACACTATCTTTCCCTCGACACACGCGCTAATCTGCATACTTACTTCTCCAGATTAATCGCCTTCTTTGTTTGAATTAGATGAGGCTTCTGCGAAGAAAAAACTGGATTAGTCCTATACTTATTTATAGACTCTACCAGCAGATCGGCCCTTATATCACCTTAAGAATGATCTTCGCCGTCTCAAAAATTCAGTGAGAAACTTACCAGGTTTAGAACATGAAGATCACCTGGAGGGTGACCTTGACTTTTACGTGACGCGTCGCGAAAGAGAACGTCTTGAACGAGATCGCCGTGAATTCGAATTAGATCGTCTGGAGTGCAAACGTCGAGAATGAGAACGAATTCGACGTCTCTTGGAAAGGCTCCGGGTACTCCGGGATGAAAATCGTTCTCTTATGAGTCTTTCCACCTTCCTCATCAATTCACGAAATTCGTCACTGTCATGTTTTTTATATTTGCGTTGTCTTCCCATGATTGAATAATGTAAAAAAAAAATCAAACCGGCTCAAAACGTCTTGTGACTGCTAGCACAAACAAACAGATTATATTTTGATAGATGGATCCGGGAAGGTGCTCTGGGAAATTCTTTTTTTTTTGCCTTGAAATTTGTGACAATTCAGCAAAAAGGAGCGCAAGTACAATTGTAATCCCTTCCAAACGAGGTGGTCGTATAATTACGATGATACTTCATTCAGGTCAGTTTTTTTGATCGTATAATTATTTATTAAAAAGATTTTTCTTTCTATAGTCACCTTAATTATGGGCATGGACGAAAGAGAAAAGCCTCGTGAACCATAATACACTGAATTTTTATTATAATCAACAGAGACATAATATATTGTGATTCGACTTCGGATCCTAAACATATTTAAGTTTTACATTTTCTTCTAAATTTTGTAGTGTAAAAAATTGAATCAATTTCACAAAATATTTATTCGATCTCGTGAAAAATTGCGATTTTGTTAGTAATCTAGTTCGGCACTTCATCCTCCAATTGGTATGAATACTTAATTCGAAAACACCCTGAGATTGGGCGGCGGGCACCTACTGGAACTTCGTAGACTTCTTCTCGGGTTAATGGGGTAACGGTGCCGCTTAATATATTTATCCTTACCCGTTTTGGAATGTATTTAATATTTGAATAGATTCCAGCAAGGGCCTCATGAGTCTCCAACATTGCAAAGACATCACCATCAACTGTTGATATAACAATTTGTTCATGGGTTGGCATAGGCAGAAAAACATTACTTCTTATTAACATTTGAAGTGATTTATCGCTAGGAAAAGTGTATTTTCGAAGTTCAAATACCCGCATCGGATTCTTAACTGGAATGAGCCGAATAAATGTAAGTTGTTCAATTCCACATCCTAGGCCGTCAGGAGAAGGAAGCCTTGTAGCTGCAGCAGTGTACCTAGAAGGAGGAATTCGTAAACGGGCAGGAGACATGGGACTGGCAGGAGAAAACATGGCCTTGGCACGAGGAGTCCTAGACCTGGCACGAGGCGGAGAATCAGCGGGAGGAGTATTCTTATCAAGTGAATGATATCGTTTAGAAGGAGAAGAAGGTTCACCACGAGGAATATTATATATAGGTTCGCCATTAGGGAAACATTCGAACTGAGAACTTAACTCTGCAACAAGAAAGAGATGATTACTTTTTTTTAAGTTCGTATTTTATGAATCATTGGCAATATAGTGATGTCAGGTTGACGATAAGCGGGTCATTTTCCCTAGCTTGACTGATTTTAAAGTCTTTGGTTTTGTTGATGTTGTCTTCGTTTTTGTTGATTTCTTTTTCTGTGTCAATTAGTGAGCATCTAGCTATTGTAGTTCATGATGGTAAGTCTAGAAAGTGGATCTGATTGTCAACTTCATGTTCAATAGTATTCGTAAAACGTATCGCTCTTTAAATTCTCCTATATCGAATTAACATCTGCTCCCAATAACTCTGTACTCTAATTAATGACTAATAATTATGTTTGCGTCTTACAGGCGGAATCAAGTACAAAGAGTTCTTATCTCATTTCACGACACATTACATAATTTTAGGCAAGAGTGTATCTACTCTATTAATAATGTAGTGATAATAATTTGAGATCTTTGAATAAAGAAAAAATTGATTATCAAATAAAGAATGATATAATCAAAATGTCTGCTGCGAAAGTTTAACAAAAGCTGAAATTGTTAAAAATTGGGAATCTTGATGATGATTTTTGTTCAAAAGTGCTAATTTCCAGTAGAACAGAAACAACCTAAATTTTGCATAAATTTGAAGTCTGTTTCGGAAATTTTTGATTGGTAATATCCTTTTGTACAAAATCTGTATTGTTCAAAATAAATCGCAAAAACAGCGAAAATGTAGGTCGTTTGAAAAATTCGATGTACTTCAGAAATTAAAAAAAAAGACGTAATTTTGTTCTAACATGTTTTTCTTTCTTTTTTGTGTTATTATAGTATTATATTTACCAATAGAATTAAGGACGATTGCCAGGGTGAAGACCAGAGGATAAGCAATCCACATTTTTCTCAAGTAGGGCAAAAACTTATTGATGTACCAATGGAGAATTTGGTTATCAGTGTAACGACTGATTACTCTTGTGCCTCATAATAGATTATATCGTAGATCCTACAGTCCTTATCTCATACATCATATGCGTCAATCTTGACAATCTGAGATATTTGCATTTAATTAGAGTAAGCCTCAAGGAAAGAAATTAATTTACTCAATTCGTTAAAACTGATATCACTTATTTTTACAACGAAATTGTATCTTAAGTAGACAAACCTAACAATAAATTTTTTTTCTAGACAAGAGTCGAATGTATTTTCTCCTAGTATACATAAATGAAACATAACTCAGTCTTGGAAATACAAATAACAGCATTGGATAAGAATATAATTTCTCAAAAAATCATATGTTTATTTTATAAATAATATTACTTTTTCACATATTTAGAAAAATTTAAGTTCAAAACTAATACACTATTCCTTAATAGGCAAACAGTTAAAAGAGGTAATCATAACGACCTGAAGATTTGAATCAAATGAAGAACAGCAAATAAAAAATTCAATCAAATTAAAAAACAGTTCTTTTGACCCCATATGAAAAAAAATCGTTTTATTTAATTAAAATATCTTTGAATCAGAAATTTTTCTCAGTGCACTGGACCATGTCTGCCGTTAAGGACTTCAGTGGTATGTTGCTTGACTGCAAGTTTTGTAATTTCGCCAACGAGCCATTTATAGTAAACAGGATTATGCAAGTTCAGATAAACATCAGGAAATCCACGGCCCAAAGTCCATAGCATGATACCATACAAATAAGTATTTTCAAGGTCATTTAGAGGATTACTTTCATCTCCATGGGAAGCGTGTTGTTTCAGAGTTGCATCATGGGTACAAATATGATCTGCTTCAGTGATAGTAGGATCATTGTTATTCAAACGTTTGCATTCTTCAGTGCTGATTATACGGACGGTGATTGATCGCAATGATCTAGGATAAGCATGTCTGAAAACAGAAAACAGTTCATGTTACGCTAGGAAATCAAAAATATAATATTCAAAGTTTTATACACGCTGCTTTTTAGGCTATTATCCAGTGAAAGATTGGCACCTCCAAGAGAACCAATGATTAGTGCGAAAAGGTTGAAAGAATATTCTAGAAGCGTTTCGCGGAGCGGTATCAGATCTAATGCCACAAGAACTACAGAGATGGTGATTAAACTCAGTGCCGTATTGAGCCTTTGGATGCACGTCATTGCTGGTTAAGTTGGACAACTAGATAGTATTTGTTCTAGCTGCCTAACTAATTTTTAAAATGCCTCGACCTCTCCTGGTTTGGGTGGGTGGTTGACAGTAACTGGAGGGCCCCAGATGAGTTGAGATAGGTCCGAGAAAAACTGTTCGTTTTCTCTAACCCAACTCTTTCTCTACTCTAGACTTCTCCAAGCGTCAGCAGCTTTGAATTGTTGAGTGATGACAAATCCATATTTCGCGCACAAGCTGTCGGACCGTAGCAGTAAAATTCCTGCCAGATGTTATGTAGTCAACACTGAATGTGGGACGCATACTATCTTGTCCAGCCTATCTTCGTACTGAGTTGATGCTTGCGTCTTTTCTTTTCATGCTCAGCTGTTTGTTTTGTTTACCAGTTGGGATCCGCTGAAGTTTTCGCTGCATCATACACACTGAGAGTGATGGCAGAGGTCGGACTCTTCACAAAATCTTCACGAAGCACATCATGCAGTTCAGCCAGATCTTTGGGCTTAAGAGAAACTTGCATGATAATTGTTCCCTTGGGCCTGAAGTATTGCTCTTCCTCTGTTGAATGCCTGTCCCCTCAGGAGACATACTGGTATCGCAGCACTCCAACAGGTCGTACCTTAGTTGATTCATCCACTCAAAAGTATTTAGATTTTACCGTTTCATTGTATTGGCTCTGTCTTTATTGGCTACCCCAACTTGAGGGTATTTGGCATGGTTGTCCAACCCATTAACTGGAGCGCTGCGCGTTCGATTGTTTTGAACTGCACTTGCAACTATTTGGTGTTGTCATTGTTGTTCCAACGAGCAGCTAGGTCAAGGTGTTGTCCGCCCTTGCAGAGGTTTGCCTGCAAGGATAAGTCTATATACTCTGGAAAATCGTCCAGTATTTCGGAAGCGCAGGTTGAGACACCACTTCCAGGTGCCATGCAGGCTTCAGCTCAGCCTGCCGTCATGGCTCATAATTGCCAAAATGAAATTTCTACGAAGTTGGGCGTATTTGAATTTTGTGCTTTTTTTTTCAAAAACCTAAAATGGTCCCGCTTGTGATAGGATTCAATCAACATTAGAATTTCGACTCAAACCTACTGAATATATCAAGTTTATTCATTAAAAAAATACGTTTGTGTATATTATAGCAGAAAAATGTTTTCATCTCACCTATCAAGCCTGTTGTTCCCCCATCCACTAGTTTGAGCAATAGTGTTTGGTAGCATCATCCTATTGTATATGGTTATTCTTCGATTATGCGAACGTACCACGTCGATTGATGGATGAATTCTTAGCAAAGCAAAATCGCCCCTCTTTCCTTCCGAATGAACATACTCTGGGGAATAAAGTATTTCCAACACTTGGTGAGGTATACCGGAATCTCGTTGGTTTGTTCCGGAAAGAACAGTGTATCTTTTTAGGTCACTGAACATAATTTTAGAAGCCTTCACCAAGATAACATTGAAGTGTAAAATTGTACCGGTACAGGTATGATTCTTATCCAACTGAACAGAGACAACATGAGGAGCTTTTGTAATCCCTACTGGTCTATTTCCAAACCATTTTGTATCAACAAGGCGTTTCGTACGTATGTGAGATTCTGCGAATGTAATAGAAAATTAAATTTTCAAATTAGCCAAAGTAGAAACGTGCTTCTCCACTTCGCTGCTTCTTCTAATAATTATCCTCCTGTCCTTCAGCTAATCTTACTTTCCTTCCGCTACTTCCCCTCCTCTTGCTTACTATACCTTCTTCTCACTTTCTATCCCATACACTTCTGTTACTCTATTTATCTCGAATTTCATCTTCACCTTACTCATCCTCCCTTCTCTTACTTTCACTGCTTTCATTCAATTTTTGTCCCTTTCCTTACATTGTCTCAATTCCCCTCCCTTCATCTGATCACTTTCCCTTACTCAATCTATTTTCCGACTTCTCACTTTTCCCGACCGGAACTATGAAGATTTCTGCCCAGTGTTACAAAACCTTAAAAATCCTTCCCTTTCCTATTTCCACTAACTTCGTCTACTTTCCATCACTCCTCCTTCCTTCGATCAATATACCTCCCTTCCTATACCTTTAGTGACCGTTACTTCTTCTTACTTCTTTTCCTGCATTCTCAATGTTCTGAAATTTTCTCATTTACCCTCATTTTCCCTAATTTTCCCCACATTTCCTTTATTCTCCTGCTATTCAGCCCTTCCCTTACTTTCTATCTCCATCTCTCATTTCCCTCACTTTCACTTACTTTTCAACCCTTCTGCTAAATACCCTCACTTTCGCTTATTTTCCACACTTCCCTCTTCTTTATTCTCCTCACGGAAATAAGTAAAAAAGACGGATACATCCGACAGAAACTATAAGGGTTTCTGCTTGGGGCAACGGAATCCTAAATATTCTTCCTTTTCTTACTTCTGCTTTCCCAGCTTGCCGTGCTTTCCCTTATTTCTCCTCCCTTCCCCTAATACCGATCTCTTCTTTCACTCTTCTCCGCTTACCCTACTTCCTATTGCCCTCCACTTCTACTGAATTCCCCTACTTCCCGTCTTCCTAATGCCCCCCCCCACCATAGAAAAGAGTACGATGGATATGCGGACACCTGACCGAAATTGTAAGGATTTCTGAAAGGGCTACGAAACCCTAAAAATCCTCCCTACTTAGTGGAAAATGAAATGGGAAGAAGTCAGGGAAAAGCTAGAGGAAAGAATGCAGTCGTTGGAACGAAGACCAGAAAAGCAGGAAGAGACCAATTAAAAGATAGAGCAGTTGCAAGGTGGGATAAAAAAAATAGAAAGCTCGAACCGGGAGTATGTGGGGAGAGCAGGAATAAGGAAAAAGAAAGGCTGATGAAAATAGAAGAAAGAATAGAACAGAAAGAGAGAGAAGGAAGAAAAAGAAACATAGTGATAAAGGGTCTAAGATTAGAGGGGAAGTAGCTGAAGCAAGGAGTGGAAGAAGTTCTGAAAAGGATTGATGCTAAAGTGGAGATAGAGGAAGTGAGAAGTGTAGGAAGGGAAGAGCGAAGAGTGGAGAAAATGGTACTGGTGAAAATAAGTAAATAAGAACATAAGAGGAAAGGGATGACAAAGAAGAGGGCATCATATGGAAGGTCGGAGAGAATAGAAGATTCGTCGTGAGTAGAAAGAAAAATGCAGTATAAATAAAGGAAAATAGAGGAAGAGGAAAGAAAGAAGGAAAGAACATGGGTTAAGTATAGGATAATAAAATATAGGTGTATGGTGTAATTGGGACAATGACAGGAAAAAGCTAGTAAAAACTGAGGTGTCAAGAAACTAGGAGAGAAAGGAATAGAAGATATATAAATAAAAAATAGTAGAAAACAAAAAGAGAAGAGAAACAAAAATAGGAAAGATTGGAGAATATACTACAGAAATATAGCAGGCCTGGAAAGAGAGGATAGGGAGTTTGAGGAAATTTGATAGAATAGGATTTAGAAGTTATAACGGAGTGGCTAGATGAAAAGGGATGGGAAAGAGTAAGGGAAAGATTACCAAGAAGTTACAAATCGCAGGTTCAAAATGCGGAAAGGAAGAATAAAAAAGACAGTGCAATAGGCAATAGGAGATAGAGAAGGAAGGCAATGGGATGGAGAACATGAAAGTAACTCTAAAGACAAGATACTGAATGGGAAGGGAAAGAAATTGTTACGGAGTTGAAAGGAGATGGGATGGTTTATCGTGAACGGAAATATAGAGGGGGATGAGCGAGGGAAATAATCACGTTCAGGAGGAAAAAGAGAAATGGTAATTGATGATGTGGTAGCGGACGACGAGGTTAGAGAGGGAGTCGTGGAGATGAAAATGATGATAGGAGAAATGAAAAGAGTATCAGAGTGCACAACCAAACAAAGAAGTTAGTGAAATGGGGTATAGAAGTGGACGGGATGAGGAGTGTGAACAGAAGAAGAAAGGGATGAGGGAATTAAGAAAATGGAAATAAAGGACGAGTAGTGGAGAAAAGTTTATGAGAAAAAAGAAGGTCTATACTGAGTTGTGTGAGCAAAAAAAAAGAGGAGGAAAGTAAAAGGTTTGAAGAAGAGGCGGAGAAGGCTAGGATGGAAGGAGAGGCTTGGTAGGTGGTAAATAGAGAAGGAGAAGGAAAGGAGTAAACCAGGAATGACCAGGAGGATTAGAGAGGAAAGTAAGAAAAGAAGGAAAATATATTGGGAAAACAGATGAGGAGGAGAAAATAGTATAATAATAGTAAACTAGTGAAATAGGAAATAGAGAAAATAGAAAATCGAGGGAAATAGTCAAGGTATTAGGGATGATGAATTTAAAAAAATTTAATTGTTATTAATAATTAAATTAATTATTCAGTTCCTATAATTTATTTTTCTCGTATCATTGTTTTTTTTTCTTGAATTTAGGTCATATTTCACCACAACACTGAGAAAAAGTTTCTTGATTCCTAATCAAATATCAAGTAGACTACAAAAAAAGACATGAATTTAAAAACAAAAGCAATGACATGTGAAAAGAATGATAAAACACACTGACATTAATTGAAATTGCCTAAGATTCAAAGTTTAATTTTCAAAGTAAAATTATTTTTGTTTAATGTAGCCGATTTCTGGTGAAACCCATTAAAATACCCTATTATTGTTTCAATATTTTTTAATAATAATAATAATAATAATTAAAATTTTCTTATCTACTTTGAAATCCAATTTTTGAAATTAAAAGTGGCAATCTTGAAAGTCTCATGATTATTTTGAAAATAAAAGTTCATCCAAAAGAACAAATTTTTAACGAACCAGATGAATTAAAAAAAAAAAATTTATAAATTTTGAAAATAGTTGAACCTTCGACAAAATAATCTAACTTCTAACAAAATAGTTGAATTTTTAACCAAATAGCTGAATTTTTAACCGAAAAATATGAATTTTGAACCCAGAAGATTAGTTTCTTTCTTAAAAAAAAATTTTCAACAAAAAACATGAATTTTTAACCAAATACTTTAACTTTCAACCCAAACAAAAAGAATTTCAACCAAAAGAAACAAATTTTCAAGCCAGAAAGACGAATATTTTAGAACTGAAATAAAATGAGATTCACCAAAATTGAAGAAAATTTTTGATTTTCAACAAAGAACTTGAATTTTAAACCCAAAAAAAAATTAAAGAAAATTTATAATTGAATGTTTAACAGGTTATTTTGAAATAATTAGTTGAATTTTTCACAAAAAAGAATGCATTTTTAACAAAATAGATAAATTAAAAAAAAATATTAAATTTCCAACCAAATAGTTTTTTTTTTTTATTTACAGAGAAAAGTACTGGCGCCAAAAAATTAAAATTAAAGAAAGAGTTACTAGGGTTATTATTTATTGTTATCACTTACTCATACTATCATCCGAAAGAGCCACAATATCTTGAGATAAAATGACAAACACAATAAAAAGACTCAAATACATTTTTTTCTCATTTTTTACGAAAAAATGATTCTGACACAAGTGAAGCGAGGTTTTTTCTTTTATAGTTGAATTTAATTTTAACACTTGACAAATTTTATCACAGTATGTGTATAGATAATTTTGTCATGGTGATTGTAGTTGCGTTAAATATAAATTAAAACTGTTTTTGTTTACTCTGACTCTGGGAAAACGACGGAATCATCTTTATAGTTCTTGATTTAATGTCTTCCTTAATGTGTTAAAATTATTCAAAAAAATTTCCAACTGAAAATTATTTCGTCTCTTCATAAAATAATCTATCTAAAAACAAAGTGGCATGACAGAATGTCTCGAAAATCTTTGTAACATTTGAAATAAATTTATATTGGTTTACAAATTGATAATTTTGACTTTTTTAAAATTAGTTTTGTTTCGAAATCACGAAAAATATTCATTTTTTAAAAGAATATTGTTTTCAAGAGTTGTAGATCTTGTCAAAATAAATATTTTTTATGTTCATACTTTTGTTCTAAAATTAATATTTTCCGAGAAAAATGACAAAAATGAATTTCGAGATTTTTTGTTGGAAAAGGGGCCATTGGAAAAGGGATTTGGCGTGAGTGAGTTAAAAGGTTGTGGTTCAAAATCCACTCACGCCGACACCCCTGTCCACGAAAATGAATTTCCTAATTTTTTTTTTTTGAAAATGGGGCGCTGGAAAAGGGGTTGGCCATTGGAAAAGGGTTTGACGTGAGTGAGTGGAGAGGGTGTGGTTCACATCCACTTACGCTGACCTCCTTTTCCACAAAAATGAATTTTCAGATTTTTTGTTGGAAAAGGGGGCGCTGGAAAAGTGGTTGACCGTTGGAAAAGAAGTTCGGCGTGAGTGAGTGGAGAGGGTGTGGTACACATTCACTTACGCCGACACCCTTTTCCACAAAAATGAATTTTTAGATTTTTCTTTAGAAAAGGGGGCGCTGTAAAAGGGGTTGACCGTTGGAAAATAAGTTCGGCTTAAGTGAGTGGAGAGGGTGTGGTTCACATCAACTCACGCCGACCCCCTTTTCCACATGAAATTTTTTAAAAAATTTTGTTGAAAAAGGGGCGCTGGAGAAGGGGTCGGCGGTTGGAAAAGGGGTTTCGCGTGAGCGAGTTGAGAGGATGAGGTTCATATCCACTTACGTTGACCCCCTTTTACAAAGTCAAAAAAAACGCGTCCTAATCTTGGGCACTTTAAATGACCCCCAATCCCTCCCATCAGTCATGCCGACCCCTTCTCCAACACAAACTCTGAAAATTCATTTTTCTTAAAAACTATTCATTAAAAAAAAAAAATTGATTTCACATACAATTTTTTTAAATCCTGGAAAACTGAAAGTATTTTCTTGAAGTCTTTTCGCGTAAAAAACTGTTCTTTTTTTTTAATTGAGAATAAATTGTTCTTTTGTTCATAAAATAATCTATCTAAAAACAAAGTGCCGTGACAAAATGTTTTACAAATCTTTGTAACATTTGAAATACATTTATATTGGTTTACAAATTGATAATTTTGACTTTTTTAAAATTAATTTTTTTTCGAAATCACGAAAAATATTCATTTTTGAAAAGAATATTGTTTTAAAGAGTTGTAGATCTTATCAAAATAAATATTTTTTATGTTCATACTTTTGTTCTAAAATTAATATTTTCCGAGAAAAATGACAAAAATGAATTTCCACTGCATTCGGATATAGCTTTGACTTTTCCTGTCCCTTTCTTCAGTGACGTCCAGTGGGCCGCCAAGCTCCTCACGAACGCTGCGATCAAAGTAACTTTGGTTCCCCCCAAAATCCGTGGAACCAGCACCGGCCACCGGGGCTTCACCCCGATCGGAACCGGCGGAGAGATTGTTACTCTCTTGGGGTATTCTGTTGTCAAGATACTCGCTCATCATTATCATAGTTATTTGTATAGAATTTTTCTTAAGAAATTAAGATTTTACTATCGAATTTGTTAAATCTGTATGAACATACATAAGTAAATATATAAAAATGAGTGTACATTCAATTTCAGTCCTAGATTACTTTATAAATTATTATACTTATGAGAAATTTAGCAAAAAAACATATATGAAGATGTTGAAAGGTGTCGACCAATGTACGAGATAATGTGGAAGGTGTAATGATAGGTGTCAATCATCTGGTATTTTGTGAAAAGCTCGTTTATTGAGCTAAATAAAATGTTTATAACGAAACATTTTTTATTATACGTTTCGCTTGTTTAGATTATCAAGTTTCTTCATTAATAAAACAACAAAATTCTGTCCTAAGTTAGTTTACAATCCACATAACAATTTTTATAACCTTCATCTTCTGTTCCTCAAAACAAGAGCGAAGTGATACATGTTGTGAGGTTAAAAATATCAACTAAGTAAAAAGTTGATTGAAAACGTTTATGTAATGTTTTTAACAATTAGAAAGGTGAAGTATTCAAAAAAGGTGACACAAGCACCAAAAAACTGAGTCATTTCTGTGGAGTGTGACTATAATTTAACATTTTTAAACAGATTTTGGTGGAGCACTCACATTTTGTCCACAATCCAACAGACAGAACTAAAAGCAAGATTTAATATAATAACAAAAAATATATATAAAATAACATACTAACAAAAGACCAAATGATCGACACCTATCATTAAACCTTGCACATTTTGAAAAAAAACGTTGAAAGAGCATTTTTCACTTATATTAAAAAATATGTAGGAGTTCCTGTCATATTTTATATTCAAGAGAGTGATGATAGAATATTGAAAAAAGATTTTCAAATGTTATACGTTATTTAGGTTACGTTGTTGTTGATATTTATAAAAGTTTATTTCTTAATTATTATTAGAATTTAGACAACATTTTGAAAAAATTGTAGCAGAACCACATGGTTTGCAAAAACAGAAAGGCCAAAACTAACAAGCATGTTTATATTTTACGAGGTCTAAGATACAAACCAAAACATAAAATAAAACATCTCGAAAAATAACAAATTACAATTCAAAATTTACCGAGGTCTGCTCGAGCAGTCAAAATCTGAAAGGTTGGAGTCTTATCTTCGCTCTTCTGTGTATCATATTCTGGAACATAGTGTGTAGAAAAGCTACGGTTGTATAATTCTTGATTTCTACTTTTATTCAGTGCTAGGAAGCGATGATCGTTACGTCTGAACTACAAACTTTTGTAAAATAATTCATCGAAGTTGTAAACTAAATTCAAACTTATTTTTATCAATATATTTATAAAATATTATGTAATCCAGAAGAATAGACTTTCAAATTGCATTAATCGGTGATTTTTTGCTGTAAGTCACTTTTATTGTACTCAAAAGCGATTCTAGAATCATTAGCTTCCTCTTCATGTAACAGTGTAATCAGGGAATTGGTAATTGGTGTAAAGCCTCATATCAGTAACAAGAACCTTCAGACCTTGAAATAGTGTATCTAAGAGTTGTTAAACCTTGAATGTATTCATCAATGCTTCTTGCGAACTGGAAGTCACTCTTGACTCATCCTTCATCAGACCATCAATCCAGGTCTTCCTCTTAAAAATAAGGAACTACTCATTGATTATCCAGATTTGAACGAGTTTTGTCAATTTTGGTTTTGGAGTGAGCATTTCTTGGGTCTGGAGTTTGGTAAATACAACTTTGTAGCTGTCTCAACTTCATTTCTGAGGATGGCTGTCAATCTATTTATCCTTATCCACCTCTGTAAGTAGTAAACCCAATTTTCCTCAAATCTGCATTATTTTAAGGTAGAATTGTATCTTGCAATAACTGTTGTCCTCTATTTCAGGAATACAATCAAAGGTTAAATTTCCTTTACTCCGCCAAAAATTCGCGAGAGAAAGCAGAGATTGATTGTCACACACTCCCGACCAAAACCAAAACTCAATTTTACTTCCAAGAGTGACTAGGCGTCTTCATTCTTTACAACTCCTGTAAGTAGGAAAACTTTTTCCACTTTTGTACAGCAAAGATTTCCTTTCCAAAAATATGATGAGAATTATTCAAACAGAAAGGGATATGTTGAAATTTTCCCACAGCGTTCTGATGAAGTATTACAATTGATTCAAAAGAAATCCTTTTATCAATAAGCAGAAACTAATATTTTTTTCTTTTTCTTCCAGAGGGAAATGCAATTAAGGGTCAAGGATCTGCCTCTTAACATTGAGGATCATCTCCAAACATTCTAGAGATGAAAAGTTGAATTCACGTTCCAGTTGGAGTGTATCAACAAAGTTTTAGCGCCCTTATTCCTTACAACTCCCGTAAGTAGGAAAACCTAATTTCTCTCAAATTCGTGGTGACTGCTGAACCGGGAAATGGCGGACAATATTAAAATCTTTAGATGCAAACGCTTAAATTACATCATTAAAAATTGAAGTACAGTCAAAATCGGAGATAGCGCCGGTTTTGGCGCTGACCTCGGACTTAATTCCCCGGACATCGTTCCATTCCGAACGTGAACAGTCAGGGACGTGTGAACCGTTTCCGGTGGATTTCACTGCGTGGTAAAAAATATTTTGAAAATTGTTTTTCTAATACGAAGACAAGGGCAAACTAAATATTTAACGGAAGTGAGGAAGAAAGTTTGCTGTTACACGTCGAAATAAATGTTTTTCCTGCTTACGTACTTTAAAAGTTTGCAGGCCGTTGACTCTGTCGCTCACTTGATTAAACGAATTAAACCAAAAGCAGCATTCAAAAGTACATCATTTTTTTTGCGACTATGCATGCATAAGCAAAATACCTCACGTCAACACTTCAAGTGGGCAACACACAGTTTTACCTATAGCGAACAATGCGCATAACGCAGTTTTATAACCACACATACGAAGAAGTTATTTAACAGAAAATAGCTTACTTTTATAAATATTAAATTGACTATACACGAAAACACAGTTTTCACAATTCTCACGTCAACACCTGACATTTTGACATTACAACACACTACGGTGGGACTCCGATGCTTGCAGTCGATCGGACGATCGGACATTTCAATTAAATATCAACAAGAAATCTTATAGTGAATAATTAATTTTAAACCCTAGTATAATATTTTTTCATGAAAATGATTAAAATTCACTGCTCTTTTTCATTATTATTGCTCCAATAACTTCGAGATACTACTTCGCGATATATATTCGCGTATCAGATGGCACTGTGGTCAATCTCAAAGACAGGCTGATTCGATCGCATGAAATAATCCGAACAGTCCCATCGGCTTCTGTTGGCTTATGGCATTGGAGACCCTCTGCTGTAGTCGACGCGAGCTCGCCATCGTGCTTATTTGCTATGTAAACGTGTGTGCTTCCCGCTTCGAGTGAACTAACGCAACGTCATGGTGTAGTTACCCAGGTACACCGTTAGGGTACAGCGCGGCGTCAATTATCGGAAGGTATATATCCGGGGGCGCTATGTTCGAGTTTGACTGTACTTCAAAATTATCCTATTGATTATTTAACTCTTCAAATTTTTAAATATTCAATTCGGAACGTTAAAAAAAATTAGTTCTGCATCCTTAAATTTGTTAAAGTTAATAACCGAAAACCCCGGGAAATGTCTTGGACTTTTGTCTTAGATTTTAGTGAACTCCTTCAAAAGTTAAGTTACATTTTAATTAGATTTATCTTTAAGATCTGTGATTCGTTTTTTCAGGAATCCATTGGAGTGTGAAGGAGGTTCTATTAATTCATCGTATGAGAAATAATACCATTTGCCGTGGTCATTGGAGAATCGAAACTGACAGACGAGCATCAATTTCGCGACCATGAGAATTGTACTCGCAATTTTTAATTCCAATATTGTATTTAAAAAAGTAATCTAAATTTGTATTCTGGATGATTTAATCAAAGATATTACACAGTGGGTACAAATTTTGAAAAAGTGACATGTATGGACCAAGCTTTTGTTTAATATCTTCGATTAAATGAAGTATGGGTTATGAATCATTAGATTATGATAGGAATTTCGAACTTCATTTTCATTTTTAGGTAAATTTCATTATTTAACTGAGGTCGAAGCGGTAACAAAATTACGTTTACTTCACTCGTATAAAAAGAAGAGAGTTTTCAAAAAGTACCGGCTAGAAAAAATTCTTTCAGTCAGTATTTTTTTAAATAAGTTAAGAATAAATTTCTGAAAATTTTCTCCTTTTTGTTCGCTTCCTTCTCAATTCCAGTTTTAGTTTTTATTTTAGTTTTGTGCCGAATCTTCCATTTCAAATTTGTAATTATCTTCAAAATCCATTCATTGTAAAATAATTATTCGATTTTTATTAAAATTTGTGTTAAACCCTCAATTGATTTGTTCTTTTAGCAGGTATTTCTGAGTAGCAAAAATGGTGCTAAGCTGTAAATAGGACTAGGCGGTGATTTCTGAATACTTCAAAAACATTCTAGTATATAAAGAAAATTTTTAATCCAGCATATACATATCACAATGATGAGGTCAAGGATTCTCAAAAATTATGCTATCGAGAATCCCAAAATCTCCTCCAGAGAATAATCAAAGAGCTTCAAATCTAATCTATACAAATTTGAAAGTTTCCGAAGCTGCTTGAAACTCAGAGTCGAATAATACTCGTCCAGTTTTTTCGAAGTTGGTGCACTTTTCGAAATCCTTGCCGGAAACCTGAAATACAATTAAAATAATATAAAGTATACTTAATAATTTATTTGCTCAAAATATTGATCCAGAAAGACCAATTAATTGAAAAAAATATGTATATTAATTTTTGAGAATCTTACGATACTGATTCAGCGCCTATTCTTTCCAAGATTTCAGTTGCATCTTCCACCAGACTTTCGTATTTACTAACGAGATTGTAATTAACTAGACAGGGATGGCACAAATCTGAAAATGGTTTCCAATGCTCGTTTTGGATTCCATTCTCCTTTTTCTCTGTTATAAAATCTACAAATTCTCCAAAAGTCACGTCATCTCCTTTACTTAAAGCTTCCTTTGTCGCATTTGCTCTAAATTTCTACGTAAAATAAATTTGAAATCAATGTTTATGATATCGATTATTAATTTTTGATTAACTAATTTTTCCTACTTTGATTATTTTTCTTCCGAATCGCTCTTGGAAATATTTTGAGCTCTTTTCATGCCTGGCTTCCAATTTATTTCTGTAAGCGGAAAGGAGCCTTTCCAAAGGATGCCTGACGACAATAAGTTTATCGTAATTTATTAATTTATCCTGGATCTCGGGTATTGTGTAATTGCTGAGCCTTTCAATTCTAGAGGCATGAGCTTGATCGGCTGGAATTTCGAGAGGATCACTGCCATTCCATTTTCCTGATATTATCATCAGCACTCGTTTCCAATTTGTACAGGCTACCTGAAATAGTATATTATGCAGTAAGGGGAAGAAATTTAACTTCACGTCGAGTGTGATGTGTGCAGTACGAGTCGCAGACAAGCATGCGCACGCACGCGTAAAGGCGAAGATGAGGACGCGTGAAGGCGAAGACCAGGGCGCATGCGCGAGAAGAAGATGAGGGCGCATGCGCGAGTAGAAGATGAGGGCGCATGCGCGAACTGAAGACGAGTACTGCGCACATCATACAAGGGGAAATTTCAATTTCTCCCCCTTCCTGCATACGATATTTTTCATAACACAACCCTAGGGAGCAAAAGGGTAAAAGAGACCCCTTATATACTTGTGTTATGAAAAATAATTTTTTTATTTTCCTATGGAGCAATTTCATTTGGTAGAATATTTAAAAAATGAAAGTGTCTTTACTTTTGGAACGTAACAGTAGAGAAGTTTATGCTGTTCGTCCACTAAAATATTATGAAATTCTTCAGGATCGACAATTTCTCTTCGAATTTCTTTGTCGGGAATCTCTTCACAGTTGAACTGTAATTTTTCCTGTCGTTCTAAAAGAGAAGATCTGGCCAGGGCATTTGGCCCAGTCCAGGAAAATGAAGACCTAATGTCGACAAATTTTTCATTTTCGAAATTTAGCGAGTTTCTTGATTCCCTCCAAATTTCTCCTCTGCTACCTATTGATGGTTCTAAAAAATAAATAGTTTTAATTTAAACGCTTTGACGATTTGAGTAAGAAATTCTCATTAATTGAATTATAGATTAAAATTTTTTTTTTTTAAATGCAATAATTATGCTCTGTACCTCCTTTGGAAAAAATTGGCAACCAAATTTCGAGGATGAAAATCAAAATCCTCGTACCTTGCCATCTTCTCATGGTAATTCTCAGAACACATGGGTTATTCTTACGGCTGTGAGCCCCTCTGCAAAATAATTGAAAAAATAAAAAATCAGTGTTTTTAGAAAAAATGAGGTGTAATTTTATTTAAAAAAAATTATTTAATGTTGAGGACAACAGCAAATATAAATTCTAATTTTATAATAATTTCCTTTCCCTGTCTGATTGGGTCACAGGATTTCAACGACGTCTCATTACGAAAGTCATTTCACAAAAAAGAACAACAGAAGTTTAACTGTTGCGTTCTTATAAGTAGGTCGACAGTTACCAGCAATGCGATTCCTCGGATTTAACATAGTTTCGAACGACCTTTCGAATTTAATCGGATCATTTATAGACTAGATTCTGATAAAAAAAAATCAAAATTCTTATTTTATATTCAATTTTTCTAAATTTGTAAATAATTAATATCCGCCAATGCAGGAAAATTTTTTATTTCGGTTTAAAATATAATTAAAGGGGATTAAAATAGAAAAAAATGAATTTGGTAAATCAAAATTTCCAAATAATTTCATTTCATCATGAAGTTGATTTTTCAATGTTTCTAAAAATTATTAATAAAAAAGTTTTTTTAACTGTAAATGATTTTTTATTGGGAAATACTACTTTTTTTAATATTGCTTTGCTACACTATAATTTGTAAACTTCTTCACATTTTCAAAAAATTTAATTATGGGCGTAAACTTATTTCGAAGGATTCGAACAAATTTTTTTAACTTTTTACTAACTTTGAAAGATTGAAGGAGATTTTTTTTCAAGTTTTCTGGTAAAATTTTTAACGGTTTAGGTTTTATTTTAAAAGAATAATTTATGTTTTGAAGAGTTTCAAATGTGTCGAAAAAAAATCTGTAAGATTTTACAATTTTAAAATTTTGTTTAAATTATTTCCTAACATTTTGAAAAAAAATGTAAAAGGTTTTCAAGACAAATTATTTTGTAAAATTAACCAATTTTATACAAAATTCGAGTAAGTTTAAGAGATCTTTAGATGTTTTGATACGATTAACAAATATTTAAAACTGGTAAAGATTTCGAAAAAAGCTTTTTAAGAATTTTGAAAAGTTTCAAGATAATTAAAAAAATTACTTCGGATTTCTAGGAGAAATTAAAATAATTTTTTTAATGAATCTTACGAGAAAATTGAAAAATAATCAATGTATTTCAAATGATTTCCTAAAATTCCGAAAAAGAGTGTAAAAGATTTTAAAGTAAAATACAATTTTATTAAATATATTTTAGCTATGGGGCTCTAAAGCCCTGTTCTCAGTTAGATTCCAAATTCCGAATATAAACGATATAATTGGTCGCGTGACATTCTGGTACATGCCCTTAAAAGAATTTTGAAAGGTATCAAGAAAATAAAAAAATTTTCCTAAAATTCCTGACTAAATTTGAAATAATTTTTTGTTTTGAAAAATTAAGTTTTAAAGGAGATTTAAAAACATTTAAAAAGATTTCTAAAAATGTGGAAGATTTTAAGGCAATTTTTAAAATTTTGAATGATTTTTCAAAATTGATCAAATATTTTTTTATTTCGTCCAAAATTCTAAAAGTCCTAAATATCTTTTAAACCGACTCGAATTTTTCCCCATATTTTTTTTATATACTGTAAAATAAAAAAAGGTTCTTCAACATTTTTTAGGCTCTTTTTTTGACACATCTATAATATTCAAAAATCTTTTTGAAATTTTTCAAAAATCTTAAGAAAACAATATTTATATAACTTTAAAAACAAACGGATAATACTTATTTTCTTGCTCTCAGATTTCAGATTATAATATTATCTCGAATTTAGGTGTACATTTTAAACTCATTAAATTGCATATTTTATCCAAAAAAATGATTCCTTAGAAATTGATCTGTTGAAAATTTTTTTAAATATTTTTTTATAGAAGTTTGTGCAGACTCTTAACTTGAATTATGACTGCGTGCAATTTGTCCCTGACACTTGAACTTTTTCAAAGATAAGTGCGATTGCATAAAACATTTCATTATCATTCAAAAAGTGCATTTTTAAAAATTGTGCAAAAAGTGAATTAAAAATTGTACTTAACAATCATGTACAACTATTATTTTATCAACACTATTATTAATAAATGTTGTAGAGCTCTAGAAATAATAGAAATAAATTTAAGAATTTAATTAATAATAATTTAACCAATTGAATTTGTTAATTTATAATTTAAAAAATTTCAGAAGTCTACGCAGCAAGAATTGAGCCCGCAACTTTTCGACTACAAACCCAACTCGCTACCGCCTGAGCTACTCGGCCACTTTTTTTCGAAACTGGCCGAATATCTAAAAAAATTGGAAAATAAAAATGTTGTCCCCTTAAAACTCTAACTAAATAATTAAGGGTTTCAATTTTAAATTGAATCTCTTGATATGCTTTTGAATCAAAGTTGCAAGAATTACATTTTCAATTAAAATAATTAATTTTCTACCAAGAAAAAATGAATTTTCAACAAAATAGTTAAATTTCGATACAAACAATTAATTCTGAACAAAAAAATTATTAGTTGATATTTCCACCAAAAATATTTAAATTTTCAATCAAAAACGGTTTATTTAAACCGATAATACGAATTTTCAACCAAAGATTTGAGTCTTCAATTAAGAAAGATTTTTCAATCAATACAAAAAAAATCCAAAATGTTGAGTTTTAAGCCAAAAAGACGAATTTTTGACAAAAAAGTTAAATTTTCAACCCAAAAAAGACGAATTTTCAACAAAATGGATAAATTTGCAATCAGATGAATTTTCAACGAAGAAGATTCAATGTCTATTAAAAAAGATATTTTTTCGACCAAAAATTAAATAAGATAAATTTCCTAGTAATCATGATGGTCCCAATTATCGTCAAATTTATTTATAATTTGAATATATTGTTTAAAAATTAATTAAAACTAACATTTAAAGATAAAACGCTTTAGAAGTTTTAGAATTTTTGAAAAGATAAAAGATTCCAGGGAAAATTTGAATTAATTTTTTATTTTTATAAATTAATTTCAAGAAAATGTTTCGAATGATTTTTAAATTACAAAAATTAATGTCACCGATTTTAAAGCAAACTGTTCCAATTTTGCAGGATTACAAAATTTTAGAGAAAAAATTCAAATTATTAAAAAAAGTATTAAGAAGTTTTTAAAAAATTTCGAAAATAATATGAACTTAGAAAAATATATATATTAGAAGTGATTCGTCACCTTAAAAAATTAATTTGAAGAGAATATATAAGAAAATTTTAAAACATTTCAAAAGATTTCCGAAGTTTTGAAAAGATACAACAATAATTTAACAAATTTGTAAAAAATGTAGATTTTTGACGATTTGAAACAAAAAACTTTGAAGGTTTTTGAGAATTTTAAAGTTTAAAGAGACTACCAATTTTTTAAAAGATTTCTGGGAAAATTTTTAATAATTTTTCATTTTACGCATTTTATTTTAAGATCATGTTTAAGAAGATTTTCACACATTCCTAAAGATTTCCAAAACTGTCTAAAAAGAATCTGGGAGATTTTCAGGATTTTTTTTTAATTTTGCAGTTTTTTCAATGTTTTAGGAGAAATTTGATCGTTTTGAAATATATTTGAAAGTTTAAAAAAAAATTTTGAAATAATTTAAAACTTGACAATATTTTAAAAAATTTGAAATAAAAAATGATTTTTTCATTTGTTTTTAAATTAATTTTAAGAGAATATTTAAAAAGATTATAAAAAATTACAAAAGATTTCTAAAATTGTCAAAACTCAATACGGAAGGTTTTTAAACAATTTTAGGAATAATTCAAGTCAGTTTGAAAGATATTTATACATTTTTGGAATTTTTAAGACATGAAAACTTTTTGAAAACTTTGAAAGATTTCCCATCATTCATAAAATTTTCTTAAATTTTATTTCAGCATCAAAAAGTCTTCAATATCTTTTAAACTACACAAATTTTTCCTAAAATTTTGTAAAATCCTGTAAAATAAAAAAAGTCTTTTTGTATTTTCTCGAGAAACCTAAGAAAATAATTTATATAACCTAAAAGCAAATAAACAAAGAAAATAAAAAAATATTCATTCATTCAGAGAATTTATCTTTTTTGGTTGAAAATTCAATTACTTGTTTAAAAGTTACACTGCTTTGTTAAAAAATCATTAGTTTGGATGAAGATTTATAATTTTAATTCAAAATTCATCTGCTTGGTTGAAAATGTTACAATTTTGTTGAAAATTTGTTATTTTGTTATTTTATACAACTGGTTGGTTTAAAATTATCTTTTTAGTGGAAAATTCATATTCTTATGTTAAAAACTTAAACTTTTTGTAGAAATTGTTTCTTTTGGAATCTGTTCAATGTTTTTTGTTAAAAAGTTAATCTTTTTTGATTCAGGATTTAACTATTTTGTTAAAAATTTGTCTTCTTTGGATCAATTGAACTGTTTTTTTTATATTTGAAATAAAATCTGTTTGAATTGAAATATCCACTATTTGGTTGCAGATTAATTTTTTTGTTAAAATTTTGATTTGTCATACCTAAAATATTCAAAAATTGTATCGGTTTTTCTCAAGATTCTTCAGAAAATTATATTTATACAACATTAAAAACAAATAAACCTAGAAAATAAATATTTATTCAAAATTTGTATTTTGTATTCAAAACAATTTGGTCCCTACAAAAAAAAGTGTACCTGCTGTTTCCGATAGAAATTCGAGAATCACAAGCGCAGCACTTTTTTCATTGTATCCAGTCCAATGTCGAAATGCACAATCTACCATTAAAAATTGTTCAATAATCTTTGAAATAAAAAAAAAAATAAATCCATTAAATTTCAATAACACGTGGTTCAGAATCGTCGGAGGAAATAGAAGAGAATTAAATCCCGAAGGGAATCTGACCGACGACTAAAGAGAATGGACTGTGATCGTCTTACTTGTATTTCCGAGCGTTTTAAGAAGCAATTTATGCAGTAGGCCACACCGGTTTATATGAAAGAAACTATAAACGTTTCTCTCTCTTTATTTTATCACTTTTTTCTCTTCCTTTTTCCTGCACTTCTGCTGCGTATGTAATTTTTTTCATATGTGTCATGATCTTTTCCTTCGTCGATCATTTTTTGCGAGCAATAAGCAAACCTTTTTGCACATTGTTTCTATAAATACTGGAATCAGAAAGAAAATGTACCTTAAAACTAGGATGATTGTTTTATGAGTGTCTCACTTGAATGACTTGCAAACTAGATCATGAGGATTTTAAATTTAAATCGGCCACGCGTAATTTCCATACTGGCTTTTCTGGGTTAATGTTACTGTTGTCAGTTATATTTAATTCTTAAATTTATAAATTATATACATTAGGGTGATTTTTTTCGGCTTTTTTTTTAATTCAACTTGGCACCTCTACAAATTGTTCCTTTTGCCGAGAAAATGACCTCTGATTTGTTTCAGAAAAAAAAATATTTAGAGGTCGCTCAAGGTCATTTAGGGCGAAAACGACTATTCTTAATGAAATTGATGCTATTCATTAATTATTTATTCCTTGCGCCTATGAATTGTCTTCTTTACAATACAATATTACACTCAGATTTTTTCCAGATTTTTACAATAACATTCAAAGGTCGCTCAAGGTCATTTTAGGGCAAAACTGGTCATTCTCAATTAAATTGACGCTATTTATTGATCATTTATTTCTGGCGCGTATGAATTGTATTCCTTACAATTCAATATTGCACTCAGATATTTTTTCAGATTTTTGCAATAACATTCAAAGGTCGCTCAAGGTCATTTTCTTAATAAAATGTTAACTCAATTGATTTTTCTCTAGTTTTTTTTTTATAGAGAAACAGTGTTAATTTCTTCACTTGCGCACGCAAAATTAGTCAAGTTGTTTGATAAAAGTTTGTCATATTATTTGAAGGACACTCAAGGTCCTTTCGCAAAAAATGATCTTTTTGTAATTTGTGATTTGACAACTAAAATTGATCATATATTATTAAAGCTCCGATATCCTACTCTTTTGAACGTTTTCTATTTTTAATTTGAAGCAAAATTTATAAAAAAATATCTACCATGAAAATGAAAACATTTTTGATTTACAATTTTTCGCAAAATGACCTTGAATGACCTGAAAGTAATAAATGACACACAATTATAAAACCTTTTGTCTAATTTTTGTGAGGCAATAAATAAATACACTGTTTCTCAAAAAAGAACTAGAGCAAATTTAATTGAATCAACATTTTATCGAGAGAATGACCTTGAGCGACCTTTGAATGTTATTGCAAAAATCTGAAAAAATATCTGAGTGCAATACTGAATTGTAAGGAACACAATTCATAAGCGCCAGAAATAAATAATAAATAGCGTTAATTTAATTAAGATTAGCCATTTTGGCCTTAAAATGACCTTGAGCGACCTTTTTTATTAAAATATTCTTCTGTCGAAAACTAAACTGCTTAGTTAAAAGTTGAAATACTTTCTTAAATAAAATTTTTTGGTTGAAATTTTATCTTTTTGCTTGAAAAATGAACTATTCCATTTTTATAAAATTAATTTTCTTGCTTAAAAAATCATCTTTCGGGTTGAATGTTGAACATTTTCATTTTTTGTTTAATGTTCATCATTTTAGTAGAAATTTCATCTCTTTGGTTGAAAATTAAACTATTTTGTTAAAGATACGTTTTTTTGTTTGAGAATTAATTTTTGTAACTAAAAACATAACTATTCCATTTTTGGTCAAAACATTTATATTTTAAATTAAAAATTGATTTCTTCTAGTTCAAAATTCAAATCTTTGAATGAAAATTCATGTATTTGGTTAAAATCCGTCTTTTTGGTAGAAAATTAATCTTGTTAATTGAAAATTCATCTTCTTTGGTTGAAAATGCAACTTGAAAATGCAAGTTGCGGATTCAACTATTTTGTTGAAAATTCGTCTTTTTGGATAAATTCAACCTTTTGTTTCATAAATCAACTATTACATGTTTTGTTAGTTTAATTTCGAATCTACTAGTCGGTTGAAAGTTCAACTACTTTTAAAAAATAATTTTTTTGTTGAAAACTCATCTTTTTTGGTAGAATATTAATCTTTCTGGTGGAAAATATTTTTATTTTTTTTTTAATGTAACTGTTTGGTTAATAATTCATATCTTTTGGTTGGAAGTTCAACTAGTTCAGTGAAATTTAGACTACTTTGTTAAAAATAAATTTTTTTAAATTCTACTCTTTGGATGAAAATTATATTTTTTTGCCGTATTTTAATTTTGTAGTACGGTATTTTTTTATTTTTTATCCCTTTAAAAAAACGCTTGTCAGTGACTGGTCACAGAAGAGTGATCTGTAACATCTCGAACCCCTTTTCCAAGTCTCCCTCTACAAAATACGAGTGTTAGTGACTGGCCACATAAGAGTCAGGATTCGTCATTCAAATTTGAAGTGCTGCCATCTGCTAGAAAATTCGCAAATTAGTGACAACGTGCATTATTATTGGGGATTTAAACTTGCTACGCGACACTGTCGGCCCCTATGCGAACTAATCAATATGGCCGCGGATGACATATTAAATACGCCTAAAACATCACGAAAAACAGCAAAAATATAGAGATTAACTGTAATGATCGTCCCACTAAATAAATAAGTGCTGTAATAAGTAGCTCTGTTGAGCAAAATACTCCCTAGCTTATAATTATTTGCTTCATTAATGGAATTTTCACGTCAATATCGAAAATCAACAAGTTTCGGAGTTTGTCGCGTCAGTGGTTGTGTCTCCAAAGAGAATAAAAACCTCAATTTAAGTTTTCATATAGTGCCAAAGTTTAGAAGTGTTAAAATAAAAAGGCGAAACTTATTTGGAAAAATTGAAGTTGCAGATAAACACAGTGAGTGGTTGAGAAATTTAAATGTGAAAGATTATAACATCAAGAATTTACTTGTCTGTTTCTTGCATTTTAATGAAAATGTACTGGTTTCCAGGTTGTTATACTAAATATTAATTGAATAAATAATATTTAATGTTATTATTTAAAGAAAAAGTAACCGTTGTGAACTAATGTTTTTACTGTTTCACAGAGCTAAACGAAAAGAAACGATCTCTCAAGCGAGACGCTATACTTAGGCCTTTTATGTTCAAATAGGAAAAATAAATAAAAATATGCCACCATTAATTATTAACCTTCCTGTTATTTCGTGAAGTTCTGAAGTTAAAGCACTGCTTTGGAGGCACAATAAATATATTTCAACTTTTTTCGGGAGTTTTTATGGTACTCCGCACATTACAATCATACTAGAATTGAGAATATTTTGGCCTTCGATAATATTTCTGGATGCAGACGTAGCTGTTGCGTAACCACACTACTCCATATTATCTATATGGTTTCCGCGGCCATGTTTATATGACACCGCAGCGTCCCTTTTGGCGCGGTAGATGTTTTCATTCCCAATTCCCTTGTATTTTCGAGCAGAGTCCGAGCTACTTCACAAGTCTAAAAGGTATGAAAGGGCTAGCGATTCTTTTCGTTTGTAAATTCACTCCGCACTTGGTCACTTTTACAAGGCAAAAAGGACACAAAATTCTTTAGGTTCTTTTTTATTTGTATGCTGATGACGTATTACATGCCTTGTACAAATTCCAGGACACGCAAAGTGCTTTGCGTATCTTTTTATCTTGTATTTTTTAACTTTTTCGACATTCCTCATTTACAAGCAATCGTTTTTTGCAATAAATATTAATAATTGAGCCGCTGGGCATATAAAATTCACATGGCCGTCACGGTTGGCCCCTGTTGTCTTTCAAATCGAGTTTGAAAATTAAATTTTTGAAACATGTGGCCATGAAATTGTTGAACGTGTGTATCCAACGATACCAAAAACTTATTTTTCATAAATTTGTCACTTATGAATCTTTTTAGTTTGGACGGCACATTATTTATCTGAAGTTGGATAAAAACGTTGCAAAAAATTGACAACTACAATTATTCGACGACGGATAATTCGTATCCGCCTCGTGATAAAAATTATCTGCCGTCCGATAATAATTGTAACTTTCAATTGTTTGCAGCGTTTTTATCCAATTTCAGATAAATAATATATCTGGGACTTATTATGCATATAATTACATGACTCACTCCATTTCAAATCATATATATGTATTTGCATTTGAAATTTTAGGGTTGTTTTCCAAAAAATACCAGTTTTTTTCTCTAAACCTTTATAACTTTTGACCTAATTTTTATTAGCCATTTTTGGTTCAATTTGTATTTCTATAAGAAAGATATCCTGTAATTTTTATGCTGGCCAAACTATTTTTGTGGCCACGAGAATTTTTTTTCGAAAAACCTAATTTTCTCATTTTTCTTACAAACAACGAACAATTCGACAACATTCTAAGAAAAAACTGTTTATTTCAAAATATTCTGCAATAAATACTTCTTACTCTTTTATGATATCTTGCATCGTTCGCAAAAAAAAAAAGAAAATTCAATATTTTGACAAAAAAATTCTTATGGCCACATAAGAGATTTGAAGTGAATAAAACTGACCTACTATCATCGTAATCTAAGCACGTATTGAAAAAATATTGGATAAAATAAAGAAAGTGTGATTTTCTATTAAATTCTACTTTATCTTTCCAGTTGAGTTTTGAAAACATGAAAAGTTGATTTTATGGAAAATCCATTTTTTTATTTTATTAAATATTTTAAGCGAAGTCGTGCTTATATAAAGAAAATATCCTGTAAGTTTTATGCAGGCAAAATCATTTTTGTGGTCATAAGAATTTTTGTTCGAAAGATTGAATTTTTTAATTTTTCTTGCGAATGATAAAAGATATCATATGAGAGTAAGGGGTATTTTATGTAGAACTTTTTAAAATAAACAGAGTTTTTGTTATAGCATTTTGTCAAATATGTCGCTGTTCATAAGAAAAATGCGAAACTTCAATTTTTCGCAAAATATTCTCTTTACTCGTTCGCTAACACGTCCCAAATTGCGCTATCGTCAAAAAATAGAAATAAGGATCTAGATATAAGATTTTCAGTAAAAAGGTGTAAATAACTGTAAATAGTAAGGATAAGATTGTATAAAATATCTAGACGGAAGGATTGGAAGAAATGGAAGTCATGTAAACCCTCAGGGGACACATTATGAATAAAGAATAATTTAGAAAAGAAATGTGAACAATAAAAGCAATGTGATTTTTGAGAAAATCGACTTTTAAAATTTTCAAAAAAATCGGCGCTATTTTTATAGTTTTCAACATTTCGTTAATTTCCCGGCGAATTCCGAAAGAGAGCAATTTACATCACCAGAGTCAAGAAAGAAAAAGTAAATTTCTCAGTTGGGTCAAAAGTTAGAGGCCCTACGTTTGCAATACAGGGCGAAAACCGGAACCCTGGGTAATTTTAGGGGAACGTCCCAAGAATCAGTTTTTTTATATCTCGTTTCGAGTGCATATTATGTTGTATATGCTTTACAAGTTATATGAAGGGGGGAAAATTCCGCACAAAAGTCACACAAAAAAAGTGTCCCAGCTGTAATAGGTTCCGATATATGACGACAAATGTGCCCTTTTTCGATTTTTCGCGGAAAAATGGCACTTCTCAGTTTTCGTAAGAATTTTCATATTTCTGTACACCTCACATAAAAATTGTCTGCAGATGAATGGAAGCCGACTCGATTCCTCAAAAATGGCGCGCCTCTTTTGACTCTCGCGCTTCGCGCTAGATAATATATTTATCTCACGCTTCGCGTTCGATAATGTAGTTACCTCGCGCCACGCGCTCGGCCTTTATACTTCCTCCACGTTTGTGCACAGACCTTTTAAAATTTAAGGTTAAAGCATCGACAACTGTAATTTGGTGCTCGTGAATTCTCTTTTGTTAAAGCTCCTTCGACTTTTAAGAACACATTCTCATCACGTATCTCGTGCTTCGCACTCGACTTTGTCAAAAATGCGAAGTTTTCTACATATCAAATGTATTTTATATTTATTTCAGTACCTCTGTCCGGGACTGCTCATTCAGATATTGCAAACTAAAGTACAAATTTTATTTTTCATGATTACTTTAATACTTGTTCTTTATTTTGCATTAAATTTTGTTCACAGCTACCCTGAAAAATGTATCATTTCAATAAATTTATCTTACTACTATTCATAACATGCTTTGGCATTGAAACATACGTATTTTAATTGAACTGTTCTTATAATTTGAAAAAAGCGTATGCTATTTAAAAAGAAATGTTACTAAACATTGTATTGAAACTTGTGTCGTCTTTCCATAATTGTAATTTATTTTTAATTTAATTTTTCGCGATTTAAAATGAAAATACGCACCATAGCGTGAGGTGGTTCCGAGCAAATTTGTAGATATAATTTAGGCGAAAAATGTTGTTAAATAAAATGTTATTGTAGCTTGTGTCCTTTTTTCCAAGAAGTTATTTTTTTTTTATTTTAAATATATTTTTATAAAAAGAAGTTATAACATATTTGAAGATATTTTTTTGGCAGAACAACTTTTTTTGTAATTTTTTTCGTCTCTTGGTCGTTTTTCCAAGAATTTAATTTCTTAATTTTTAGACTTATTTTTTGCGACTAAAAGAAAGTCTACACGTCCTATCTACAAATTACTAATAACAGATTTGTAGATCCTTTTTGGGTGAACAATTTTGGTGGATTAATTCTTTTCGTACCTTGTGTCGCTTTCAAACAATTTTATTTTTTACTTTGAATGTTATCTTTTACGATTAAGACTAAAATTACGCGTCATATCAAAATATTATTCATGACAAATTTGGATGAGCTTTCAATCTTTTTCGAAAGAGACACTTTTGTTTATTCACATTTTTCATAACATGCCTCGTTTGTCCAAAAATATAATTTAAAAATTTTAAATTTTTCTTTCACGAATAACACAGAAACTACACATCTTATCAAAAAATGATTCATGAAAAATGTGTAGCTCCTTTTTAGGGTAACAATTTTTGTTGATTTATTTTTTTCTGTGCCTTGCATAGTTTGACCGCAAAATAGAATTTTTGATTGTTTATTATTTTTTGTGCTATCAAAATTTGAATTTTCGAATTTGCAAGAGAATTCAAAAGTTTGTTTTGATAGTCTTCTAAAAGCCATCCGGTATACACACGACGACAACGACGACAAACAGACTGACACAGACGTAAAATCTACTTTTTCTGACTCAGGGTGCCTCAAAACGTCGACATTTGATGGAATCCACGAAAGAAATTTTTCACATAAAATCAATACCTTCTCATTATGAAGAGAATGTAATAATTCATTATTTCTTGAGCGAACAAAATTTGAATTTTCGATTTTTTAAGAAAACTCAAAAAGTCGTCATGATAATCTTATAGGGCCATCGAAAAGTAACGTTTTTCTTTTCATGACTTTTTTTATGTCGTGCTTTATTTGGCTTAAAATGTTAAATTTCGCTTTTTTGGGGCGATTTTGAAAATGCTAAAACTCTGACAAGTTTCTTCTTATCGAAAAGAGTCGTGAGGATAAATTATTTTATTTTTTGAGTACTACGGATGGCCGTGCATGGAATTTCTGAATTTTGAAAAAAATGGCCTAAAAAATTTTGAAAATGCCTCAACTTTTTGAATTGCCATCCAAAATAGCTGGTTGACGAACTCGATCTTTCTTTTTGGTCCCAGAAACTGCGTGTCAAAGGAAAATCCAATCTGATTAGTTTTTCAAAAGGTATACGGACGATGACGACAGACGGACAGACACCGACGTAAAAACTATTTTTTGTGACTCAGGGGGCCTCAAGACGTCGACATTCGATGAAATCCACGAAATAAATTTTTCGCATAAAATCAATACATTCTCATTATGATGGGAATGTAATACAGTCGAACTCGGATTCAACGTTCCCGAATTCACGGATTCCGAGAATTGACGCCGCACCGCGGATAGGCTTGTCAGGAGCTGCGCGGGGTGTGTTTACCGCTTCCGAGAATTAACGCCGCGCCGCGGGTAGGCTTGTCATCTTCTTCTGTTCTGATTTTATCTTTACTTTCCTTGACTAGTCGTTTAACTTTCCTCTTTTTGTGTCTGTAATAATTTTCCAGTCTATTTCTCTCCTCTAGATTTGTATAAAATTTGACCCCCCAGTTTTTGTCAAATTCTCACGTTTTGAGACCCCCTGAACCCGAAAAATAGGTCTTTACTAATGTGTCTGTCTGTATGTATGTCTGTGTGTCTATCTGTGAGTACAATAACTTCTGAAAAAATTATTAGATTATTTTCGCCTTTGGTACAATCTTTTAGTGTCAGAAACCAAAGGTCAAGTTCATTAGCCAGCTATTTTTGATAAAAATTCAAAAAGTAGGAGCATCTAAAAAATTTTCAAGACCATTTTTTTCAAGATTTGAAAACGCATGATATGAAAAAAAGTCGAGAAAAGGAAATTGTTCATTTTTAAAAGCGCTACAAGACTATTATGACAAGTTTTTGAATTTTCTTGAAACATCGAAAATTCAAATTTTGATCGCACAAAAAATAATGAAAAATCAAAATTTTCATTTTCCAGTCAAACTATGCAAGATAAGAAAAAAGATTGACAGACGAAAATTGTGTACCCAAAAAAGATCTACAAATTTTTTATTTATCACTTTTTGATAGGATGCGTAATTTTTATTTTATTCATAAAAAAAACGACATTGAAAATAAAAAAAAATGAATTTTTGGACAAACGACAAAAGCTAATAAAAAATAAATGAACTAAATTTATTCAACGAAAGAAGAGCTACTAATTTTTTTATTATATGTTTTTTTACATGATAGGTAGTTTTTACTTTATTCGTGAAAAATAACATTAAAAATAAAAAAATTCAATCTCTGGAAAAACCACGCAAGGTACGAAAAAAATGGATAGACAACAGTTGTTCACCCAGAAAATATCAATAAATTTGTCTTTGATACTTTCTGTTATGGAAAGCGTAGTTTTTGTTTTATTCATAAAAACAACATTAAAAATAAAAAATAAAGATTTTCGTAAAAACGACACAAGCTACGAAAAAAGATGAATAGGCAAAAATTATGCAGCCAAAAAAGATCTACAAATTTGTTAATAATCGCTTCTCCATAGAATGCGTGGTTTCTATTTAATTCTAAGAAATAACAGTGAATCTTTTGTTTTAATTGTTAGGAACGACACAAGGTAAGATAAAAAAATAATAAACAAAAGTTGTTTACCCAAAAAAGATCTACAAATTTTTTATTAATTATGTTTTGGTAGGATGCGTATTTTTTGTTCAAATCGTAAAAAATAACATTGAAAATAAATAAATTAATTTTTTGGAAAAACGACACAAGGTGAAGTAAAATGTTAATTAACAGAATTGTTTTTTTTAGGATGCGCACTTTTTTAAATTATATAAACAAAACAATAAAAATACATTTGTTTCAATATCAATGCATACTATGAATTGTAATAATATAAGTTTATTGAAATGATACATTTTTTAGGGAAGCTGAGAATAAAAATTAATAGAAAATGAAGTACAATTATTGAAGTAATCATGAAAAATAAAACTTGTACTTTATTTTGCAATATCTGAATAAGCATTTGCATACCCAGGTATATAAATCAATATAATATACATTTTATATAATAGAGTAGAACTCAATGTACTAAAGTTCGCACATTGGACTAAATCGAGTGCGAAGCACGAGATACGTGATGAGAATGTGTTCGTTAAAGCCGAAGGAGCTTTAACAAAAGAGAATTCACATTCACCAAATGACAGTTGTCGATGCTTCGACCTTTAATTTTAGGAGGTCTGTGCACCAATATAGAGGAAGTAGAAAGACCGAGCGCACAGCGCGAGGTAAATACATTATCAAGCGTGAAGCGCGAGATAAACATATTATCGAGCGCAAAGCGCGAGATGTAACAGACGCGCGCCCTAGGCGCGCACAAACTTGCGAGCCGCACACGCAGTGCGGGATAAAAATGTGCCCGCGCATCGGGCAGATTTTTGTATTACAATAAATAACAAAAAGTGGGTAATATATTTACTTTAATTATAATATAATTAATAGAAATAACTCAACTTAATTAAAAACGAGATATGTTCAATTCAACAATTCAAAATCAGTTTATTTATAATTTTTTCTTCATTCTAAGGAATTCTAAAGAATTCCAGATTTTATGTGATATACCAAAATACTTAAATACGGTCGCAAGTACATTTTTCAGCTCAGACAAATGGGTAAAATAGGTACAAAATTGTCAAATATAGGAGATCATATCTCATGGCCCATTGGGGCTAGAGCATTGTCCTTGTTAGAATTAGTTGATATTACGTTTACTTTACTTGATGTACTTAATATTTGTTTGTAAAATTATCAGGTTCCAAAGTAAAGATCGAAACTTCAGGATTTGATTTTTCAGACACTTTATTTTTTTGTAATCCGGGAAAAATATTTTTCGAATCTGAGAAAACCAAAATTTTAATTAATTAGGAATTCGTTTATTTTAGAAGCATATTTTTAATAGAAGAAATTTTATATAATTTATATTCTTCAAACTTGTTCTCGGGTGAACTCGGTTTTTCAACATAGCCATGGACTAAGTCAAGTGATTGATGAGATGAGGATGTTATAAGTTAATTTAATACGATGTTTCAAATTTTTTGCGATGATGTTGTAGGTACAAAATTAGGAGCATGGTGTAGTTTGGAGTTCGCCTATTACCGCTGTTATCCTTACACAGCGGCCACGAGCATTGGAGGTGAGATCAGTAGCCTCTGGATGCTTTCTTAGAGCTACCATATGCCACTCCACAGGTTTTTGGTTGCTTGCTTCCTGATGGTCTAGAAAGTTTCTTACAATGCGACAGGTATTTAATAAAACCACCTTCTGAGCTGCTGCCAGTCCCCTACTGACTCCTAAATGTTCAAGATGTTCAGTGCATCTTGCGTGCTCATTGCCGTAGCCGAAATCACAATACGATGAATAGATGCATGTTTCACATTCCTCCATATTGTTTTTATTTCATGCCTTGGCTCGCTATACTTGCAGATCTTGATTGTATAGATTGCCTGCAAATTTTGGTTAAGCGGACAAGCTATGTCGAAGATATAGAATCTTCCACCATTTTTTTTGTCGCATCACGATGTCGGTTCAATTGGCTCGGATGTAATGATCCATCTGAATAGTAACATCCCAATATAAGATACAATCTTCGTTTTGTAAAACGGGCATTGAAATGTATCTATAGAAAGGCGTCCATTCTATTAAGAGTCCTAGGTTTAAGGCAATTTGTTGATGTATATGTTAATGCCCGCTACTGCATTATGTCTATGCGTATATTCTTTTTGACGCGACAACCATCAATAATGTGCTCGATGGATTCGTTGTTATCTCCACATAAACGGCACCGGTCAACCACGTCTTAATGTAACACGTGTTTGCGATAATTTCGGTGCTGAAAACCCTGTCCTGAATCGCAATGGCAAATCCTTCCGTTTCTGGAAACAGGACGTCTTTTTTCAGCCAAATATTAAACGCCTCACTATCCACTTCATATTGATATAACGTTTTGGGGTACTCGTCGTAGATGGTTTTTTGTCTCCATTGCGTCTCGAATTCCTCTATGGTTTCTGCCCTGATATTCAAAGGCGTTTAATCAAGAGCCGCTTCAAAAAATCGTGTTGTTAAGCGCAACATCTCGCTTGCTGTTAAAATAGTTTCGCAACTGTATAACTGGTGATTTACACAGTTTTCTGCCATCTACATCGCCCTTACCCCCTCTATGTCGTGTGAAAACAGCCGTCTCAATCCCCGAATTACTATGATGCATTCCGTGCTTCGTCATTTCTACGTGGATGGTTCTGTTTAATCATTCAAGGTCGGTGCTCGACCATTTGATGAACCCAAAGGAGTACGTGAGGTCAGGGATGGCATAGATGTTCATTGGCCTGATCTTATTTCCTGAGTTAAGAAAACTCTTCATAATCAATCTGAGTCTTGTAGTGAAGGCAGTCGTTAGGCTTTTCTTAACTATCGTATGCTGAATATCCTTAGATTCGAGAATACCCAGGTATTTATATGATTCTCGCTCTTCGCCATTGCCACGATGTCTTCCTCGAAATCGTTCTCTAGCTCTGCTTTCCTAATTCTCCTCTGGTTAAATGCACTGTTCAGCATTCACCTAGTCCGAACTCTACGTAGATATCATTGGAAAACTGCTTTGTGATATCGACCACTTGCTACAGTTTCTGGTCCGAACTAGCGTATAGCTTCAGGTCTTCCATGTATAGAAGATGAGTCACTTGATGACCATCCTCATTATCATGTATCCGTAACGCTTGAGACATACTATTTAGTGCTTTGCTCCAAAAGTTCAACGGTAAACAGAACCACAGTGCACTAAAGGAGTCTCCTTGAAAGATACCTGTCGTAATGCGTATTAATCTACTTATCCTTGGTTATCCATGATCAAAATACTTGATTCTTGTACCTCAAAGCATCATTTCACGACTTAGAAAGTCGATGATGCGTGGGCAGATTTTGTATAGTTTTAAGGCTTCAAGTAAATAGACATGTGATACGGAAGGAAACGCTTACTTGTAGTCAATGTATGCCATGTGCAAGTTTCTTTGATGTTGACGAGTTTGCGTCATGACAACAGCGTCTATGGTGACTAGATCTTTACTGCCCCGCGAGTTTTTACAACATTCTTTTTGTTCTTCTATTAGGATGTCATTCTCGTCGCAGTGAGAATATACCTTATATGCAATGATGGCTATAAGCCATTTATAAATTGTCGGAATACAGGCTATCGGTCTAAATTCAGATGAATTTTGAGCGTCTAGTTTTTTAGGCAAGATATACGGAGTACCTTTGAGCATACAGCCTGGCATCAGATCAAAAGCTGTGCACCATGTCCGGACCTGGAGCTTTCCAGTTACTTGCCCTTTTCAAACCCGTTAAAATATCTACAGCTGTGGTGTGAGTCAGCTTCATTTCAGGGCTAATGCTTGCTCTTGCTCTCTCTAGTAACTCTAGTTGGAACCTCGCATTCTCAAAATTGCTTCTATTATTTTTTCCCTGAACACCCGACCAGTAGTTAGTCATGTCTTCCAATTGAGGGACTTCGATGTCTTGCTGGTTATTTTTCTTCACTGTCAATTCACCCACTGACGAAATTATATAGGGCAAGCATTGCCCTAAAACACGTGCCATTGGAGTGGAAGGATGGCAGAGGGTCCTTCATTCCCAAACCTGAGAAGGAGGGTTACACTGCTGCAAAAGATTTCCGGCCGATCCTTAACTTCTTTCATCCTGAAGACGTTGGAGAAGCTGGTCAAGGGATATATCAGGGATGAGGTGCTTTTAGCCTCCTCGCTACAATTCAACTTGTTTCATATAATTGAAATTTTAAAAGGTTTGAGTGTAAAAAAGTTTTAAGATCACAATCTTTGATGATAAGTTTTTTCAGTTTTAAATGAAATTCAGATTCGTTCAAGTTTCAGCATTCCGGAGTAGTAGACATTTTTTCATTTTTAATGTCTCACATTTAACATTACTTTGTACTTCGAACTTTCTTTTAGAATAATTCAATTTGAAATATTTATGATTGAAATTCTTACAATTTGGAACGGTGGAAATGACGTGGAATTTATCTGTTGATTTTCTACAAATTTGTCTAATCAATTTTAATATTAAGTTATGATTTTATAAAAATATTTCCAGCAGTTTGGTCTTTCTTTATTTTTGAAAATCTCATTGTGTGATGTTGATGATGCTTAATTTAGAATTATTTTGTATTATTTCGGGAATAAAATCAACTTTAAGCTGATAAAATACACCCATCTAAGTACGACGGCACCCCTCCAACTATAACCGCGCCAAGCGCGGCTTAACTTCAATAATCGAACGAGATGGCTTAAAAATTTTGATATGTCAATCTTTCTAGATTTTAATTAACATTAAAATACTACTTAACAGAAACTTGTACATTTTTCTGAGCATAATTTTTTACCAGAAACAGGCATGAGATTGTCAAAAAATAAGTGGGTAGACTCTGAGTTATTGGCAGGGGTTGGGGGGGGGGTCTTTAAAAAAGCTTATATATATAAATAATTTTATTTTTTAAGGACAGATAATGTTATTTTATTAATTATTATCACTATTACATTATTAATAATAATATGTATTATTAAAAAAAAACTCTGGTAAATAAATTACGTGATAAAAAAACTGAGATCGACGAAAGGAATGAAAAAGACTTTCATGCAAAACGGCCCTTATGAAAATATGTTATATGAAAATAAGTATAGGTCTATAGACCTGATTATCCGATAATGAATTTCTTATAATTTTCTCACGATTATACGAAATTCATTATATATAACGTCATTATATAGAAAACGATTATAGGATAATCAGAATTGGAATAAATGATACCAAAATATTGAAGGAATTAATGAAAAAAGTAGATAAACTACAAAGGAACGATTTATGTACTTTAGACCACCTCAGATGGAAGTACACAAAAATAGCGATTCTGCATGAATAAACTTTAGAAAGAATTCTTGTAGAAATGGTTTAAAATCCCTTTAGTATAATTTTAATTGAACTTATTCACTCAAATTCTTTTTAAACAAAGTTTTTGAATCCCTAGAAATCTTTGAAATCTTTAGACATTCAACATCTTGTGACATTTCTTGAAATACCTTACAACTCCTGCAAATGTTTGGAATAGCTAGGAATTTCTTAAATTTAATTTAATTTATTTTCCGAAGTTCTCTAGAAATCTCTTAAAATCGAGTTTGAAATCTTTCAAATTTTTAGAGAATTCTTTAAAATATCTCGATATTTTCAAAATCTCTTGAAATTCTTTGGGATCTGTTAAAATAATTTAAAATATTTGAAAATTGCGTACATACATTTTTTGAAATAATTAGTGGTCTTATTAAATGCTTTGAATCTTATAAAATTCTTTGAAATCTTTTGCAATTCTTTGGAACTTTGAAATTTTGTAAGTTAATACGGTAAAATCAATTAAAATTTTTGGAAATCGCACAAATCCATTAAAATAAAGGGAAAGCATTTGAAATTTCATAAATTTAGATAACAATTAACTTCTTCATTAAAGCTCCTTAAAATACCTTAAAATACCTTGAAATTCCATTTAATTTCATTTATTTTCCAAAGTTCTCCAGAGATCCCTCAAAGTTGAGCTTAAAATCTTTGGAAATCCTACAATATATTCTTTGAAATCTCTCTAAATTCTTTGGTATCTGTTAAAATAGCTTCAAATCTTTTAAAATCCCGTAAATCCTTTAAAATGATTGGAGGTCCTATGAAATCCCTTAATCTTGTAAAATTCATTGAAGTCCCTTGGAATAGTTGGAAATCCTGAACAATTCTTTGACATTCCTTGCAATTTTGTAAATCATTTAAGATTCTTTGGAATCTTTTTAAATAACTTAAAATATTTAAAATCCTTCAAAATGTCGTAAGTTCCTTTATATCCCTTTAAATTGTTGAAATCTCTTAAAATACTTTGAAATCCTACATTAAGTAATCCATCAATCACTCGTTTATAGTTTCTCCACTTTTTGCATCACTTTTTTCAATATTTTAACATAATATATTTCTATACTGAATTTCTTATAATTATTTGCTATTCAGATTTTTCTAGAATTCCAAAAAAATATAAGAAATTTATTATAGAAAAATCGGTATAATCTTATACTGAATTTCCTATCATATTTGTTCGCAAGAGCATAATGACCATAATAGTCCTTCACGAACCCGTAGAACAGTTTTCAAATTCTGGAAAAACTTTTAATCTCAAGAAATTTACAAAAAATAAAATATGATGCGCACTAATTCTGAAAAATAACTGGGGATGCAACTTTCAGACCTGATAAGGAATTAGCCACTTGAAGAGTATAAAATAAAATATTTATGGCTTTGCAGGAAGTGCTTCAATATCAATTATCATGAGGAAAGAGATTTGATTAAGTTTATGTAAATCACCAAATTTATCTAGCGATATTAAAGTATTGATCTCTTCTCATGTTTCAATAAATTCAAACTTTACAGGTACAGGAAAGGGAAGAGGTACATCATAAATAACGTAGAGAAGATGTGGTGGTAAAAGGGCCAGGCTTGTACTGATATCAGTTAAACAGCGATAAATGCAGTAATCCCATAGTCGACCCGTAAATAAAGCCCAGAAAGCATTATGCATGGCTGAATGCGACGCATTCGTATTATTACAATTCCCTTCGAAATATCCGGTACACAAATGACAAGCAATCGATTTAAAAAAAATTTTAATTCACCAATCACCAAATGGCTGAAGTTCACTATTCTAACAAGTGTATTTTTGATTTGGATAAATGGTCCAAAATTGGACAATAAAAGGTTAGGGTTGATAGGGTTAAGTGTGACACGAAATAACAAAGTTAGACTTTAATAAGTGATATTTCAATTATTTAAGAATAATTACATTGTAAATTTCAAATGAATATATATTAAAATGTTATTTTCCAATTATTATTACCTGCATATATTTTCATTGGTTCATTAATCTCTCTGACTAACCGCTAACTGTTGACAAATTTTTGTATTTCACAATGAAAAATGAAAAAAAAAACGGATATCACATTTACCTCTTAGATTGACTTTTAATTACCCTGTCTTATTTCATCTTGATAAATAATAAAAATGTAAAATTTTCGAAAAAACTTAGGATGATCAAGAAAAATATAATAACTTCCTTCATTCGTAAAAAAATTAACAAAAGGTGCTTTATGTAGGAAAAATCCAAATCAAAAATAATAATTGATTAAATCAATAACTAATAAAAGCTACCTTTACCCTACGAATAATAAAACATACAATCATTATGTTGTAAAAAAATAACGATTTGTTTTTGATTTGAAATTTTCTCTTTATCACACCAGCCCCATCATTACACTTACCCCTATTGACCCTATATATATAATAATCTACCATTCATTCAGTCGTTGATTCTAAAGTTATTAATTGCGCACTTTAGAGTAAAATGATTGAATTTGAAAAATCGTGATACACAATTTGAAAATTAATTATTCCTAACTACTTAGTTTCAACATTCTAATTTAGGAATCCTTAAATTGTTAAGCGAATTTTGGAATTGTTTAATTTTTCACGCTTTAATCTTGAATTTATTAGTTTTGAAAGTTTCCAATTACAAAGCATATAATTTTCAAATTTTGTAGAATAATTAAACATAAAAGGTCCACAATATTTCAAATTCTTCAATGTTAAACAAGGAGAATGGCAATTATTTTTTAAAAAGAAATCAATTTTTTACTAAAAGAATCTATCCAAGCACTTTGAATGTCACTTGCTAATACATGATATGATACTTATTAATAATATATTTATATTCTTTAAAATTTCTATAATTACAATTTAAAATCATCGTTTTGAATGCGCAATTCTAAAAAAAGTTTAATTTATGACGATTTGAAACTAAAGTTTTTTGCTTCAAAAGCTTAAATTCGAAAATCTTTGGTTCGAAATGTCTTAATTTTTGATCGATTCTAATTTCAAATTTGACAATACTGTAGTTTCGAATTCAAATATTAAAAATTTCAGGAAAATTTCACTCTAAAACCTTTCAATTTTAAACGTACAAATTGTATGGTTTTTTAAATTCTCTTGAATCGTAGAATATCAAATAGAAAGACTTGATAGTTAATTAATATTTGGAAGATGTTATTACCATTTACAGATTTTAACGTCCGAGTTTTTAAATTTTTAATTAATATAAATTTTGATGTTTGTTTCTCAAATTTTATTTGTCCGAAGTAATCGTTTTAACATCAAAATTTATATTAATTAAGACTTGATACTTGAAAAATTTTCAATTTAAAATATTCGTAATTAAACATTTTTGAATTAAATGCCTCCAGAATAAATTCAAAACAATTCAAAATTGAGATAATAATTTCTCAAATTTAAGCCCTACAAATGAGAAGATTTGAGAACCAGACATTGCAAATTCAATTTTTTTTTATTTAAAAATATTCCAAAATATTGAAAATATCAAACTCAAATTTGAAAACAAAAACATTTTCGAATCTAAAAGCTTAAAAATGCGCAATTCCAAACATTGGAATCATTTATAAAAATCTTGTTATACATTCTTTTGTCTAATTTTTAAATTTCAATGTAATGTCTTAAAATTATCCGATTTTTAGTTCAAGATTTTTTAAAAATAAATTATTCAAAATTGTGTTGTTTGAAATCAAAATAAATGAAAATTAAATTACCTCAAATTGATACAAAAATTTTAATTAATGCAATTTTAGAGTTCTGAATTTTCGTGTTAAGCCCTAAAATTTCCCATTTTTCCCTTTCATAAGTTTTAATTTTGCCATTTAATTTGAAATCTTTGCATTTTGAGAAGTATAGTTAACAATTTGAAAATCTTTAGTTTTTCAACGATTTAAATTCCTTAATATAATTGAAATTTTAAATGGCTTCAGATTCCTTTAGATAGAACGCGCATTTTGCGCGCGTGCATTTCCTACTAGTAATCATAATAAAATATATTAAGGAACCTTTTTTATAAAGTACCCTATAAAAATAAAAATAAAAATGTTAAAAGCCCTTTTTCGACATTACGCGACTTGACGGGACTATATTATACTATCCCTCTCACATACCCAGCACTTTTCAAAAATAATTTTGAATATACATTCAATACCGCCAAGTTTTATATAGTCTAAGAACGCTTCTCGAAAATTTATTTTAAAAATTATCTGTAGGGTTCTTTTTGAAGAAAGTAAATAAATTTTTACAATTACAAAAAAAAAACATATTTGGAAAACTTTGTTGTTCCTAGTTGTAAAATTGTATGAGTACATAAACGTTCCTTAGTTCTTTCCCTTATTTCCCCAGCTTTTAACACGATATCTTACTTCTTGTGAAATTGGTATAGGCCAAAAAATGTCGATAAAGTAGGAATCGGGTAAGTATCACTTGCCCTTAAGGCCATGTGGCGAGTGGGTCACGTAACCGGATTCCTACCTTACCGACACTTTTTTTATTTGTAAACTTATTTTCACACGAATAGGCACACCGAGTTAAAAATTTGGGATTATAAATAAGAAGCACTAAGAAACGCGGCTCTGTTCCTAAATTTTTATAATTATGAAAAAAAAGCAAAAAAAAATTATTTACAAAAAAAACTTTTTTCATCATTGTACAAATTTGGGACCAGAGCCGCGCTTCTTAGTGCTTCTTATTTATTATCCCAAATTTTCAACTCGATGTGGCTATTCGTGTGAAAATAAGTTCACAAATCAAAAAAGTGTCGGTTAGGTAGGAAGCCGGTCACGTGACCCACTCGTGACATGATTAATGTCGTTTTTCATTATGTTACTAAAAATTAATCGTCACTGCAGTAACTTCATTGACACAGTAACCATATGAAATAAAATGTTAACTGAAGGCCATGTCATACTTGCCCGTTTCCTACATTAGGAACATTTTTTTAAAGCAATCCACGTCTACTCAAAATGAGATATCAAGTTTAAAATTTTCAAAGTTAAATATACGGCACTAAGGAACACTTTCATGATCCTAAATTTCTACAATTACACAAAAAAATGTTTCAAAATAAATTCCGTTTATAGTTCCACAAATGTATGACTATACAAACATTGCTTAGTGCCTTTTATTTAATTCTCTAAATTTTCAACTCGATATCTCATTTCGCGTGGACATGAGTTGTTCCAAAATAAACGTCGGTAAGGTGGGAATTGGGTAAGTATAACATGGCCTTAAGGTCCATAAAATTTTGTGGGATCTGATTTTCAATTTATGATCATTCGATGAATGTAACTCACTGTGTTGAAATATTCAATGCCAGTTTCTGCAAAACTGCGAGCAATCTCCTGAGTAGTAATTACAGCCGCTACGGGATGTCCGTTCCCCATAGGTTTTCCAACGGTAACTATGTCAGGAATGACTTCTTCACCATAAAGCTGGAAGGCCCACATATGAGATCCTACCCTTCCAAATCCAACCTGAACTTCATCAGCAATGCATACACCACCAGCTTCCCGGACATGTCTAAAAAAAAGTTAAATGTTCTTCAATTGAAAATAAAATATTAATTTAAGGGCATGTTACACTTATCTGATTCCCAACTTGCCAATAGTTTTTTTTTAAACAACTCACATCTACACGAAATCAGATATCGAGTTGAAAGTTTACGAAATTAAAAAAGGTACTAAGGAATGTTTGCATAGTCCTTTATTTAATTTCACAAATTTTCAACTCGATATCTCATTTCGTGTGGAAGCAAGTTGTTAAAAAAAAGGCTGGAAATGTAGGAATCGGGTAACATGCCCTTAAAAACTTATTGACTTACAGAATGTACGGTGACAAAAATATATTAATTTATTGTTTTTCTATATCCCTAAAGTCTGCTGACACATTTAACACTAGAATTATAAATTAATAAATCTGGCAAATAATTCAATTATTTTCTTAATTATGTCATTTTGTGATAAATTATTGATAAGTAAATATAAATATTTAAAACTTAAATTAAAAAAAGGACTTCAAGCGAAAAAATATTTCGCTACTAAATAATCCTGAAACAAATGGTTATTTATCAACTTTTTCCGGAAATGAGTGATATAAAATATCACATGAAAGGTTAATTACGTATATTATTAAGTTTATGTATTTCCATACAAGAATCTTTCTAAAAGCGTTTTTCTAATATTTTGAAGACTCATCAAACAAACGAAAAATAACATTTTATTGATTTTTCGGAAATTGATCTCTGCTCTCATTCCAAAAATATTAAAAGTAATAATTTTTGGACAAACAAAAAATTTGATAGTTTTCCATTTAGTGATGCGATGTCTTTCTAACACTCCTTAAACCTATCGTTTCTTTTATTTCCTAATCTCGCAAAATGAGTAAAGTTGACGTCAGTTGACTGATAAGTGCAAACTTTGCACAGACTGATTTTTTTCCTCAAAAAATTTCCTACGACAATTGCAATGCTACAAAGGCATTTCATCATCTATGAACAAATAAGTAACTATAATTGTACACCATTGTTTAGTTACAAAACGATCGTTGAAAATAAATTGTAAAAATACGTTGCCGATACATAAATGGTATTCACTTTTGTTCTATATAAATGACAGTAATAATTTTCATTCTAAATATACAGAATTTCATTAAATTTCATCCGAAATATGTTCTTTGTCAACAATATAATTAACAAAAAAATCACCCAACTATCAGAATATACAATTTGTAAGATAGAACATAAAAATAGTAAAATTCTAATTTATGAAATGTCTACCGTTACGGAATTTCCCTTAAGAATAACCATTTTCCAGCTCGTTCAAGGCTAGACTTACGGGAAATTCGGTAATACTAGTCAGTGCCACCTTTTTCAGAAAATTGTTAAGATTACCTGTAGGCATTTCTGAAGTAATTTTCAGGAGGCAGAATTTGTCCACCGACGGACATAAGACTCTCTGCGATATAAGCGGAAATCCCTCGCCCTTTCTCCTTCGCGTCCTTACAAATTTTTCTCACGTCATCCGCGTACTTCAAACCAAGATCCTCCCCAGGATAATCCACATCACGATATTTGCCACGATATACGTCCGGACAGGGTGCCTGCGAATCGGAAAAATATCTTTATATAGAATCGCAGCTGCAAATTTAGGGAATCGAAATGCAGTCTTCAAATTAAATTCTACAAGAAACGCTATAAACTGAATTTAAAAATAAAAATATTACATAAATGTAGTAGTAGTATTTTCACTGAGGAATTTAATATATTACAAGATTTCGTAGAGTTGATTTTCCGTGTAATATCGGTTATAAATATTGAAAAAATAATTTGTCAAAATTTACAATAAAATTATTAGATTTGTAAAGTGGTTTATTCGAATTTTTCATGAAAATGTAGACATGCTTGCAACATTGGATTTTTCGAAATAGAAAAAAAATTAACTGTACATCCAGCGGCTTGATTTCCTTAGATTATTCCAAATTTAAAATCGAAATTACGTCTTGTTTTGAGAGACAAATGGATCCAAAAGTCAATTCAAATTTTCGAAATTCGATTTATTCGAATATGCGAATAAGTCGACTTTCGAAGATTCGAACGTAATTTTGGATCCACTTTTCTCCGAAAAAAGGAGCCATTTTGATTTTTAAAAATATTAATAGTCCAATGATCCAAACGTAATTAATATTAATTACAATAATGATTGATAAAAGATTGTCAATAAATACAAAAAATTGTAATTAGTAAATATAAGCCTATTTCTTCATCTCGCAAATCATTATTTTTATAATGATTTGCGAGATGAAGAAATAGGCTTTTATTTACTAATTACAATTATTTGTATTTATTGACAATCTTTTATCAATCACGCTATTTTGTAAGTCAAAATAACAATTAGATCTGCTTCTCGGGGCTCAAAATATGAAAATTAAAATTTAATTATTATTATTATTATTATTCTTTATAATAGAATTATCTCAAAAAAATAATTACTAGGATAAAACAATTTTATTATTGATTTTTTCACGCCCTTAGTCTGTACATATATAATCTTTACAAAAGTGGACTGGTATTTAATATTATTTCAAAAATTTCAATGGATTTAAAGAAACTAAACGAATTTTGATAAGGTTTCAATAGATATAAAAAGTTTCTATACGTTTTATAATATTTCTATAAATTTTAAAGAATTTTGCAAGAATTAAGGGTTTTCGTATGATTTTTAAGATTTGGAGAGATTTTTAAATATTTCACGTGATTTCACAGGATTTCAAAAATTCCATGCGGTTTTACATAATTTCCTTGAATTTCGGAAGATTTGGAAGAATTTCATATAGGATTTATAAGATTTTAGAATATCTTAAAAGATTTGAAGAATTAAAAAGAAAAATTTTTAATACTTTGAAAGAATTGTGAGATTTCGTTTAAGAAGAATTAAGGAATTTTGAGAAAAAATTAGGGATTTGGTAGGGTTTTAAAGATTTGAAGAAAAATTCAAATATTGAATGGTACTTCCAAAAATAATTTTTTTTCTTCAAATTTCATGATATTTTAAACGATTCCAGGACATTTTCAAGAGATTACAAAAATTTCAAGGTATTTCCAAGTATTTTAATGATTTGGAGAGATTTACAAAATTTGTCATGCAGTTTTGAGGAATTTCCTGGAATTTTGGGAAAATATGGAACGATTTTATAGGACCTATAAGGTTTTAGTTTAGAGTAAAAGATTCCAACACATTTTTTCCAGGTGATTTTAAACGCTCTCATGGTATTTTGATTATTCTTCCAGGGTTTCTGGAAATATCATTATATTTCATGGAAATTCCCGAGTCTTACTTATTCTAATCATTCTTATTTTCGTCATCTTTTTAGATAAAAAGTTAATTATATAGATCATCTGAAATAAAATTCAAATTATTTATATATTTTTATGTTTATTTCAAATCATCTTAAAATTAAAATTAAAGGAAATTTCGATTATCATCCATTTTTTCAACTAACTTCATTTAATAACTTTCGTGTTACCGTATGAAAAGGTTATGCAATAAAAATTTTATCATTCTAAAAAATATTTTCAGTCTTGATGTCTTGATTAATCTATCGATTAAGTAGTTTACAGTTTAGTCGTACATGTTTTGATTAATATTTTTTTCATAAAGTTTCCTTCAAAATAGGCTTTTTCTAATAATGCAAACGTGTTATCGGATGACAATAAATTATTGAACGATCTTTTTCGGGTTAATAAATCGGTTATTTTCGTCGAATGAAGACACTTTAAATGTAATTCAATGTTTACTTTTTGAAGTATATTCAATAATCTTCAATTATTATTTAATTTAAATGTAGAAATTAAGCTTTCAAGCCATATAATTGAAATAATTATATATAAAGTTATAATAAAATTATAATAAAGTAATTATAATATATAACTCTGAAACTTTTATTGAAACGTGAAGCTTTATTTTGTAATTTTGCAATTAATTCTGAAAATAGGCGTATTTAGGAATCAGGTCTTAAGCTTTCTTTTAAAAGATATAACGCCACAAATTTGAAAAAATGTAGTCAGGAACACATTACTGGATGACATGTAATTATATTCAATCGAATTTATTTTGATATGGAGTATAGTAAACATAAATTACTGATAGAATATTATTGATGAATATACATGCAATAAAACCCTGTAATTAGTAAAATTATTCTTCCATACACAAGCGTATAATATTCCAGAGACACGATATTGTCAACTTTTTAATTTTCGCCCTTATATCTCTTCCAAAATTAGTTGATTATGCAATTCAATGAACATTTTTACCTGAAAGGTATTGTTCAATTAAATTAAATACAATTATTTGTCTAATTTTTTTTTACAATATATTTATTTACCACATGAATCCAGTCTTTCTTTCCAGTTCCCTTAGGTTGATTGAACTTGTATGGCGAGATGTCAATCATGGAAGTCAAATGTCCATGGTAAGCACTAAAAGCAAAAGGGAAAATTATTTAAAAAGCGTTTTAAAATCATAAAGAGTTATTAAACATGTAAAATTAAGCAACAAGAACTTTGGACTAGCACCAGTTCTCGAAAATGACTGTAACGAATCTTTTGGAAAAATGGGCCCGAAATTCCTCATTTGAACACCGGACGATTCACTTGAGGCCGCAACATGGAAAGTGCTCTCAAAATCCGCTGTAAAAGTTTTTATTTTTCACTTCCTTTCCACAAAACACACGGACTTGCGTCAATGTAAAATAGTTTCGTACTCAAAATCAAGATCACATTTTTTCACATAGCTTTGAATTTCGATACAGAACGATTACATAATTTTAATAAATGTGATTTAAATGGAATAATGTGAAAATTGGAAAGTATTACAAATCAATGGATACATAATTCCTTAAATTGAAATAGCACCTATGAAGAATTAAAATTTTCAATGAAAACGCATGGGGTTGAACAATTTAAAATTAAAGCCTACACAATAAAACAAGATTATTAAAAAATTTTGAAAATTCCCAATGGAAAACTGAGAAACTATAAAGCTTTAACACTTTAACATTTTCAAACTATAATGTTGAAAGTTAAACATTTTGAGATTTTTAGTCCTTATAATAAAAATAAAAAATGTTTAATTCCAATCTCATGAAGTAAGAAATTGAACATTTGATGCAGTCAAAATATAAAAATTACAAATTAAAAATAACTAAAGATTAAAAAAGGCATGTCTTTAATTCATAGAATTGAAAATTCAATCATTTCTGTAGAAAACCTGCACACATTAAAAGTTTTTTCTTACAATTTAAGACATTTCGAAGGGAAATTCAAAGATTTTGAATAATCATTTAAAATGTTGGAATTGCAAGGTGATTGTTAAGTGACAGCAAACTGATTTCAAATTAATTTCAGAATTATTGCAAGGTGAATGCAAACAGGTGACTACAAAATGATTTTAGGTGATTTTAAGGTGATAAAAAATTCATTGTAAATTGATTTCCAATTGATTTTATGATGATTTCAAAGTGATTGTAAGATGATTTCTAGATGATTTACTGCAAAAGTTACGTATCCCTCTTCAATAATGCTTTATAGAAAAATAAAGCACTAATGCACAGAAATATTGAATAAAAATACGTTTTGAGAAAATAATCTGCCTGATTCTGGAGCTTATCAAACTTAGGTATTTGCACCCACTCATTCCAGACTATTAAATTTTTTAAGTAGAATTCTAACGCACAAAAAAACAATTGTTCTCATTTGCCTTTAGCATACATGTCACATACATCTTCCTTGTGTCACCTAAAATGACAATAGGGTTACTGAATGATCCACTTCCGCCAAGGCGGAAGGGATAGGACGTCCTTCGTAAGCATCAAATGTACCACTGGAATTGGAAATCTTCTTCTATTCACGAAGCATGCTGTAAACAAGCAAAACCAAACCCATAGGATTAGTCAAATGCATAACAAAATTTAGTCTGAAAATCAATCTGAAAACACTTTATTCGAATTCACATTCGCTTTCGCAATCGCACATCAATACTCGAGGTTTGAGAAATTTTCAAAACCGAAATTTTTATAAATTTAGGCAACGTTTAAAAAAATAGGAAGCAAATATAAGTAATAAATCTGAGTTTGAAGTTACAGAAAGTCCAAAAGTGTTTTAAAACATAAATAAAACTTTCGAATATTTTAGACTTGCTTTGCTCAGCTGACAGCATTGCTAAATTTCTCAAAACGACGATGTAGAATTCATTCATACACTTATTGCCTACCTTAGGCTAAATAATTATAATTAATAATCCGAATATTTTTCAAGAACAACAATACCCTTTTCAAAACAGCTGATAATACAAAAAAGAACGAAATGATATGAATAATGCAATAGAAATGATCCTGAAAACGAGTAAAATAGTGAAAGAATTTGTTAATTAAAATGAGCTGTTTTCCCTAATTCTTTCAGGTCCCATCTCTCCGAGCATTATTTTTGGAAATTGTTTATTTTCTAAATCTCTTCATTCAAAATGATTTAAAAATTTATTATTCCACCGGGACCTAAAATAATTAGCAGGGTTAATGAACTCCAACGATTTCAACCCTTAAATGTTCTTCAAAAATATTGATAATATTTTATTTAATATTTGTTCAACTTTTTATAGAAAAAAAAATAATTATACTTTTTCAAACATGAAAATACATTGAAGACTTAAAAGCATTAAATAAGTCAGAAGCTATCCATAAATTACGTAACAGTTTATGCGGGAATGGGGGAGGGAAAATATTACGATCTCTTACATTGGGTGGGGGGGGGTATCGATACTGTTACATGATATTTCCAACTGATTAACCCAATTGAAATAACCGTTAGACTTGACAATATACATAACTTTTTCTAATTTTAGGGAGGCCGCAAAACTTCATGTTCAGAACTCCCGGACTCTTTCCTGACCAATAATATTTAAAGATTAAAATTCTAATCATACCTTTTGAAATTATTAATACAAATTTATAATTTAAAAATGTATTATTACACTACATGCTTATTTATGGGGCATTCCATGGTAAAGGAAAAAAGTGTCTCATCGGTTTCCTTTATTTTTGGTTATTGTGTAGTGTTTGGGATAGTAAATATTTATGACAAAGGGTTTTCGAATATTTTCAATATTTGGTCAGATATACAAATTCATAAGATTGTTCACATTATCATTCAGATAATAATTCCGAATTAATTAATTAATAAAAAAATCATTGGATTTCAAAGATAAAATTTTTTTGAACAATTTTAGGTTATGATCGCATTTTCACCGCAGTAAAAAAAGTTGAATAGATATAAAGCGAAAACAAATTCAGGTTTGGTTTGATGTATTCGATTTGCTGTCATTATCGAATTGGACTTTTAAATTCAATTCTGCAATGCATTAGCCTCTATTCGGCCGAGTTTATTTGATGAAATGAGGAAATCTTTGTATCATTGATTTTCTCGGAAACTATCACTCGCAGAAAAAAATGTTTGTAACAAAAAATGTGCATTTTAATGAGATGTACAACTTTGGTTTGAGATATTTTTTCAAATTTTGTTTATTAGTTAAGATAAACGCAAAAAACCATGATTTTAATGGTTTTTTCACGATTTCACCATGAAAATCGCCGAGTCGCTAATTTTCACTATCATTTTCGTAATCAGCTCATCAAAATACATAAATAGACATAGTATGAAAGAAATTGTCGGTTTACGGCTTTCGGAAGTTTATCCGTACTTTTATAGTATTTTTATAGTGTCTTTTTATAGTATTACTAAACTAAGTTATTATATTAATCGTTTAAGATTTTTGATAAACATTATGCTTTAGGGACCAGTGACAATGAATACAATTATACAGGGTCTGTTCCATAAGTAGGAGGACTGACTTTCTATAGCCCAGACGGAGCAATAATGGGAGTGCATGCTCGAACAGTCGCCTTCGAGCATTTGCGGAGTAAATATCGCGCGAGAAGTAAACGCTTTTTTTGGCTTCCGTCGCGCTTTCAAAGTGGACCGTACGCGCGAGCAGCGCCAGTCAAAAACAGATGATCTGCTCGTTGCATCCTCTCCGTACGCCTGCTTAATAATTATGGTAAAAGTCTCGGTAGCAGACTTTCCAAGTTTAACACAAAACTTTACCGAGCAGCGCTGCTCGAGCGTGCGGTCCATTTTGAGAGCGTAACGGAAACCTACAAAAATGTTTACTTCCCGCACGATATTTATTCCGCAAATGGTCGGAGGCGACTGTTCGATCATGCGTTTGGTTCCTGACGTCCCCTACCACCCATTCTGCCCGTGAATCCTTATATTGCTCCTTCTGGTCTGTAGAAAGTCAGTCCTACTACTTATGGAACTTAGAGAGCGTGATGGAAGCCTGTAAAAAGGTCGACTTCTCGCGCAATATTTACTCCGAAAATGCTCGGAGGCGACTTGTTCGAGCTTCCATTTGGTTCCTGACATCCCCCACCACCCATTCTGCCCGTAAAAAAACTCCCTCTATTGCTCCGGCTGGGTTATAGAAAGTCAGTCCTACTAATTGTGGAACAGACCCTGTATTATAATTGTTTCAGATACTTCGACACACGATGCTGGCCCCCTTCAGTTATTTATTCTGAAAAGTTTTTAGACACGTGAGAAATATAATGCAACTTCGGTATCTTAATTATTTGCGTGGAATTAGGTAATATCACAATAGGGGCAGGACACGATTATTATGATTATAGTTCCAAATTTGACTCAGTGGGCAAAATGTGAAACTGCAGCGCTGATCGCCTTTCGCCCAATTATCTTGTTCGAACTTAAATGATATTTCAGAATTTATGAACTTTTTTTATTACATTCACATTTATAAAATATTAAAGCGATATAAACATCTGTTTTTTTAGTTATAAATTAAACACATATAAGTTGCGTGTAAAAGAAGGTCTAATTTATGATAACAATATTTTATATTTATATTACACACTGTGATTATTTATGCCTGAACTAGTAAAATAAAACATAAACTAGTAAAATACCGACGTTCGACAGAGGGAATTTTTCCAAAAAAGTAAAAATTCTAAAACTTTTTATAACATTGTTACGTTAGGCGGGTTATACGTCAAGATATTTCAAAGGTTATACTTTAAAAACGGATTTTGACACGTCCATTTTGGTTATTTTGACACTTATGAGTCTTTTGTCAAAATTCAAACACAACATGTTGTCGAAAGGCGATCAGCGCCACAGTTTCGCTGTTTCTTCGCTGAGTCAAGTTGGGAACCAGATTCCTATGGGCTGGAATGGCTGGCGTGACATACCCCTGGTCACAGTTGTCATTTTTTACAAACATATTTTTGGTTAAATATTTATTTATTATTAAATATTTATGCGAAAGTATCTAGTGTTTTATTCGTGCTTCTTATAAGAGGAGATTTGTTACACTGAAACCTCGGGTTATACAACTGAACTGATGCAACTCATGCGCTGAGAGTGCGGCCCTCATGCTGTTTGTCACGCTTGACTGAGCACCGCCTCTCTCCCGGTCCTGAGGATGCCCTCATCACGAAACTGTGAAGGATATCAGTTCAAGGAACGCACAAAAATAGTTTACTTAAATTGATGTTTCAATGTATTTGAAAATGTGTATTTACAAACCTTAAAATTATTACAACTCTAAAACTTGAATCTGAAGATTTGAATGACCAGGAAACATTTTTGCAACCCGTGAAATGATCGGGCTTTTTTTCGATATTGGAGTGGTAAGGCTACTTCACTGTTAGAAGTAATTGGAAATTTTCAGAATTTTCAAGTTAGGAGAGTTACCGAAAATAGAATAAAAAATTCCAATACTTTCAAATAACCGCATCCTCACAGTAAAAAAAATACTTTATCTTGAAATACTTTGAAATTTGTTGGCCTTAAATTTAGAAGAGAGAAGTGAACTCAAATTAAGCAAAAATTTATTGGGATTTAAGTCAAGTTTGTCTGAATTTAAGAAACCATGTTTGATTAAATTCTGAAATTTAGATACCGGCGTCTTTAATTCATACAAATTTTTACTAAAAATCTCGCTACAATTTTAAATAACCTTGTTTTTTATCTGGTTTCTAAAGAAATTTATCTAATATGAAGTAAAATTTGTGAAAGTATTTGCAACAGGAATTTGTCAAAGTAACAGAATTTTCTTAAAATTCTCATAATTTTACAAAATAGGCTTAAGGTCTAGTTTTGAAACAAAAAACTTGACATGCGTCTAGCTTTAGCCTAGAAAATATGATTAATGTGAAGCTAATATCGAAATAATTTTTTCCACGCGTTTATTCCTTCTAGATACGGCCCGACTTTCCAAAATTGAAATTAAAATTGAAATTAAAATTGAAATTAAATTTCAAACATGTTAAAAAGTGAACCTACCTTCCCAAGATGATAGAGAAAATTTGTGTGGTTAATTTCGCATTATTCAAGCCGGCACCCTATAAGCCTGTCAGTCAATCTGTCATTCTGTCTCTCCATCAGTTAGAGCAACCATTCTAATTTATCAGAGCTTTTTGTTCAAGGGTTGCGAAAGGATGTATATGCAGACTCTTTTATCGTAGGGAATAGGGATCCATTAAGCTGAAGCTCACTATTCATTGACGGTATCATTGTTACAGTTAAGCTTCGGACAATCCTATCAATCTATCATACAGGGAGCGGCTAACGGTAATTCAATGTTGTTGGCAGGCAACTGACGCCCGTTGGCGTTTAGACATACGTTCGAATTGTCATCAATAATTAGTGACTTTACCTGAAACAGAGGCGCTAAAGCAATATAGTCCGTCATGAGAATGACACATTTCGATCGTAAAGAGCCGTCCATAAATTACGTTACTAATTTGAGGGGGGTGGGTGGCGCCAAAAACTGCGGTTGGAAACAGTGAGGTGGAGGGGGTCAGTGGAAGTAACTTTATGAACTTAGGCAACATTTAGTACTTTTTCTGATGATAAATTTGAACAAAGTTTGCGAATTTTGCGAAAGATGGTCCTGCAATGGTACAGTTCAATAATAACTTAATAAATTTGAAAAGCACTTTCATATTTCAGACTTCACATTCATTCCCCTATTCCCTTCTTTTTCCTTTTTAAAGAATTCTTCTTCCCCATTTTTTCAAAAAACTTCCCTTTTTTCTCCTTCTTCTCGCTTTTTGCTTAAATGTAAACTGAATTATTAGAACTCATTAAAAAAAATCAAAATATATTTGATTGAAAAGTCTACTATTATATTTTTGGTTCGGAATTCATCTTGTTTGATTAAACGTTGTACTATTTGGTTAAAAATGCATTTATTTTTTTGAAAATGCAAATATTTTGGTCAAAAATTCAACTGCTTGTTTGAAAGTTCAACTACTTTGTTAAAAATTCATTTTTTTGTTGTTGACAATTCATCTGTTTGGTTGGAAATTTAACTATTCCATCATTAGAAAATTAATCTTCTCAGTTAAAAATCATCCTTTTTCGTTAAAATGCAATTGTTTGGTTGAATTTTCCTTTCAAAAAGGAAATAGCTCATGTGCTCGTTATTGAGAAATATATCGTTCCAGAACTGTATATCCTCCAAAGATTTTTATACCATTTATTTTTTAATGTTTTAGTTCCTCTCGTCGCAAAAGAGAAGGCATTAATTTACCCAAAAAATTACATGTAATTCTCAAGGGGAAATTTGTTTAATGCAACGCTTTCCGAAAAATCTTTAAAAATGCTGATGCCTTTCTCGATTCCTAGATTTATGTAGATGTAGGTAGTTTTGCACTAATTTCCTTCGTAGCTGCTTGCAAAGCATTGGGCAAACTTTTGGGAATTGATTGACACTAGCATCTTCGTCTTTTGGGTTAGAAAATTAATCATTTTTATTGAAAATTCATCTTTTTGATTCAGAATTAGAATATTTTGTTAACATTTTTTTTTTTTTCGTTTAATTTAACTGGTTCAAACTTCGTGTTTTAACAGAAAATTAATATTTTATGGTAGAAAAGTCATCTTTTATGATTGACACTTCATCTTTTTAGTTAAAGATTCAACTATTTTGTTAAAAATTACGAAGTTTTACGTCGTCCCGAAATTCGGGATGACTAGTCCAATATTTTTAATAAGCTTGGCTAATCGCCCCGAAAATTCAGGAAGACTAGTCCATCCCTTCTTCCAACTCCACCGATTTTTCGGGACGACTAGATACAGCCTAAAAATTAATCTTTTCGGATTGAAAATTTAACTGTTTTGTCGAGAGATAGTATCTTTGATTTGAAAATTAAACTGTTCGGTTGAAAATGAACGTTTCTATTGAACATTTATATTTTCGGGTGGACAATTCGACTATTTTGTTATAAATGCGTCTATTTTGATGAAAAATTCGTCTTTTATAGTTTAAAATAAACATTTTCGTTGAAAATTTAACTGTCATTGAGAAAATTCGTCTTTTTTGCCTAAAAGTTTATTTATCTGTTTAAAAGTTAAATTATTTTGTTGAAAATACGATGAATTTTTGAATTTGTTTCTAAACTTCATAACGTGGTATACTTTTGTCAATTGACAAAAAATATCTCTATTGTGGATCATTCGACGCGGAATTTCATAAGCTTTAAAATGATTTTTTAAACAGTTTCTGGCTTTTATGTTAAACGAGTAATCACTTTTCAAACTCAGCAGTTATTTCTTTTATCGTTGGCGCTAGCCGTGTAAATAATTTCCGACGGTAGGCGCACATTTTACACAATGCTTTTATCGTCTATCTATTTAAAAGCAGAGTGTTGATTTTTTCGATTAAAAGTTGATTAGCGATGAAAATTGGTTCAATTATATGTGTATTGATTGGTTTTTGACCGACTTAAAAAAATTAGGTTCTGTATTTGCCTGTTATTATTATTTACTGGTAATATTTTATGTCCGAAAATTTCTGTCGACCCACTGAACTGATTTTTAATAAACTTTATTTTTTATGAATATTATTTATAAGAGGAAGATTTTAGATGTACTCATGTCAGGTATTCTTAACGTTCGTCCTTTACAAAAAGTTCGGTTCAACACAATATTTCATACTCATAAATAATATTAGTATTATAATTTATACATTTAGTTGAAATACAATCTTATGTATTCATTCCTCACGCCAAATCTTTAAAAACTATGAAATAAAAAAGAACCTAAAACGGGCCTATTTTTCTATTTAGCCTATTTTCGGCTTATTTTTCTATTCAGGTGATAGGATTACAAAACCTTATGCCATCCACAATAATTTCAAATCAAATGAAAAGTTTGAGGAAGAAAACTACCTAAGCATATTAGGAAAAAAAAACATACTATCTCTGACGAAATAAGGTTAGGAATTCAATATAATATGATATAAGTGACTGGTTCGATATTAGGCAAGGATGCTTTATGTCCTCTTGGCTATTTATTCTATTCGTGGATAACTTTCTAAGAATGGTCCTCTTGAACGAAGAAAGCGTGGATCTCGGGACACTGAAGGTGCGTGGGTTAGCGTTTGCAGATGATAACGTTGTTACGGCAGAGTCAATCAAAGGTTTGCAGAGAATTTTGAGCAGACTAAATACTAAAATAAAGAACATAGTCCTTAAAATTAACGTGAATAAAACAAAAAATATGGTGTTTGAAGGAAAGGGTGAGCAAACAGTATGCAACATTGTGTTAGACGATGAGAGGATAGAACAAGTCGATAAGTATGTGTATCTTGGTAGTTTATTTACTACTGATGGAGATATCAATGGAGAAGATAGCCAGGCGTATAAACGAGGGTATGAAGGTTATTGGCAGTGTAGGAGCCATTACCAGAAGTAAAAATTTAACAAATAAAGCTAAAATTACAATATATAGGGTGTCCCAGACCACCCGTCCACCCTTTTTAAAATCTAAAAATCTAATAAAATTAAAAGTTCAGTACCTCCTAATAGTAAATGGACAGTGCCCGATCGATTGGAGGTATTTTCAACTTCCGGCTCCGACCGGAAGTGGCCTGTTCGGACGGGAAGTCATTTTTTGAAATCGAATGACATATTTTTCTTTCTTGATTTCGATTCTACGGTAAAAAGTGAGTAACTTTTGTAGGAAATTTTGTTTCCTAAATTGTCGTTTTCCACCCCAAAATGCTTTCTGAAGTTTAACTGAGGCGTCGTTCGTTTTTCACGTCAACTCGTGCTTAGTCAGTCACTTTTCGGAATATTGAAATACAATTTTTAGGGATACACTTCGGAATATCCTTCGACTGATAGAGCAAGAGGAATTTTAAGATTTATTTTTAAAAAAATGTTATTAATTTTTTTCTGACGCTCTGTGCCTTTTGGACTTATCTATAACTCTTCAGGGGAACAGTAACATTTTGGAAGGCATTTTCAGTTGGAAAACGACGATTTTGAAAAAAAAATTTCCTACAAAATTTACTCACTTTTTACCGTAGAATCGAAATCAAGAAAGAAAAATATGTCATTCCATTTTAAAAAATGACTTCCGGTCCGAATAGGCCACTTCCGGTGGGAGCCGGAAGTTGAAAATACCTCCAATTGATCGGGCACTATCCATTTACTATTAGGAGGTACTGAACTTTTAATTTTATTAGGTATTTTAGACTTTAAAAAGGGTGGACTGGTGGTCTGGGACACCGTGTATATGATAAATTTTTTAATATTCCAGAAAACCCACACGCCAGATGAAAAAGAAATTGAAGAAGCAAAGTTTTGATGAGAACGTGCCCACTTATCAGGCATATCCCATAAAAAATTTGTGGATCATTTTTAAGTGCACAATTTCTGTTTAATCATCATTTCTCGTATCGTGCATAGTTTGCCCGTAAAATTAAATTTTTGATTTTTCATTATTATTCCGAGTCTATTTTATTGATTGTATTATTCATTGTTCAGATTGTACACCCAACTACCACCTTTATGCACGAAATTTGTTTTGTGACACGAAATCATGTCCAAGTTAAGTAGTGATTCACCGCATGGTGGAGAGTCTAGTTGCAACGTCAGTCCCACCAAAACTTCTGTTACTGGTGGGGGGGGGGTGTAACGACAAGTACTGGAAACCGAGAGAGTCGCAATTGATTGATATTTTATGCTGAGAAGGTCACCACCCTTAAGCAGCGTTGTATTAGATAGGTGTGTATATGTTCTAATCTGCAAATTCCTGGCCCACCTCTAGGCATAGAACCAAAAACTCTTTTTTTTTCAATTTTGAAAAGACATGGCCTCAAAATTTTTTTAAATGCTCTTACTTTTTGAATTTTTATCCAAAATGGATGGCTAACGAACTTGACATTTCGTTTACGAGACTAAAAGAGTATACCAAAGGCCGATCCAATCGGTCAACTCTTTCAAAAGTTATCGTGCTCACAGACAGGCAGACATACATACATACATACACAGATACATACATATATACATACAGACAGTCAGACAAACATACAGACGGACAGACAGACAGACACATTCGTAAAAACCTGCTTTTTGGACTCAGGGGGCTCAAAACGTGGACATTTGACAAAAACTGGTGGGGGGGGGGGGTCAAACTTTACACAAATCTAATACCTTCTCTAGATGAGAATGTGAAAATACAAATTTTCAAGTACCATGAGCATTAATAATGGTTATTTCATTGTTTTAATCGTTACAAATAGTATAGAGCACAAGAAAAAAAATAAATATTTTGAAAAAACACACACGAAATGAGAACAAAAATTAAGTAAGCAAAGTTTTGATGGGTGGCAGACAACTGTGCACAGAGCAACTGTGCACGAGCCCATCTACGCACGTTGGTGACCACAGGCACAACTGTACACCAGGACGTCTGTGCACGTCTTAAATTTGGCGTACACAGATGGGACACTCCCATCTGTGCACGTCGAAATGTTGGCGTGCACAGATGGTACCCTAGCAACGGTTAACGCGCACAGATGGGAGACTCTCAACTGTGCACGTTGAAATTTAGACGTGCACAGATGGTACCCTAGCAACAGTTCACGTGCACAGATGGGAGACTCCCAACTGGGCACGTCTGCATTAAGACGGTCATATAATTGACTTACAAGTCAACGTGCACAGACGAGAGACTCCCGAAACTGCACGTCTTAATTAATGAAATCAGATTTTTCTTTAGAACTATTAAAATCATCAATTTCACTTAAAACGTGTACGTATGGTACGCTTTCCACTGTGGACGTTCCGATTAAGAAAATCATTTGTCACCAAAAAGTACACCATCTGGGTATGTGGACTTTTAGAGAAAAAGTCTAATTCTATTAACTGATATGCGCCCAATTCGGAGTGTCCCATATGTGCACGCGGATTTGTAAGTTGAGCATCTTATCTTATGAATTGAGATGTACACAGTTCCGAGGGTACCAGCTGTACACGTGGAATTGTAAGTTTAAAATCTGATCGTATTAATTGAGACGACCACAGTTGGAAGGGTACCATCTGGGTTCGTGGACATTTAAATAAAGTGTCTAATTCTGCAAACTGATATGCGCGTAGTTGGGAGTCTCCTATATGCGCACGCGGGCTTGTAAGTTGAGCACCTTAACTTATTAATAGAGATGTACTTGTACACAGTTTCGAGGGTACCATCTCTACACGTGGACTTGTAAGTTTAAAATCTGATTGTATTAATCAAAATGTGCACAGTTGGGAGAGTACCACCTGTACACGTGGAATTAAAAGTTGAAAATCTGATCGCATTAATCAAAACGTGCACAGTTAGGAGGGTACCATCTGGGTACTTGGACATTCAAAAATGTCTAATCCTGTTCATTGACGCCTGCACAGTTGGGAGTCTCCCATCTTTCCACGTGTAGAGTTGGGAGTCTCCCATCTTTCCACGTGTAGAGTTAGGAGTCTCCCATCTGTGCACGTGTACAGTTGGGAGTCTCCCATCCGTGCACGTGGACTTGCAACTTTAAAATCTGATCGTATTATTTGAGACGTGGACAGATGGTAACCTAGCAATGGTTAACGTGCCCAGATGGGACACTCCCATCTGTGCACGCAGAAATGTTGGCGTGCACAGATGGTACCCTAGCAACGGTTAACGTGCACAGATGGGAGACTCCAAACTGTGCACGTCGATATGTAGACGTGCACAGATGGCCGGTGTAAAGTGGTGCTTGTGGCCAACAACGTGCACAGTTGTACCAGTGGCCACCGACGTGCACAGATGGGCTCGTGCACAGTTGCTCCGTGCACAGTTGTGCCCTTCCCCGAAAAGAAACCCAGAGCTTTCGTACTTTTCGTACCAACTGCTGCGAAACCGTGTCGATTATTTCCGGGAAAGGGGTTATATACGCGGAGTGCATACTTGATCGCAGTCAGAACAAGCCGGCAGCAGAGAAAGAGTGGCGACACTGAGAGCAACCGCGGGCAGACATCCAGTATCTGGCTGAACTGGAAGACACGCTTCGTGGAGACTTTTCCGAAGAGTCCGACCTCTGAACTATCAATTGTAATGTGTATGATGCAGCGAGAACTTTGGCGAATGCACAATAGCAAACATAACCAACGGCTGATCATAAGATCAAATTACGCATGCATCAACTCAGCACAAAGATAGGCTAGGCAAGGCAGTACGCGTCCCACATTCAGTGTGCAATTGATTACATAACATCTGGCAGAAAGTTCACTGCCAGGGTCCAACAGTTTGCGCACTAACTACGGAACCGCTATCACACACTCAACAAGTCAAAGTTGCTGATCGTCAAGCAGCATATTGCTGACACAACAAGTTTACTATCTGACGCCAGGAGAAGTCTAGAGCGGAAAGAGAGGTTGGTCAGAGAAAATAAATAATTCTTCTCTGAAGCATCTCGACTCTTCCGAAACCCTCCAATTACTGTCGTCCACCCGCCCAAACCAGAGGAAGTTTTTGGAGAGAAGTCTACGAAGTCCAACATCCACTGAATGAAGACACAGTAAACATAAAAAGATTCAAGGAACTGTGCAGTGCCCTCATAAAACCTGAGGAGGAATGCCCACCTATCACTACCGAAGAGGGTAAAAAAGTATTAAGAGGTATGAAGACCTATTCTACTCCGGGACCAGATGGTATCAAGAGCTTCTCGTGGAAGAAGTTTCCTTCAACCCAGCAGCATCTGGCCCGCATTTTCACCTCATATCTAAATTCGGATGAGCCTATTCCAGAGTGGTTGGTGGAAGGACGCACGGACGTCCTCTCGAATATGGGCAACATGCCTGGCCCTAAGAATACCAGGCAAATAACTTGTCTGAACACGCGGTATAAGATCTTCACAGCTATCCTAAATGATAGGATTGTTGGGACATTCGCACCTGTATAGCAAAAAATGTTCAAATAACGCGCCTCAAAGAAAGGCATGGCAGGATGTCGGGAGAACCTGCTCATCGATAGATGCGTCTGCAAAGACGCAGCATTATACCAGCATTACCTATCAATGGCCTGGATTGACTACCGAAAAGCTTTCGATTCAGCCTGCCATAGACTTTTCATTTGGCTGTTGGAAAGCTTAAACGTTTATCCACACAACTTTAGGTGCATAGAGAGATTGATGCCTCTTTAGAGAACCAGATTTACTATCTCACCTGAAAAACATCGTGTGACAACTAACAACGTCACCTTTAAGAGAGGCATCTTTCAAGGCGATACCATGTGCTCTCTCCTCTTTTGGTTCACAATATTGCCACTATCTCTCGCATTTCGCGATTTCCAAGGGTAATTCTGCGGCAAACCTGGATATCAAAAGCATGAGGTCACTCTTGTATTTTACATGGATGACCTCAAGATCTATGCTAGAAATGCACAGCAACTTAATATAACATCTCCGAGAACCGTGAGCTCGTGGACAGAAGTGCGGTTCGACACCTTGGCGCTGGAGAGACCTACACATACCTGGGCGTGCCACAGAGACGCATGCAGGATGTAATATCTACAAGCTGTGTCAGGAGTGTTGTCGTTCGTTCTAATTGCAAATAGAAAAAGCAAATTCAAATCGAAAAGTCCCACAAAATTTTTGGGTCTAATGCATATTTTTTGTGTACAACAGGGCGTTGAAATTGCATTGCGTAAACAGCTAGATGCAACTGTGTGTGTGCAAACGTGGTAAGCAATTTCTCATACTGCGGCAACTTCACCTAACTTCAAGCGTCCAAAAGAAATAAATGCGATTACGAATGTGTCTGTTTAAATCGGGTGGACTGGAGTTTGACCAAGCTGTCAAACAACTGTAAAAAAATAAACTCTTTTACCTAAACATGTTCAGAATGAAATATTGGCTCACCAAAATTCAGCGCTTTGGGAAAAATCAAAATGAAGGCCAGGTTCACCGACATTTGGTGAGTGTAGCATAAATAATTTATGTGAGCCTAGATACTTCGTACATTATTTCAAATACACTCCACCCTCTCAATACCGCCGGTCACGGGTGGTTAGGGGAGATATTGCTCGGAATTCCGGTTCCCCTACTCTTACTACAAATGCTTGACCTCGAGAATTAGTTCTCGTCCCTCTCAATAGCGCCGCGCGACTACAGATGTCAATTCATATTAATTTCCGACATTCGAGTTCATTTTTGTAATACATATTACGGAAGTATTATAAGTTTTGATTTATTTTGAATTCATACAAATCTTTTGAATTCTCTGAATTCTTCTGAAAACATGGAATTCCTTTCAATTATTTCCAACTTCATCAATTTTGGTACACGGATAATTCGGTAGAAGTCTTTAAATTCCATTGAAGTCTTTTGAATTTTTTTAAAGTTTTGTTAATTCTCTGCAATTCCTTGAACCTCTTAATTTAGAAGAACATCAAAATTGCTAGTGGTAATCTCAATGAGGACGATCCCGTCCCAATTATAGAATTAGTCATTTACATTATTAACGTAATCGTACCTCACTGGTGCACTCACATGTACTAAAAATTATCAAATTATTTTTTGTGTGTGTATTTTTTACTGCAAACATGTCCCTATAAAGCAACGTTGACGACGCTCTTACCAATAGGATTTAATTATCTATAATTAGTGTTCACTAATTAACAATCTTAATTAAGAGCGTCGTCAAACTTAGTCGGCTAGTATCTTTTACGCAGAAGAAAATTCTACACGAAAATAATATTTTGGAAATGTCTGATACATGCGTCTTCAGTGAAATACAATTGAATGACTAATTGCATTTAGTAATCATCTTATTGGAACTGGATCGGGCCTCATTGGGATTACCACTAGCAATTTTGACGTTCTTCTGAATTAAGAGGTTTAAGGAACTGAAATAATTCAATTTTTAGAGGAATTCAGAGAATTAAAAATAATTCAAGTTGTATTTAAACGATTTCCAAAACATTAACAAAATTAAAAGCATTTAATCGTTTCTTGAGAGTTCAAAGAATTCAAAGTTCAAAAAGTTCAGAAAATTTTAAAGAATCATGCAGAATTCATAGTTTTCATTAGAATTCAAAGAATTTAGAAGAATTCAAATAAACAAGATAGTTCAGTGAATTCAAAAAAATGGTGAAGCCTTGGAGTATTTAAAGGAGTTCAATTGAGCTTAAAGACTGGTAGATTACTAAATAAAGAAAGGTAATAATATTTAGTAATAAATGGAACACAAATTTTTCTTGAGGAAGTGGCAGGGCCCAAACAAAATTTGTGAGCCTCAGTTACTTCCTAAAGATCTCGCCGTCCTGGATAATAATTCTGCAAATCCAGGAACCTAAAACAAATCTTCTCCAAAGAAGTTGGGATGTTAAAGCGAATTTATGATATTTATATAGTTTCCTGAAAGTACCGTCGTCCTATCAAAAAATTCTGGTAGTCCAGGTGTCTAAAACGTATCTTCCTCGAGGAAGTTCGGTTTCGAATCAAAACTCACGATGCCCCAGTTGCTTTCTGAAGGTCTTGTCATCCTGGAAAAGAATCATGGTAGTCAAGGTACATAAAAAGAATCTTCTTCGAGAAAGTTGGGTTCCTAACGAATAATCCAGCTAGATCCGGTGTCTAAATCACTTACATCTACCTTGAGGAATTTTGGCTCCTAAGCGAAATTCACTAGCATTAGATGATGTTCTCAAAGTATAATCGTCCTAAGGAATTATTCTAGTGGTTGGGGAGTTAAGAATGAAACTATATTGTCTGAAGTAAGCTTCGAAATCGAACTGACGACGCATACGAATGCTAAAGAGGTTATCTCCAAAACAGTTATCCGTTAGTTTATCAATCTACCAACAACCTAAACAGTACCACTTTATTCTGTTAAAAGTTTTGAAGTTAAACAGATCTGTTTTCTCAACTCCTGAGGATAGAAAGAAAAGTCTTTTTGGTACTTTTTGACGTTTAATGTCACCAAAAGTGTCAAAAAGTGTCGAAAATACTTCTTGCCTCACATTTTAGGATATGTCCTTTAATTCTGGATAAAAAAGCAAATAATTCTCTGTTATTCAATTATTGAATTCTTAGAGCTAACTACACGAAAGGAACTTTTAAAAAATCGCAAATACACATTAGGTGACGTTGAAGGTTAAAAATTGCAAAATTACTATTGTTTCCTTCGCTTTTGATAAATGTGATTCCATTAAAGCATCTTTTGTAGTAATTAGAATCTTTGTGTAATACTTCAATATTATCCCAGTCGATATAAGAAGTATCACCATTATGGAATTTAATTAAATGTTTTGCAATTACATTGTGGTATATTGGATTGTATCTGATATTGTTACGATTTTCTTCTCTTCTTAAATGTAACAGACGTTTTGTCTGTCCTACACATGTTTTTCCACACCTGCATAGAATTCACTGAAAAACATATTAAAAAAAGACTAACAGAAATACAAAAACGCAGAGTAACATTAAAAATAACGACATCCAACACAAAAATATTGAAGACAAAAAACTAATAGTTTCAATTAATTTTCATGGAGACATTTCAGAAAATATCAATCGTCTCTTAAATAAATTTGATATAAAAATAGTTTAGCGACTAGATTCAAAAGTTGAAAAATTCATCAAACTAGGCAAAGACCAACTAGATACCTTAGACCTTATAATCTTTATCATATCTTTAAAATAGCGCTCGGTTTGTCCTATACAATATACGCAGCAACACTCGCATGAAATCAGATGAACGATATGAGTTCTGAGTTCAATAGGAATAATGTCTTTAAATTTAGTAAAGCACTGTAAAGGATCTTTTTCATATTCGCATGTGACAAGTAAATTAAACTGTCTGAATATCCTGTTATAAAATCTAGAAAGTTTGTTGACAAAAGGCAGAACTATGAAGTTATTTATTGGAGAATCTGAGACGTTGTTTAATGCTAGATGGGATGGATTTGTATTTTTATTGTTTATGTAATCTAATCTTTTGTTAATGTATTTTTTTATAAACACGTGCTGGATAATCGTTTGATCTGAGAGTGTGTTTACTAATTTTAAAATTTTGGTTTTTAAGCCTTGAATCAAACTATATACTACAGGGATTTTATCTTTGAAAGATATATTAGAATTGAAATTTATATATCTACTAGACCAGGTGTCTTTCCTATGCCAATTGGTGATAATCGTATTGTCGGACCTAATTAATGGGAAGTCTAAGAAATTCATTTTGTTATTATTATCACTTTAAATTGTGAATTGAATGCGTGGGTGGAAAGCATTGAATTGAGAAAGTAGTTCATTTATGTTGTCTTCATGTAAACAGGTAAGTACATCATCGACATTGAGATAATAAAACAGAAGTTTAAAACGTAAGTTTTTGATAAAATGGCTCACAAGGCTCTCCATCATAAGGTCTAATATGATGCCAGATAAAGGAGACCACATCGGGGTTCCGAAAATTTGTTTGAAGAATTAATTTTGAAAAATGCAAGACGCACTGTCCAAGCAGAATTCCACCAATTCAAGAAAAACTGTGAAACAGGAATATTAGTGCACTGTCTGATTTTGAACCAGTCAATCTTAATGTTTTTCAATACTAATTCTTTATGTATATTAGTGAATAGTGATTTGACATCGAGTGAAACTACCTTGTATTTTCTTGGAATATGGACGTTTTTTATTTTATTAATCAAGTCCCAACTATTTTTGACACTCGCTAGTCGACAACTTTACTAACTTATTTAAAAGTCCTATGACAAAGCCACCGGACGCGTCCTCAGGTTGCGGATAAAGAGTTCCTGTGCCAAGGATTTCTGCTGAATATGGTTATAATAATTAATAAGCAGTCGCAGACAACTGTCTAGTGATGGTACCGAAGGAAAAACGCCCAAGTGGAAGCACAACTCAGTGTCGAAAGCCCTAGAGTTCGGGGTGCTGAAAGTAAGTTGGATGGAATGAATTGATTCGAATTGATTCAAGGATGACTTACTGGAATCTTACGATGCCAGCATTATCCCTATTCGCGGAGGCTTTATCGCGCGTATGCACACTCTGTGATGCCAGAAACACCCAGAGCTTCAGCACGTTTCACATCAGTCTTTGGGAAATCAACGTGCCTACCTCTTGAAAAATTAATATTTTCGCGGAGCGCTTCCCCATCCGCTGCTTGAACCAGCTGCAGACGAAGATCTATGACTCTGGTAAAAGCAAACTTCAAACTGCGATAAATATCGTCAAGAAGTACACAGGAGAGATTCGGATGGACTTTGGATTGGATAAATGTGTCAAAATTTATCTGAAGAAAGGAAAGATTGTTGGCGTTTCCAAGGACCCTGAGCTTATGGATATAAGTATTATTAGACATCTTAACACTGGAGAGAACTATGCATACCTTGGCGAGCCTCAAAACCGTATTCAGGATGTAACATCAGTTAAAGAGTCTCTCCGAAGCAGATACAAGTATCTTCATCTTCGGACGAAGAACGAGCTTATGGCCCTCGATATCACCACACGTAAGATCACGCATATGCATAAAAGCTTACAGGTCAATTCGTCTGTACTGCGATCATACATCTCACGCCGTCAAGGCGGATGCGGACTTCTGAATCTCCAATGTCTACATAACGGAATTGTTCTAAGTACAGCTTGCATCGTTGCAAATGGGAAAGATCATCTCCTAAAAATGGTCAGGAATCACGAGATTATTGCTGTATATATCGCCAAGAAGTACACAGGAGAGATTAGTATGGATTTTGGATTGGATAAGTGTGCCAAGATTTATCTGAAGAAATGAAAGATTATTGGCGTTCCCGATGACCCTGAACTTGTGGGTATAAGTTGTATCGGATATCTTGACACTGGAGTGACCAGTACATTCCTGGGCGTGCCTCAAAGCCGCATTCTGGACAGAACATCAGTGAAAGAGAGTCTCTGCAAAGCAGATACAAACATCTCCGTCGACAGATTTGGTCTTCAAATCTGGTGACTTTGAACAAGGTATCTGCGACGAACATGCTTCCGTCCCAGTTCTACTCTACTCGTTTGAGGTGGTTCATTGGACGAAGAACGAGCTAACGGCCTTTGATATCACCACACGTAAGATATGAATAAGAGTCCTGACTCTTTTGTACAAATTCGAAAGTTTGAAAATGAGACTTTTGGCCACAGAACCGGGACTCCTGGCCCACTGTGCTCTGGTTATGTGTTTTCGTTCAAATATTTAATATAGTTATTGATCTGTTATTTATTTTTAAATGGTTTGTTTTTCCTTCTCGTCCTTAGATATAGAAAATTCGAAACAAATGTTAACTGAATATAAAAATTTTGTTAATTAATGTGCTGAAACATTGATGTTAGCAATTAATACGTAATAAAACTAACAAAAAAACTAAACATTCGCGATACCTAGCCAACTTTCTCGATAATGTATAAGCAAGCCTAAGATAACATAACACATTTACTAACAAACAAGTTTATCTTTTCCATTCCTCGCAGAGATTCGATCACACAATTTGTAACAAAACTAACAAAAACATGGAACATTCGCGAAACCCAGCAAACTTGCTTCCTTGAACAAATTTCAAGCAAGCCTAAGATAAAAATAAACTTTGAGTAAGAAAAAAAGATACTATTTTCGATTCGTCGCCGAGTTTCTGTTAAATAACTTGTAACAAAACTAACAAAAAAACCTGACAAATAATTAAACCCATCAAACATTCTTTCTAAGAAATTTGTTAGCAAGATTAAAATAGCACATTTACATTTCTAACAATAAATTACTCTTTTCGATTCCTCACAGAGTTTCTGTTGTTACATAATTTGCATCAAAACTACCAAAAGACTAAAAATTCGAGAAATCTGCCAAAATTTCTTTCTTGAAAATTTGGTAGCAAGATTAAAATAATAAAACACCTTTTCTAACAACAAAAATTACTCTTTTCTGTTCCGCGCTCAGTTTCTGTTGGGTAACTTGTAACAAAATTAACAAAAAAACTGAACATTCGCGAAACTCAGAAAACTTGATTACTTGAACATTCTTAAGCAAGCTTAAGCTAACATAACACCTTTATTAACAAAAAAGTTACTCTTTTCGATTTCTCGAAGAGTTTCTATTACATAAGTTACAACAAAACTAACGAAGAAACTGAGCATTCGTGAAACCCTGCAAATATTTCTTCTTGATAATTTTAAGCAAGTTTAAAATAACACAACAACACTTAAAACACCAGAAATGGTGTTGTGTTATTTTAAACTAGCTAACAAAATGCCAAGGAACAATGTTTGGCGGATTTCACCAATGTCCAGTTTTTTGGTTAATTTTGTTACAAATTATGTAACAGAAACTCTGCGAGGAATCGAAAAGATTGACTTTTCTTGTTAGAAATGGTGTTGTGCTGTTTTAATTTTGCCATAAAATTTTTCAGAAAGACAGTTTTGTGGGTTTCGTTAACATAGAGTTTTTTTAGTTTTGTTACAAGTTATTTAACAGAACCTCGGCGAGGAATCGAAAAGAGTATCGATATCGGTATTTTCCCGGCCACGGACGTAAAAGTATACTTTTACGGAGGGCGCGCATGCGCTTTTGGTCCAAGCGGCGGCACTCCTGTCTCTCGCTTCGTCAACAGATAACAATGACTACACGTGTCGCGATTCAAGTGATAATCAAGATGGAGAGTTTATGCAACGAACAATGTAATCAACTTTTCTATTATAATTCAAAAGAATTTCTTCTTCGAAATAATACTTCTACTATAAAAACTACTTGAAGTACTTACTTTTTCTAAAATTTGGAAGAGGGAAACTGCAGAGGCAAGTGATAATCAAGATGGAGTTTATGCAATGCACACCACCTCACTTACAAGAAGAAGCTGAAAATTATTGTTTGTTGTACTTTTCCTTAGGGGGGGCTTTGCCCCCGAACTCCCCGCGGGGGCCTGTCGCACCCCACCCCATTAAAGCTTCTCCCTCGACACACACTTGCATACGAAAACCATTCCCTTTTTGCATACAATATCGTGTGTCACTCCTCAGCAAACCTTTGACGACGTTGCCCGCTGTTTGTACTACTCGGCTATGCGGACGCTTCGTACCACAAACATGGGCCTCGGACGTCAAAGTCGTGGTTTGCTGAGTTGTAACACAATATACTATTCTTTATCTTAAGCTATTTTTAAATTTGTTCAAGAAAGAAAGTTTGCTCGCTTTCGCGAATATTCAGTTTTTTTAGCATTTAAAAAAATTGTGTAATAGAAACTCTACGGGGAATAGAAAACATCAACTTTTTTGTTAGTAAATGTGTTATGTTATCTTGCACGGTACAAAAAGATTTGTGTAAAATTACAAAGTTTCGGAAAAATACATATTGCGTCATTGTAAATTTCACACAACATATTGTGTGATTTTACAAAAGTGTGTGATCTTACAACCTCCAGCGATGTGAATAAAAGGACCCTCGAACAGCAGTGTAATATTACACACTATATGAAAACAAAATTACGCACTCCATCGTACGAAATTTACGTTCGGAAGGGAAAATTCAGTCGCAGCGTGTAAAAATACCATGGGTCGGTAAAATCGCATTCCTGAGATTGAAAATTACATCCCATCAGTGTTTTCCCGCATATTATGCGCAGGGGTTTCATGCCAATCGCGTTAATTTTACTCTTGTCCTTTTCTTGACATGTCCATGTCTCGCTACCATATAGTACGGCCGGTACAAATAAAGTATTACATAAGGCCATTTTAGCTTTTTTTGATTTGTTTTTATTTCTGAGAATGGACCCTGCTCTACCGATAACCCTCTTACCTTCATTGATTTGTTAAATTGCTGTGTACATGGAAATCTGTTAGTTTTGAGTGTAAGGTGTGAAACACTGGGACACAGAGTGAGAGACGTTCCTGAAAAGAAGTGGGTCAGGGGCAATTAGAAGCTGCTTCATCCTCAAGCCAGAGAGGACAATGCCGATGAAGATGGTCCGAGATCTCGAGTTCCGGTGCAGAGCCGCGAAAGGATTGTGAAGCAGCCGAATATCATTCCATTAGGATCGGATCGTGGATCCGTTCTCCGGTACGGTTTCACATTCGATTGGGATTGTGGCCGGCTGGCTTGGCTAAGGGAGGCTCGATTCTGGATGCTGCGAGGCGAAAAGAGACGAGAGAATTTCTCCTATCTGGGGGTGGGCGCAGGCGCGGGATAAGGGTGGAAAAGCGGGCGGGCAGCTCACTACGCCCGGGACGTCACGGGTCGCGGGACGACCGAGGAAACCTGGAGGAAAAGATATTCGTCTAGTGTCCTCCGTACTCGAGTACCGGACAATTTTAGCGGGTCGTCTTATCGTCATCAGAAACGCCATTCATACCAACAAATCGCCCCTAAAACGGACTTAATGGCACCCTAAAAAATCATCCCCTACATCAGAACATCATCCCACATTCTCGGACAAGTGAACATCTCGCATCCTACATTTTCTCATTGCTACCGGCATCCCAGGCGTAGCAAAGACCTGGTTCCGGAAAGTCTCAATCAATGACTTATACTTTTCAGTTCGCGAGTGACATATGCGTAAAAGCAGATGAAAATAATATTCGAGGATTTTAAGTGTCCATGCTGGACCAGGAAGAAAAAAAGTTGATTCAAAAATCCAGGAGAAATAAAAGCGAGAAGAGTACGAAAATTGTGAAAAGAGTACAAAGAGTGCGAGAAGAGTACGCAGAGTGCGAGAAGAGTACGAGAAGAGTGCGATAAGAGTACGAGCGTGAAGTAAAAGTGAAATGAGATTATTTATTACTGGAAGGTAACGAGAAAAATATTATGGGAAAAATGCAGAGGTGATCGTGTGCTTCGAGGGATAGTGAAGATAAAAATTGCATCAAGGGAGCAGGAAAGTTTATAAAAAGGGAAAGGATATAAGAAATCAAAGTGGGTGGGAGTGAATTTTGAAGCTTGGGAGGCAATAATTGACGGGTCGTAATCCTTCAGTTTTGGATCGAAAGTGTCAAAAAAATGCCTGAAGGAACACCAAAAATGCAGATGAAGAGCTCCGACGGTTCGCCGGCTAAACTGGAAGCTGGTAGGATTTTTCTCAACCGTTAGCTTGTTCTCTTTTTTGTTTTGATTCCGTTCCTTCCAGGCTCAGAAGTTTTGTATTTTGGCTGTGAAAGTTTCAGGAGAGACTGAAAAGAGATTAATTCAGGCTGTTTATAAAATAAATTTTTATAATAATGAAGAAATAATCAGATTGTTGCTCATCTAATCATTATGTGAATCCTGTTGCATAATTTTGAATTGGAAAATTTTCCTTTCAAAAATTCCCTGTTCCGACTCAAAATTGCAATTCTTTTTGAAAATTGAATGTTCTGAATCAGAATTATAATTATTCACGAAAATTTCCTCTTCCAAGTATAATTATAATTCTTTTGGGAAATTCCTTGTTCCAGATCTGAATTATAATTTTTCTTCGAATGTTCTATCATTCAGTTCAAAATTAGATATAATTGCATGATTTCAAATTGGAAATTTTAAGATTTGAATTTTAATGAGAATTGAACAAGTTTAGAATTAAATGATAAGGATTGAAGAATTTAAATTGAAGCTTTTAATATTGAAAAACTTCAAATTGAACATGTTGAACTTTGAGCAATCGAAATTAAAGCGAATTTTTAAATAAATGTAACAATTTGAAATTAGGAGAAGAATAAGAAGCTTTTAGAAAATTAATGATTTTAAAAAAGCGTTCAATTTTAAGGTTGACAATTATACTATTTTAAGCTATATGGCTATCGGGACCACTCGTCATTTTGTAAAATGTAGAAAAATTGTTTCATTTAAATAATTTTTAATTAAAAAAGTTTAATATTAAAGGTTTGTAACTATATTACAAAAATTGGGAATTTTTTAGATTAAAAACATTCCAAACTGAACATTTTTAAATAGTAAACTTGGAACAGGAAAAATTTGGACAATTTAAAATTCCAAATTAAAAATATTTGGACTTGGAAAAGTGTTCAATAGTACCTCACAAAATCGAACAATTTCAATACTAAAATTATAAAATTAAACAATTTCAAGTTTAAAAAGTACAACTTTAAATCATTTTAAGTAAGAAGCTTTTAAAAATTGATAATTTTAAAAAAGCGTTCAGGTTTAAAATGAACAATAATCCATTTTTACACTATATGGCAATCATGACCATTCCTTTTTTTTTATTTCAAAAAGTTTTCTAAATTTCAACAGTTTTTAATTTGAAAAGTTTAATATTAAAGATTTGCAATTATATCAAGAAAATTGGGAATTTTTTAGATTCAAAAAATTTCAAACTGAACATTTTGAAATTGTAAATTTGGAACAGGAAAAATTTAGACAATTTAAAATTGGGATGTTCTAATAGAATTTCAAAATTCAATAGTTCATTCTAAATTTGAAAGAAATTTAATTGGCAATGTGTTTAATGGTACCTAGCAAAATTGATCAAAATTGATCAATTTGAATATTTAAATTATAAAATTAAACAATTTCAATTTTATAAAGTACTTTTCAATTTTAAAAAAGTTTTAAAAAATGTGTAAAAAGTTTTAAAAAGTCAATTTAAAAAAAGTTTAGTATTGCTTTTTTGCACTAATATCACAAAAATTAAGAATTCATTAAATTAAAAAAATTCCAAACTGAACATTTTGAAATTGTAAACTTGGAACAGGGTAAATTTGGACAGTTTAAAATTAGGATCTTCGAATTGAATTTCAAAATTTCAAAGTTCATTCAAAATTTAAAAATGTTTGGAATTGACAAAGTTTTTATTAGTAGCTCACAAAATTAAACAATTCGAATATCAAAATCATAAAATTAAACAATTTCAAAAGAATGCTTAAATAATGTTAATTACGAAGCTTTTAAAAATTAATAATTAAAAAAAAGCGTTAAGGTTTAAGGTTAACAATCATCCCATTTTAAATTATGTAGCTATCCTGACCATTCGTGAATTTGTAAAATTTCAAAAAGTTTTCTTAATTTGAAAATTTTTTAATTTAAAAAGTTCAATATTGTACATTTGCAATTATGTCACGAAAATTTGGAATTTTTTAGATTAAAAAAATGCCAACCAGAACATTTTGGAATTGTAAACTTGGAACCGGGAAATTTTGGACAATTTATGATTAGGATGTCCTAATTGAATTTTAAAATAAAATAGTTTATCCAAATTAAAAAAAATTCCAATTCCATTTCCAAATTTTTCAAATTTGGAATTGTCAAAGTGTTTAATAATACTTCACAAAATTGAACTATTTGAATATTAAAATTATAAAATTAAACCATTTCAATTTGAAAAAGTACCAATTTTAGTAATGTTGAATAAGAAGGTTTCAAAAATTAATAATTTTTAAAATTTCAGAAAGTTTTCTAAATTCCGACAATTTTGAATTTAAAAAGTTTAATATTGCTTATTTGCAATTATATCACGAAAATTGGGGATTTTTTAAAATTAAAAAATTCCAAACTGAGCATTTTGAAATTGTAAATTTGGAACAAGGAAAATTTTAGTAATTTGAAATTGGAATGTCCTAATACAATTTCAAAATTCAATAGTTCATTCAAAATTTTATAAATTAAAATTTATCGAAATTCAACAATTTTCAAGTTTATATTCAAAATCTGTATGACTAGACTAATATTTTTCATAAGATTGATTAGTCGAACAGCTCAAACCAGCCTTATTATGTATTCAAACCGAAAAGTATTAAAAAAGATTATTTTGATTTTCGAAAATTCACAATTAAAAATCGTCAAACCCCTTATTTTTCATGCCAAAAGTAATAGGCCTTACTTCTAAAATTATATCTCAATCATTTTTGTGGCCAAGAGAATTTTTGTCATGAAATCGAATCTCGAATCTGGATAACACAAATTTTCTCATAATAAGATCGATAATAATAATAATTTAATGTCTTAATAATAAAAGCAACAAAATTTTTCACAAGAATATAATCAAATTACTTCTTGCAAAAAATTATTAGACTGCTTTAATATTATTTCTATTGGAAAAATTCACATTATCCAGCAAGTTCCAGGCTCCCCTGACAGTATTTATTTCTATTTTAATATATATTTTATATTTAATATTATTGTAATATTTAAATATTTAATAATATATTTATTTATTATTATATTCATTATAATTATCATATAATACAAGAATAATAATATATTTTATATCTATTTTCCAGGTTTAGTAACTATATTGCAATATAAAAAATTTATGAAAATACACTCTACAATCTACACCCTCTATAAATTTTAGTTTAATGGACCATATATATTATATATATATCCAGCATCGCATTTTGTGTTTCTCCATTACGGCCGTTAAGAGAGTGTTATTTTTTAATTTCATCCCTTAACTCTCATCCCCTAATTTTTTACTTTTATCGATAAAATAAACTAACTTTTTGACATTAAAGAAATAAATATTGAAATTCCCCAGGGACTTACTTAAAAAAAATTTGACATCAATTATAAGTTTCTTTTTCTTTTTTGCAACGATATAAATCGAAAATGTCGCAATTATTGTTGTTGAAAAACTGAATTATAAAAAAACCTTATACACGATTTGAGAAACATTTGTGCTTTTCGCTGTAAATTAGTATTAAAAAAAAATTTTAACATAAAATCGTATTATCAGATTTCAAAAATAAATTTTCAGTAAATTACGTTTTTCGGTTTTGTAAACGATTTTTAATCGTTAAGCGTTTTTTAAAGAAAAATCATTAGATCTTGAAGATTTTTGAACAATTTTAGGTTACTTTAGCATTTTGCATAAAAAATTGATATTTAAAAAAAAAAATTGTTATTCGAACAAGATTTAGAATCTTTTAACATTTTTGGATTATGTTAGTGTTTTTCATAGGAAATTGACATTTTTAATTTAAAAAACTAATATTTTGAAGAAGATTCACAACTTTTAACCAATTTAGATTATGTTAGTCTTTTGCACAAAAATTTGTATTTTAAAACAAAAATCATAATTTGAACAAAATATAAAAGCTTTTAACAATTTTGGATTATGTTATTGTTTTTCATTGGAAATTAAAATGTTTAAATAGTAAGAAAAAAGTTTTGTAAGATTGCTTGGAAAATCCAAAATGACTTTTTATTCAAAAAATGAATTTAAAACAAATATTTAAAAAGGTTTTAAAAAATTTCAAATGATACCAAAATTGTCGAAAAAGAAGATGGAAGATTTTGAATCGATTTCTTTGCAGGTATGAAAAAATTTGAATCATTTAAAAAAAATATTATTCGAATTTTTTGAAAATTTTCAAACATTATTTCAAATTTGAAAAGATTTCCAAAAATTTTAAACAAAATCTATATTTTTAAAGATTTTGAAATGAAACTTCAAAAGCTTTCGAAGGATTTTGAAAGGTTTAAAAATAATTTTAAAAATATTATAAGATTGCTGGTAAATTTTCAAATGATTTTTTATTTTGAAACATTAATTATAGGAGAATATTTAAAAATATTTCAAAAACTTTCCAAAATTGTCAAAAAAGAACCTGAAATATTTTAAGGCAATTTTTTAAAGTTTGCATCGATTTTTTGTAGATTTGGAATAAAGAAATTAGAAGCTTATTAAGAAGTTTGCAAAGTTTTAAGAGGATAAACAATTTTCCTTAAGATTCGTAGAAAAATTTTTATTGAATTTTATTTTGAAAAATTTGTTGAAGATAATATTTAAAAAGATTTTAAAACTGTTCAAAAGATTTGCAAAAATGTCAAAAAGGAGTCTTTAAGATTTTAAGGCAATTTTTATCAATTTTGCAGCATTTTTGAAAAATTGTAAGAAAATGCGAATTTTTTAAAAATATATTTAGAACTTCAAAAATAGTTTCAAACAGGTACAAAATTTGAAACGATTTCAAATCATTAAAAGGAAAATATAGAATTTTTGAACTTAATTCGAAATAGCAAATATTCGAAATATACGAATATACGATTCCCAAAATTATAAAATTTGCCAACAATTAAAAATTTCGAAATTAAAAAATTCGGAAACAATAAAATTCCTAACAGTTTATTCTATTACCGAATTAACAAATTCTAAACAATTTCAAAATTGTTTAAATAATAAATAAATAGTCAAATAAAAATATTTCCATCAAATGAAAGTACTTTATTTGATTTATTTTTTAATATACACTGCCTATTTTATAATTTCGAGAAAAAAATCTGGAAGATTTTAAGGCAATTTTTAAATTTTTGAAAGATTATTCAAAATATTGGGAATAATTCGACTCAGTTTAAAAGATATTCAGGAATTTTTTAAAAAGAATTTTTGAAGAGAAAATTTCTCGCAAACTTCTAAATTTTCGAAATAGATTTGAAACTGATTGTAATTTTTTCTAAAATTGTGTAAAATCCTGTAGAATAAACAAATTTCCTTCAAAATTTTCTAAATTTTTTTCGACATATCTGAAATCTTCAAACCCTTTATTAAAATTCTCAATAATCTTGGAAATATTATATTTATGTAACCTTAAGAACAAACTGATAATAATTTTTCAAAATATGATTTAAGCGCGAATTTGAGTGTTCGAAAACTTTTAAAAACAAATAGTTACTCAAAATCTTTATTTTCAATTAAAAATTATTTTTCGCCTCGAATTGAAAAATTACACGCGCGATTAGCGCGCTATTGACCATGCTAGTTAAATTATGAAATAGTTCAGTCAGTCAATTGTTATTTTTAATTTATAAATTATTTTTTTTACGATTGATTTTCGAAAAAAAAACTTCAATCCAATCAAAATTTTGCGGATTTCCGGAACCATGTATTCCTAATTGAGTCTGCTGAGTTTGAATTGGGAAATCTTGGTCCAATTAAAAAGGAACTGCAGCTCTAGGTCGTTAAGTCGTCTCTGAATTCCAAGCCCATGTGGGTATTCTTGCATAAAAATTTAAGAGGGCATTTCGCTTCTCGACCCACGGCATGAATTTTTTTACATCAGATCACTTTACTCTATATTCATATACTCCCTGAACACATGAAATATTTACACAAAAAAAAAGAGTAAATATCTCTTGAGATTCTATATTTTATGTTCTAAAAATGTACACTACCACTCGAAATTTCCTTGTCTTATAAAGTGACTAACTCTCTGAAAAATTAAGTTCGAAATATTTTTAAAGAACTCTTGGAAAGCTTATTTAATTCCGCGTCGAATGTGCCTTTTTTGAAGTAATTTGGACTAATAGGGGCCGAGATATCATGTGAGAAAGGGGGCTGCCGGAGTTGTGGAAGGTCGCGTTTCACCAGAAATTGCTGAATAAGCTGCGATGACCCAGTCGCCACTTGCTCGACTGCCGCGCGACCGAACGATTTTTGGCTTGTGCAAGATTCTACATTTTCTATGATAATTCGAAAACCGATAAATATTTTATTATGTTCTTAGTCTCATTTTTCAGAGAATGGAAGTTGAGAATATGAAATTAGTCAAAAAGGGAAAATTGGACGGTCTTTCTGACAAACTGCAATTTTTGTAAGTGGAAGCAAAATTTTGATCGTATGCAATAGAGGAGAGCAGTAGTCATTTTTTTAGAAATAAAAAATTAATTAACAAAAATGAATCAATTATTCCTGTTTTCAAGAAACTTAATTTTCTTCGCGTAAATGCGAACTTAATTTTTAGAACCAAATAAGAAAACCCAACAATTTTTGGTTAAAGTTAATTGTTTCTGGTTGAAAATTCAACTATTTTCTTTGGAAAATTTAATTATTTGTATGAAAAGTCATCCTCTTTGGTTGAAAATTACACTATTTTGTTAGAAAATTCGTTTGTTAGGATAGAAAATTCATATTTTATGGCAGAATAGTAATCTTTTTTGCTTGAAAAGTAATCTTTTTTGTTAAAAATTCAACTGTTTTTTAAAAAAGCTCATCTTTTTGGTTTTAAATCGCAACTATTTTGGTTAAAATTTAAATATTTTGTTTAAAATGCAATACATTTCGACTTGAAATTTTCGGAACTTTTGTTAGTAAAAACGTTTTTTTTTTTTATTGAAAACGTATCTTTCTGGGTTGAAAATCCTTGTTGAGAATTCAACTTTCTTCTAAAAAATATGTCTTTTCAGCTTGTAAATTCAACTATTTGGTCGAAAATGCAACTGTTTTTGGATAAAAAATCATCTTTTTAGGTTGAAAATTCAACTATTTCGTTAAAAATACAACTATTTTATTGAAAATTGGTCTTTTTTCTTTGAAAATTTACCTAATTGTTTTTAAATGCAACGGTTTGGTTAAAAAATGTTGTTGTTAAAAATTTAACTATTCTGTTGAAAATGCAACTGTTTTGGTTAAAAATTCATTTTTATAGATTGAAAATTCAATTGTTAATTTTAAAATTCAACTGCGTCGAAAATTCGTCTCTTTTTTTAAATTCAACTATTTGCTTAAAAATGCAACGGTTTATTTGTAAAATAATTTTGTTGTTGAAATTTGAACTATTTGTTTGATAATTCATCTTTTTCAACTAAAAATGAACTTTTTTGTGGAAAATTAAACTATCTTGTTAAAAAGTCATCTGTTTTGGTCAAAAATTGAACTGTTTTCTTGTGAATTCCTTTTTCTTTATAAAGAAAAATTGCCTTTTTAGAATAAAAATTAATTTTTGTTCCTAGAAAAATATTTATTTTTTTTTTTTTAAATTCATCTTCCTTTGTTGAAAAATAATTTTTTGTTTGAAACTTCATCTCTTTCGTCTGAAAATTAACTTTTTTGTGAAAAATGGAACATTTTTTTTATTAATCATCTGTTTTGGTCGAAAATTGAGCTTTTTTTGTACATTTATTTTTTTATAGAAAATTCGCACTTTCGGTTTAAAAATTCTTTTTTTTTCTTGGTAGAAAAGTATTCTTTCTTTCCTCAAAATTAATCATTATGGTTGAAGATTAACTTTGTTGTGGAAAATTAAACAATTTTCATAAAAAGATATCTGTTTTTGGTTGAAAATTCAACTTTTTTCTTTTGCATTCGTTTTTTTGGATAGAAAAATTGCCTTTTTGGAATAAAAAGTAATTTTTGTTGGTAGAAAAGTCTGTTTTGTTGTTTTGAAATTTTATCTTTCTTGGTTGAAAATTAACTTTTTTTTTTAATTCAACTGTCTTCTGAAAAATACTTCTTTTCTGGTCAAAAATATAATTTTTTGGTTGAAAATGCTAAAAATTCATTTTTATAGATTGAAAATTCAATTGTTTAGTTAAAAGTTAAATATTTTTTTTAAATTCGTCTCTTTTCTTTAAAAGTTTAACCATTTGTGTTTAAACGCAACGGTTTGGTTAAAAAATAATATTTTTGTTGAAAATTCAACTATTTGGTTGAAAATTTATCTTCTTAGGCTTTCAAATAAAAATTAATTTTTGTTTGTAGCAAAGTATTTTTCTTTAAATTCACATTTCTTGGTTGAAAATTAACTTTTTTGTGGAAAATTTAACTGTCTTCTGAAAAATACGTATTTTCCCTTCAAAATTCAACTATTAAGTCAAAAATTCAACTATTTGCTAAAATTCGTATCTTTTTTTTGGAATTTCAACTGTTTGTTTTTCAATGCAACGGTTTGGTTGAGAATTCTTTTCTTTTTTTTTTTGAAAATCTGAACTATTTCTCTAAAAAGTAATCTTTTTTGGTCGAAATGTTTTTTTTTTGGTTTAAATTCGTTTTTCTTCGTTAAAAATTTAACCGTTTTCTAAAAATGCGTCCCTTATTGAAAATTCATCTTTCTTGGTTGCAAACTAAATTTTGGATGAAAAATTTAACTGTCTTCTGAAAAATAAGTCGCTTTGACATAAAAATAATTCAACTAATTTGTTGAAAATTCATATCTTTTCTTTGAAAGTTTAACTATTTATTTTTAAACGCAACGGTTTGTTTGAAAATTATTTTTCATTTGACAATTCAACCATTAGGTTGAAAATAAATCTTTCTCGACAGAAACTGAATTTTTTGTGGAAAATTGAACAGTTTTCCTAAAAATTCATTGTTTTTTGTCAAAAATTCAATTTTGTTGTTGTTCATTGGTCCTTTTAATTAAAAAATTTGTCTTTTTGAATTAATTATTAATTTTACCTCAAACATTTGATTCCCCTATAATTCGCCTATTTTCTTTAAAAATCATCCAATTTCCTGTTTTGAGAGAATTTCGGGATGTGAAGTCTGCGGTTATCATCAGTTGTTCGTTGCTGAGTTGACTCTGAATAATAGAATGAAATTCTGTATAAAATTTTCAAGCTCTTCTCTAGCGTCTTAGTTAAGAGAGACTTGAAACCGCACCTTAACCATTATTAAAACGTACATCTTGGCCGATGTGTACTCTAGCCTTAAGCCGTAATTCTTAAGTTCAGCTAACTCGTGCGTCACGACTTTATCGACCACCCTTAAGTGTAAATTGCTCTTAAGTAACAAAGAATTTAAGCCTCACATATTTGACATTCATATTTATGAGACGTTTAGCAAATAATAAAAAATAATTGCCATGTTTTTCTTCTTTTCAGGTTTGCACACCTGTTTCTAATGTGACTTTTTAAACCTTTTTCCTTCAGGAATTGAAAATGATGTTTTTTTTTTGAATTGGAACATTATACAGACGGGATCGGCTTAATTTTTAGCCGGGCTTAGTTTCAGTACATATTTTGGCTTAACTTCAGTCAGAATGTAGACTTAGTTTCAGAGAAAATAAAGGCTTAATTTTAGCCAAAATATGGTCTTAATTTTAGTCAAACTATAGGCTTATTTTAAGCTCTATAGGGACTTGTTCTATGTTTCCCAGCCTTGGATAGTTTTTAGCAAAACTGATCTCTATATTAATCCTTAAAACAAACTTAGTTTTGGTCTTAAATCAAGACTTCTTACTTGCGTTTTTAAGGATAATTAAAAAAAAAAAACCTAAAATGTAAATTGCTCTTGAGTAACAAAGAATTTAAGCCTCACATATTTGACATTCATATTTATGAGGCGTTTACCAAATAATAAAAAATAATTGCCATGTTTTTCTTCTTTGAAGGTTTGCACACCTGTTCCTAATGTGATTTTTTCAACCTTTTTCTCTCACGAATTGAAAATGACGCTTTGTTTTGAATTGGAACATTATACAGACGGGATCGGCTTAATTTTTGGACGGGCTTACTTTCAGTCAAAATTTTGGCCTAATTTCAGTCAGAATGTAGACTTAGTTTCAGAGAAAAGAAAGACTGAATTTCAGCCAAAATATGGTCTTCATTTTAGTCAAACTATAGGCTTATTTTAAGCTCTATAGGGACTTGTTCTTAGGTTTCCAACCTTGGATAGTTGTTAGCAAAACTCACCTTTATATTAAACCTTAAAACAAGCTTAGTTTTGGTCTTAAATCAAGACTTCTTTCTTGCGTTTTTAACGATCTTTCAAAAACCACCCTCAATCGTAAGTTGCTCTTCAGTAGCAAATAATTTAAGCCTCACATATTTGAGATTCATATCAATTCATATTTATGAGGCGTTTAGTAAATTATAATGAATAATTGCTTTGTTTTGAATTGGAACATTATACAGACGGGATCGGCTTAATTTTTGGACGCGCTTAGTTTAAGAAAAAAATTTGGCTTAATTTCAGTCAAAATGTAGACTTAGTTTTAGAGAAAATAAAGACTTAATTTGAGCCAAAATATGGTCTTAATTTTAATCAAACTATAGGCTTATTTTAAGGTCTATAGGGACTTGTTCTAAGGCTCACAGTCTTAGATGTTTTTTTAAATCAAAACTGACCTCTATATTACACCTTAAAACAAGCTTAGTTGCGGTCTTAAATCAAGACTTCTTTCTTACGTTTTTAAGGATAATTTAAAAAAAAAACACCCTAAAGTGTAAATTGCTCTTAAGTAACAAAGAATTTAAATCTCACATATTTGGCATTCATATTTATGAAACGTGTAGCAAATAATAAAGAATGATTGCTTTGCTTTTCTTCTTTAAAGGTTTGCACACCTTTTCCTAACTTTTTTAATCTTTTACCTTCACGAATTCAAAATGATGCTTTGTTTTGAATTGGAACATTATACAGACAGGATCAGCTTGATTTTTGGACATGCATACTTTAAGTAATTATTTTGGCTTAATTTCAGCCAAAATGTAGACTTAATTTCAGCTAAAATGTTGATTTAATTTTAGTTGAAATACACGCTTATTTTAAGTTATATTTATGAGACGTTTTGGCAAATAATAACAAATAATTGCTATGTTTTTTTTTCTTTGAAGGTTTGCAGACCTGTTCTTCATCTGACTTTCTGAACCTTTTTCCTTCACTAATTAAAAATAATGCTTTACCATGAATTGGAACCTTACACAGATGCAATCAGCTTAATTTGCGTACTGGCTTAGTTCAGGTAAAAATCTTGGCTTAATTTCAGCCAAATTGGAGAATTAATTTCAGGGAAATTATAGGTTTTGTTTCAGTTAAATTATAGGCTTATTTCACGTTCTATAGGGACTAGTTTTAAGGCTCCGATTCTTGGCTATTTTTGTGGGTGAAACAAATTTCACATTACATCTCAAAACAAGCTTAGATTTAGTCTTAAATTAAGATTTCTTCCTTGTGTTTTAAAGAGAATTAAAAAAAGTTTTGTTTTATTATTTAGATGCAGAGATTTTCTATATAATGTCACATTTGTAGTGTTTCCCTCGTAAAATATTACACAGGTAGGACCGACCTGATTTAAGTCGAAGTATGGGCTTATTTGAAGTCAAAATATAGGCCTTATTTATGTCAAAATATAGGTTTGATTTAATTCAAAAGATAGGCTTAATTTCAGTCAAAATATAATCCAATTAATTTAAGTCCTTCAGGGACTAGTTTTAAGGCCTCCATAAGTAAGCCTATTCTTGGCCTCAAATGAAGACTTATTTTCTGTCTTTTAATGATAAATAAAAAAATTGTATTCTTTAGAAACAGAACATTTCTATTATGTACCTTGTAAAACATTACACAGACAGGAATGACTTAATTTAAGTCAAAGTATAGGCTTCTTTTAAGTCCTATTGGGACTAGATTTAAGGCTACAATCCTTGGCCATTTTCTAAAGAAGCTGATCTTTATTTTACACCTTAAAACAAGACCATTTCTGGTCTTAAATCAAGCCCATTTTTTGTCTTAAATCAAGACTTCTTTCCTGTGTTTTTAAAAATAATTCAGAAACGTTTTTCGTCATTCTTTAGAAGCCGAGCATTTCTATACTGTCAAAGTTAAAGATGTTCGTAAAATATTACACCGACAGCAATGGCTTAATTTAAGTCAAAATATATAATCAATTCAAGTTGACATATAAGCTTAATTCAAGTCCTATGAAGACTAGTTTTCAAAAAAGGTGATTTTCATTCTTTAGAAGCAGAACATTTCTATAATGTCAAAACATTGCACAGGCAGGACCGACGTAATGCAAGACAAAATTTGAGCTAAATTTAAGTCAAAATATGAGCTTAATTCAAGTACAAATATAAGCTTGAATTAAGTCAGAATGTAGACGTGATTTAAATCAGAATATAGACTTGATTTAAGTCAAAATATAGACTTGATTTCAGTTAAAATATAGGCTTAAGTTCAGCTGAAATTTAGACCTAATTTAAGTCTTATAAGGACTAGTTTTAAGGCTCTGATCCTGGGCTATTAGGACTTTTTTTTCTGATTATAAATTTAATTGCAAAACATTTTGTTTTCTCTTTATACAGCATTTCTACCTGTATAATGTCAAAGTTCAAATCTTTTTCTCGTAAAATATTATGCAAATGAAATTGCAAAAAAGTAAATAATTTTCTCGTTATTTATTCCTCGTTTTATCTTAAATTTACAGCATCGCTAATGATGCCAGCTCAATGATAGTAGATATATAACGAAGCGTGGGTGTGTATTTATTTACCTTCGTGAGGAATCGAATTACTATATCCACCGTTGATAAATATTACGTGAATGAGAAGCCCGAACTTCATAATTATTCTCGTAATTAATCTGACCTCGATAAGAATTCCGCGTAAGCGAACATTTGTCAAACTAATGGCGCTTGAACCCCTTGATAACAGAAACATGATAACAAAAATACCAAAGAGATAATCTCTCGAAAAAAATTTTGTTTTCTTCTTTCGTACTTTTTTTCCAAACATCTCGTGATATCCGAATTTTAAAATTCAAAAATTGCAATTTTTCAAAATACGGGCTCCTAGAGCATGATAAGATGGAACTTTTTTTTTATTCCGAATTTTTCCCCCGTGAACATTTTTAATAATAAAATTAAAAAAGTTTAAAAAATTTTCCATGGAAATTTTTTCGAATCCACACAAAAATAATTCAATTTTTTTAATGATATTTAGAGGTGGCGCAAGCCCCATGAAGATTAACATGTATTTCCCATAAGAAAAAAAGACTTTTTTGTAAATTTTATTCAAAATCTTCAATATTGGCTGAATCGAATTGAAACTCAAAATCTTTCAAATTAATTATCGAATATTAATAGAATATTACTTTTTAAATATCATCCCTATAAGTCTGTTTTATAGGGTCCCAAAAAAACCCCATTAGTGAAAAAATGGGTTTTGAGGATTTTTGGCGCTAATTATGATTTTGCTGTAATTTTTTTCATGCACATTGTTTCTAATACATAAAATAATACTTTAAACTGATGATTAGATGTTTAAAACAAATTATTTAAACAATTTATTATTGTTTTGGGCCATTTTCTCTTAGAACAGAGTTAGAAAGTCGCGGTTTTTTCACAAATTTTCCACTTTTTATCTAATTTTCATTCAGAGAGAGATAGTTCATTAATGTTAACAAACATAATTATCTAAACAATTTATTGCTATTGTTAATAATATTATCTTTGAATAATGCTAGAAATTGCGGTTTCTTCTGAAAGTTTCAATTTATTGTCCACTTTTCACTTGGTGTCAGTTGATATTTCATTCAATTTAGCACAAACATGATTTTTTAAACAATTTGTTATTATTTTTAATAATATTCTCCTAGAATAATGCTAGAAAATTACAGTTTTTTCACAAATTTTCCACTTTTAGTCCAATTTCCATTTGGAGTGAGTTAATATTTAATTTAATTTAGCGAAATTAATTGTTTAAACAAATTATTCTTGTTTATAACTACCTTCTTTATTAATGCTAGATGGCTGCTGTTTTTTTTTAATTTTTAACTTTTTGTACACTTGTCAATCACAGTGAAGTAATAATTAATTCAAGTTAACAAAAATAATTGTTTAAAGAATTTATTATTATTAATAATATTATCTTCGCTTATTGGTAAAAAGTTGCGGTTTTTCTGAATTTTTTACTTTTTGTCTATTTTTCACTTGGAGTGACTTAATAATAATTAAATTAATCAAAAATGAATGTATAAACAAATTATTATTGTTTATAACTATCTTCATCTATGTTAGTACCAGGTAGTTGCAGTTTTTTCCTAAATTTTTAACTTTTTGTCCACTTTTCAACTACATTGAAGTAATAATTAATTCAAGTTAACAAAAATAGTTGTTGACACAATTTAATATTGTTTATAACTATCTTCTCTTAGATAAGCGCTAGAAAGTTGTGGCTTTTTGTGAAATATTTAGCTTTGATTTGCCTTTTTAGTTAACAAACAAATAATAAATAAATATTAGAGAAACATTTTGGTTTAAATTAATATTAATATTTAATATTTGTTGCTAACTTGCATGAATTATTAAGTCACTAAATGAAAAGTTGAAAAAAAGTTGAATTCAGAAAAAAGCACAAATTTCTAGTAATTATCTAAGGAAAGATAATTATAAACAATAATTTGTTTAAACAATTATTTTTTCTAAATTTAATCAATTATGAAGTCACTTCAAATGAAAAATAGACTGAAATATTCATCTTTTTGTCCATTTTTCACTTACAGTTTGGTAATAATTATTGAAATTTAACAAATATAATTGTCTAAACAAGTTATTATTGTTAAAAACTAACTTCTCCTATAGCAGTGCTAAATAGTTGAGGTTTTTTCTTAAAATTTCTACTTTTTTCAACTTTTCGCTTACCCAGCAAAGTAATAATTAATGCAACTTAACAAACTTAATTGTGTACAAAATTTATTATTGTTTATAATTATCTTACCTCAGATAATTGCTCGAATGTTGCGGTTTTTCTGAATTTTTTTACTTTTTGTCGTCTTTTTACTTAGTGACTTAATAATTCAAAGATAATAATATTTAGAACAATAAATTATTTAAACAATTGATTTTGTTAACTTGAATTAATTATTAACTCTCTTGCTTGAAAATTCAACTATTTAATAATATTTTTTTAACATTCAACTACTAGGGTGAAAATTCTCCTTTCCTGGTTGAAAATTCAACTTTTTTCTTGAAAATGCATATTTTGAGGTTGAAGATTCATTATTCAAATTTAAAATTCATCACATGCGTTGAAAATTCAACTATAGTGTTAAAAATTAATCTTTTTAGATTGAATTCCATTTTTTTATTTTAAATAAAAATCTTTTTTGTTTGAAATATCAGCTTCAAATTTTTCGTTAAAAATTGATCTTCTTTTGGTTGAAAATTCAACTATTTATTTAAAAATTAATGGTTGGAACTAAATTATTTTCATGTAATAGAATCTGTTCCCCTATTTTCCCCCTATTTTCGTAAACATAAATTTTCAATTTTTGAAAGAATTTCGAGATTGGGGTTTATTATATTAATATCTACGTCATTTCTACGTAAAATCGACCAAATTTTTGGCTAATGGTACTTAACTTGAGATAACTAAGCAAAATTTTAGATTCGGTCACGACCTCACGTTTCCGATCTACTTGTGGAATTATTTTCGAAGCTCTCGAATCACCTCGACTCGACAATAAATCCAGCATTGAATACGTGACCGACCGAAAAATGTTTTTACGACAGCTTCCACAATTCGACTCTTCAGAGGAGCAATAATTTTATTTTCTACGGACATAATCCATTTCTCACAAAAAAGGATCATAAAATTTCGCTGACATAAAAACCTATATTTTGTTCTCTTTCCTTTAAAAAATATCTTTCGAATATCTAATTAATGTCTAAAGATATCCTGTAGATGTCCTACAGATATCTTCTGGATATTTGCGAGATATCGGCACAAGGCGGAAATTTATATATCCATAAGATATTCTCGGATGTTTTTTAGACGTTTCTGGGATATTTATATACCCAACGTAAGATATGTAATTAGATATCTCTCGTCGGACATTTGAATATCCAAGAAACATCCAAAAAACGTCGCAGGATATCTTATGGGTATCCCAGGGATATAAATATTTCCGTCTTGCACGGATATCCCGCAAATATCCAGAAGATATCTGTAAGATATCCACATATAAACTTTAAATATTTTTATTGTTAATAAAAATTTGTAATTTTGAAAATATTGACAAATTTGGCTTTAAAATATTTTAAATTCTTTTCCTACATTTTATGAAATAATTTGAAATGTTTTAAAATCTTTTTAAATATTTTCTTAATATTAATTTTTCAAATTAAGAAATCAATTTAAATTTTTCCTGGAATCTTAAGACAAAAATTTATTATCTTAAAATCTTTAAAGCTCCTTAAAAAGCTTCAAAATTTCACTGTAAAATATTTAAAAATGTATATTTTCATAAAATGTTTTGAAATCTTTTTGATTTTTGAATTATTGTTTTATTATTTTATTTTATTTCTCGCTTTATGGGGCAAAATGATTTTGAATACAAAATAAAAATTTCTTTTCAAAGAGATTTTTATTTTTAATTAAAAACAGTTGCAATTATAATAATTAAAGATTTTACAGGCAAGAAAAAAAAAGTTTTAGGCAAATTATAATTTAAAGGGAAAATTTAATTTTTTTAATCCAAAATGATATTCAGGACTTTTTCGCCATTGAAAATTTTTTTATTCTCTTCAAAACTTCTAAAATTCCTAAACATATTTTTAACTGACGCGAATTATTCCTGAAATACATATTCTTAAAATCTTTTGGATTAATTTTGTACAATTTTGGAAATCTTTTGTAAAGTTTTAAAATATTTTCCAATATTCTCTAAAAATGATTTTTTTTTTAAGAATCACTTTCAATATTCCCATGGATCTCAAGAAAAAGCTTTCATTTCCTTGTACACTCACAAAATCTTTAAAAAAATTCTACATTTTGTTTTCAGCTTTTGGAAGTCTTTTCAAATTTTTTATTTTATTTTTAAAACTAATAAATATCTTTTGAAATGATTTATTTAAAAAACTTCGAACTATTTTTTTTCATTTATACAAATCGATGACACTATTGACACAATTTTTTGTCTCTTAAGTGAGTTCGAGCCCTTCTTTTTCGTATTTATATACGGTATACAATATATACTCAAACCCTCAGAAACTTTCCAAAACATCCGAGAAGCAGAAAAGTAGGCCAAGTGGGGCTGAAAAAGGGAAAACCGAGGGGAAAAGTTAACTTTCATATCATTTATTTGTTACTAAACAATTTAAGTTTTTTGTAGGGACGAAACGTCTTCAATTTCGATAGAAGAAAGTTTTGAAAATAAATGAGTCAGAACATTTTTTTCAATATTGAAAATAAATTGATAATTTGAACTTCTTCAGCAATTTGTTGCAAGATATCTTTTTTTAAGATTGATGATCTCTATATCTCAAAAATTATAAATATAAATTTTTCCCTGACTTTTTTATAAAATAAGGGAATAACTATTGATTTTATGTTTTTCCATGGTGTGACGTCAATCCCAACCATAAGGATTAACTTACCCTACATGCCCCAGAAAACTTCTGAGATTCTCCTATATTTATATGAATAGTAACTTATATAAATAAAATAATTAATTTATTTCAAATTCAAAATAATAATTACTTTACGGCAAATTATGAAATTAAATTATTAATATAACTATATAATACAAGTATATTATATATCATATATTTTATATATTATATATTATATATTATATGTTATGTTTTATATGTTATATGTTATATGTTATGTTTTATATGTTATATGTTATATGTCATATGTCATATGTTATATGTTATATGTTATATGTTATATGTTATATGTTATATGTTATATGTTATATAGAAAATTTGTCGTTTTGAATACAAAATTGTCTTTTTTGTAGAAATTTCATCTTCTTTGATTAAAAATGCAACTCTTCGGTTGAAAATTTATCTATTTTATTAAAAAATCGTTCTTTTTTAGTTAAAAATTTTTGTTTTCAGCTGAAAATGTAACTATTCCATTTTCGGTCGACAATATATCTCTTTTAGTTGAAAATTCATGTATTTTGATATAATTTTGTCTTTTTTGTAGAAAATTATTGTTTTTGGTTGAAAATTCAACCTTTTTCTAGAAAATTCCTCTTTTCGGTTTAAAAATGTATCTCTTTCGGTAAAAATGAATTTGACAATTAATTTTTTTTTTGTTGCATTCAACTGTTTTTTATTTTAAATTAAAATTTCGTTTTTTTAAATATCGACTATTACATGTTTCGATAAGAAATCATCATTTTTGGATGAAAATTTATCTACCTAGTTGAAAATTCAACTAATTAGTTTAAAGTTCAACTAATTTGTTAAACATTTAGTTTATTGTTTGAAAATTTAGCTATTTTGTTGAAAAATCGTTCTTTTTGGTTGAAAGTTAATTTTTTTAACTGAAAATGTAAATATTCCATTTTTGGTTGAAATTCATCTTTTTTAGTTGAAAATTTATGTAATTCGATAAAAATCATTCTTCTTGGTAGAAAATTATTCTTTTTGTGAAAAATTCAAGTGCTTCACAGAAAATTTGTCGTTTTGAATACAAAATTGTCTTTTTTGTAGAAATTTCATCTTCTTTGATTAAAAATGCAACTCTTTGGTTGAAAATTTATCTATTTTATTAAAAAATCGTTCTTTTTTAGTTAAAAATTTACTTTTCCAACTGGAAATGTAACTATTCCATTTTCGGTTGAAAATATATCTCTTTTAGTTCAAAATTCATGTATATTTATATAATTTCGTCTTTTTGTAGAAAATTATTCTTTTTGGTTGAAAATTCAACCTTTTTATAGAATATCCGTCTTTTCGGTTTAAAAATTTATCTCTTTTGGGAAAAATTAATTTGACAATTCATTTTTTTGAGTGTTGCATTGAACTGTTTTTTATTTAAAATTAAAATTTCTTTTTTTCAAATATCGACTATTACATATTTCGATAAGAATTCATCATTTTTGGATGAAAATTTATCTACTTAGTTGAAAATTCAACTAATTAGTTTAAATTTAAACTAATTTGATAAAAATTTATTTTATTGGTAAAAATTTAGCTATTTTTTTTTAAAATCGTTCTTTTTGGTTGAAAATTACTCTTTTTGGTGGAAAATTTAACCGTTTTATAAAAAATATGTTGTTTTGAATAAATATTTATCTTTTTTGTAGAAATTTTATCTTCTTTGATTAAAAATACAACTCTGGTTGAAAATTAATCTGTTGGTTGAGGATTTGAAATGTTATTTAACAATTCGTTTTTTTTTGCTGTATTCAGCAATGTTTGATTTCAAATTAAAACATTGTGTTGTTAGAATATCATCCATTAAATGTTCCTTTGATAATTTATTATTTTTGGTTGAAAATTCATGTATGTAGTGGAAAATTTAACTCATTACTCGAAAGTTAAACTTCTTTTATCTAAATTTATTTTTGTAGTTAAAGATTCATTCATTCTATTGGTAGACAATTCATCTTCTAGGTAGAAAAATTATCTTTGTAGTTAAAAAGTTAATTTTTTGGTCAAAAAGTCAACTAATTTTTAAAAAAGTCATCTTTTCTGGTCGAAAATTCAATATTTTTCTTGAACATGCGTCTTTTTGGATAGAAAATTCGTCATTTTGGATTGGAAATATTTCACTATTTGAAAATCCAACTGTTTTTGGTCGAGGTTTTATATTTTTTGTTTGAAAATTCATCTTTGTAGGTTGAAAATTCAAGAATTAATATATATATTTTTTTGAAATTAAACTATTTGATTGAAAATTCATCTTTGTTAACAATTTAATTTTTTGTTTGAAAATCTAACTATTTAGTTGAAAATGTAATATATTTCGACTTGAAATCGTATAGGAATATAAATTGCTTCATATTAAATTCAATATATATGATATCTACATCAATTTTATTTCTGTGAAAAATCACCCAATTTTCCCTATTTTGAGAAAATTTTGTACTGTGAAGTCAACTGTAAATTTCCTGACCTAATTGGGTGCTTCCTATTCAGCTAAATGAAAGAGCTGTGTGAAACCTAATTAAACCTTCTGCCTTTCCAGTTTTTTCTTAACCAATTTACCATAATTAAATTGTTTTTTTTTTCAGAATGCCCGCGACGAGCGTCGGAGGCGTCGGTGGCGTCGAAGATGGGTTAAGCATCGTGGCGGCGGATGTTCTGGCTTTGAGGGGGGCAGGTTTAGAGGCGGCGGAAACCTGGGCTCTTCTTTGCCAAGCTGCCCAGGCTCTTCAAGACCTCTTTCTCTCAAGTAAGTGAATTATCTGCTTCAGACTTCAGCCGCACAAATTACAGAAAATTACAATAATGGCTCCTCAAACATAAATTTCCAAGCGAAATGACTTTTCGCGCATAAAACTTTATTTTTTACACCGTGTTTTACCTCACATTTATCTATCGCTTGATATAAAAGTTGCTTCTTCTGAAATGTTTGAGTCTAAAAAAGTATATGCTTTTACTTTATTTTTGTCTCTAAACATCAAATTTATCAAGTTTAAATTTATACTCTCTAAATCCGAATTAGAGCCGAACTGCTGCCGCCGAGCCTGGTCAGCGGGAGTCCTTTGTACATAATGAGGACTAAAATGGGGAATATAACATTTTTTAATTTAGCATTTGGTTATTTGACTTAGGAAGTTGAAAATTGAGGAATAAATGTTCCAGTTTATGTGAAATTTTATGGCAAATTCTTTAGTATGTTTTTTTATGTGTTTGTGCAATATTTTACTCAACTTGGGAAATTACGGAAGTTGAATTTGGCCACATTTGAAAACCTAATAACTAACATCATACATTTTTTTACTGCCTAACCAATTTTGTTTATGAAAGTTAATTAAAAATACTAGTTTAACACCTGAAAAGCACAATGTAAAGGATTTTCATGGAGTCAATGTCAAAAGTGTCGTTTTTCAAATCTAACGTTAGAAATTTTGAACAGGGACTATTTTGAAATAGAAAATTGCATTTGCTTAAGTGTCGAAAAAAAATTCTAAACTGAATTCGAAAAATTTTGAAAATAATTATTCTTCATTTAAAAAAAAAATATGTTTGATATTACCGGCTCCAGATGTTTTACTACTGGGACTTCTTTTTTCTTCTTATTAACTTAAGCCTCATCCATAACAGAATAATTTTCAATAAAAAATAAAACAGGAATTTCCCAAAATAAAAGAATTAAATTTTTAACGCCAAAATGTTGAATTTTCAATATAAAAATACGAACTTCCTGCAAAACAGTTTAGTTTTTAACCCAAACATATTCATTTTTAACAAAAGGTTCAATTTTCAACACGAAAATATGAATTTTCTACCAAAATAATTGAATTTTCAACTAAAGAAGATAAATTATGAAGCAAAAATGGAATAGTTATATTTGGATTTCAAAAATGTATTTTTAACTAAATAAAAAGTTTTTTAATAAACAGTTGACTTCTAAAAGATTAATTTTTCACCCAAAAATATTAATTTCTAACAAAATACATAAATCTTTACGAAAATATTCAAAATTAAGGAATTTGCAACCTAATAGTTAAATTTCCAACCAAAGAAATGAATTTTCAACAAAAAAAACCTAATTTTCATCATAAACTGAAAAAATGTTTAGTCAATTATTAATTTGGAAAAAAATCGAGTAAGTTTGAGATATATTTAGAAGTTTTGAAAAGATTCAAAAATAATTTAAAACTTGAATGGATTTCAAAAAATTTTTAACAAAACGAAGATTTCTGATGATTTTAAACACAAAATTTAAAAGCTTTCCAGGTATTTCAAAAGGTTTCAAAAGAATAAAATTTTTTTATCCAAATTCCTAGGAAAACTAAAAATCTTTTTTTTTTAATTTTGCGGGATTTTTAAAAAACTTTAAAATGATTTTTTAAAACAAATTTTTGAAAGAATATTTCAAAAGATTGCAGAACACATTTTGATGCATAAATTAATGTTCCTAGCTTGAAATTACTTAAAATTATATTATTTTAAGCATGTATAAATTTTTTGATTGATTCTTCAATTCAACATTTTGGCCAAAATATTTTTTCTTTATGGACTGAAAAATCTTTCTTTGTTAAAAATTCCACTCTTTTTTGAAAATTCCATCTTTTTTGGATCGAAAATTAGTCTGTTTTTGTTGAGGCTTAATTTAATAAAAAGAAAACAAAAGTGCGAGTAGTAAAACGTTTGGAGAAGGTAATGTCAAGCATATTATTTTTGGAAGTAAGAATAATTATTTTCCAAATTTGCCGAATTCAGTTTTAAATTTTTTGTTGACACTCAAGCAAAAGCAATTTTCCGTTTTGGTCCCTATTCAAAATTTCTAAAGCTAGATTTGAAAAAAAATTCCTTTATATTCTGCTTTGTAAGTGTTATAATAGTATTTTTAATTAACTTTCATAAATAAATTGGAGTCAAAGTCAAAAGTGTCGTTTTTCAAATCTAACATTAGGAATTTTTAACAGAGACCAAAACATAAAATTGCATTTGCTTAAATGTTGAAAAAAATTTGTTAACTGAATTCGGCAAATTTTAAAAATAATTATTCTTCCTTTCAAAAATAATATGTTTGCTATTACCGGCTCGAGATGTTTTACTACTGGCGCTTCTGTTTTCTTTTTATTAACTTAAGCCTCAACCAGAACAGACTAATTTTCAAAACAAAAAAAAAAGGAATTTTTCAAAGAGTTAAATTTTCAACCAAGGAAGATTTTTCAGTCTATAAAGAAAAAAAAATCTTATCTGAAATGTTGCATTGAAGAATCAATCAAAACATTTTTAAAAAATTTTAAATTATATAATTTAAACACTTTTAAGCTAGAAAACATTAATTTATACATCAAAATTTGTTCTGAAATCTTTTTAAATATTCTTTTAAAAATTCATTTTAAAAAAATCACTGCAATTTTTATAGGAATCTAATGCAAATTGTGTTATTATCTGGGAACTCGAATTTTTCCTACATATTTCTGAACATCCTGCAAAATCAAAGAAATTGTCTTAAAATCTTCCAGATTTGATTTTGAAAATTTTCAAAATTCTTTAAAATATCTTTTTAAAATTAATTTTAAAAAAAAGTCATTTTTAGTTTTCCTATGAATTTTGATTACAATTTTTTATGTTTTTGAAACCTTTCAAAATGCTTAAAAAGGTTCTAAATTTTGTCTTCAAAATCTTCAAAAATCTACTTTTAGTTTTAAATGTTTTGAAATCTTTTCAAGTTTCAAATCATTTTGGATTTTTTTTAAAACTTCTCAATATATCTTAAACTTACTCGAATTTTTGTCAAATTAATAATTGACTAAACATTTTTTTAGTTTTTAATGAAAATTACGTTTTTTTGGTTAAAAATTATTTTTTTTTGTACCGAAAATTTAACTATTCCATGTTTGATTGAAAATTAATTTCTTTGGTTGCAAGTTTAATTATTAGGTTGAAAATTTCTTCATTTCAAATATTTTTGTGAAAACTCATTTATTTTGTTAAGAATAATCTTTTTATGTAGAAAATTAATCTTTTCGATTGAAAAGTCAACTGTTTGGTTACAATTTTTTTCTTGTTTGGTTCAAAATAAATTTTTGTGGTTGAAGAATCATCATTCTGCTTCTTAGGTGTTAAAATAGTATTTTTAATTAACTTTCATGAATAAATTGACTAAGCAATAACAAAATTTATGATGTTTGTTAATAAGTTTCCAAATTAAGTTAGGAATGAAACAATCCATACTTTTGGACTGGGAGTGCAAAATTATTTAAGGATAATTTTGAGAAATTCGATTGTTTGAAAAATGAACCAAATTTATGTTGTTAGTTAATAAGTTTTCAACTTTGGCCAAATTTTAGCTTCCGAAATTTCCCAAGTTAAGTGAATATTGCTCCAATGCATTAAAACTACTGCAGTGGATTTGTGTAAAATATACTGAAAAATGTCCATGAAATTTCATTAGGTACAAAGGACTCCGGCTGACCAGGCTCTGCGGCCGCAGTTCGGCTGAGTCAGGGGAAACCGTGTAGTGGGGGAAACCGTGTAGTGGGGGAACAGTTCGCAGGTAGCTGGGGCGGAATTGACATCTGCCGGTTAAATTTAGTCATTTTATCACTTTCTGCTCAATGAAATTGTAAGATTTATGTTAATAATTGAATTATTAAGGGTATTCTACTAATCTGGTTATTAGTACTAACTTACTAATTCATTGAGTAGCAAGGAATTGCTCGGGAAACATAATTTATTAATTTTTTTAATACTTTCTGATGGCTTTTGAGTTTCAATTAAGTAATTTTAGTGTTTCGTCAATTTATATTCTAATTTTATATTGTTATATTGATAATTATTTTATATGAACAATCCAATATTAAAAATTCAAACGGTACAGATAAGTATAAATGTATACTAGTAATATATATATATTATATAATGACAAATTGGTTGGGGAAAAATTAGGGAATTTAAAAAATTATATTTTTTGGCTATCCTGATATAATATTCTTGTCAATAATTTATTTTCTTTGTACTTTTATATTTCTTTTTTTTTGTAGTTGCTTCCTTGTGACGATTATATATTTAGTTGAAAATTTTATTATTTTATTAAAAATTTAACAATTTTGCAAGAAAGATTGCCTTTTTGTTTCAGGATTCAACTGTCTTGTTGAAAAATCGTCTTTTTTAGTTTAAAAATTTATCTGTTTCAGTAGAAATTTCATCTTTTTTTTTATAAAAATGCAACTTTTTGATTCAAAATTAATCTTCTTTCGTCCAAATTTCAACTATTTTGTTACAAATTCATCTTTTTGGATTGAATTCAACTGCTTTCAATTTTAAATTAAAATCTTGCTTGAAGAGGGAACCATTTTGACGAAAAAATTATATTTTTGTTAAAGATTCATCATTTTAGTTGAAAACTCATCTCGTTGGTAGAAATTTGATCTTTTTAAATTAAAAATTATACTAATTAGGTAAAAGTAGAACTATACTTGGAAAATGTAACTATTTGTTTAATTTCAAATTGAAAATTCAACTACGTCGGTAAAAGTTGAGCTACTTTGTTACAAATTTATTTATTTTTTTGACGGTTCATCTTTTTGTTAAAAATTCAAGCTTGTGCTTAAAAATTAACTTTTTTGTTGAAAATTCATGTTCTTGAGTTAAAAATTTAATTGTTTTACAAAAAAATCGTCTATTAGCTTCAAACTGCAACAATTTGGATAAACTTTTTTTCTTTTTTGACTAAAAAATCCTTATTTAATAAAAAATTGATAATTTTCATTGAAAAATTCGTCATTTTAGTGGAAAATTAATCTCTTTGGTTGAAAATTGGACTATTTTGTTAAAAATTCTTCTTTTTTCCAAATTAATTTTTTTACTGAAAATTTAACATTTCTAATCTTGGTGGAAATTTGATCATTTTTAGTTGAAAATAAAACTATTATTTTCTAAATTCATATTTTTTGTTGCAAATTTGTCTTTTTCATTTAAAAATTTGTCTTTTTGGCAGAAATTTCATATCTGTTTTTATGAGATATCAACTATTAAATTATTTGTCGACAATTCATCTATTTGTTGAAAATTCAATTCTACAAAAAAATTCATCCCTTTGGCTTAAAAAGTGAACTATTTTGTTGCAAATGCAACTGGTTTTGGTTGACTTCAAGCTTTTTTTTATTAAAAATTCGACTATTTGGTTAAAAATTCATCTTTGTAATTTGAAAATTCAACTATTTTGTTAAAAGTTTAACTATTTTGCTGAAGATTCGCCTCTTTTGGTTTAAAGTTCAATCATTTGGTTTAAATCCATTTGTTTAGATAGAAATTTTTGTTTTGTTTGTTAAAACTTCAACTATTTGATTGAAAATACAACTGTTTTTGGTTGAAGTTTATTCTCTTTCGTTTGAAAATTCGACTATTTGAGTGAAAATTCACTTTTTGTGGGTAGAAAATTCAAGTATTTGGTCAAAAATTCAATTAGTATGTTGAAAATTCAAGTATTTTGTTCAAAAAGTCATCTTTTTATTAAAAATGCGACTTTTTTGTGTAGAAGCTTGTATTCTTATGGTGAATTGAGCGGTTTTTTTTTAAATTAAAATCTGTTTTGGTAGAAAATTCACTTATGTACTTGGTTGAATCCTTGAACCACTTTGTTAAAAAATCACTTTTTATTAAAGATTTATCATTTTAGTTAAAAATTAATCTCTTTGGTTGAAAATTCGTTTTCTGTTTGGTTCAAAATTAATTTTTTAACTGAAAATTTTACTATTCAGATGAGGATTAATCTCGTTGTTTGAAATTTTACCTATTGTATATATTCCTTTTCTGGTTGAAAAATGATTTTTTCTAATCGGAAATTCAACTACTTGAGTAAAAGTTAAACGCCTTTGTTAATTTTTTTTCAGTTGAAAGTTCATCTCTTTGATTGGAAATGTAACTATTTTGGTTAAAACAGCCACTTTTTGGTTGTAAATTCACTCTTTTGCTGAAAATTCTTAGCTTAGAATTGTAAAGTCAACAGTTTTACAGAAAATTCGTTGTTTTTTTTTTAACTTGAAAGTTTAACAATTTGGGTTAAAGCTGAAAAATCTTTATTTGTTGGAAACTCGCCTTTTTGGTTCGAAAATTCAAGTTTTGAGTTTAAGGTTGATCCAAATTAAAAAAAAAAACTCTTTTTGTTGAAGTTTCATAATTTTGTTTGAAAATTCATTGTTTTTACTGAAAACTTAATTTTTACACTTTTAGTTGAAAATTCATGTATTTTGTTAAAAACTCGTCTATTTTGGTTAAACATTATTCTGCATGGTTGAAAAATAGTCTTTTCCATTAAGAATCAATCTTTGTAGGTTAAAAATTCAACAATTTTGTTGAAAATTCAACTATTTTTTCGAAAATATAATTATTTTGACGAAAATTTAACTATTTTATTCAATTTTGTTCTTTTGGGTGGAAAAATCAACCTGCTTTGTTCGTAATTCATCATTTTGAATTTAAAATTGATTTTTTATAGTAGAAAAGTATTCTTTTTTGGTTGAAATAAATAAATTTGCCATTTTTAAATTTTATTCTGAAATATATGTTTTATTCCGTTTATAAAAGATTCTATGATAAAAGTGTTACAAACTCAAACTGCGGCTCTTGAAATATTAATGGTCGGGAAAAATAAAAAATTGGTAAGGAAAAAATCAGACAATTTTGAAAATTAAGTTTTTCGGCTACCCTGTATTTTCCAAAAGAAAAAGTGATGGTTTGATTTTCATTTATAATCTGTTCCAGTATTCAAAAAACATAAATGTCTAAAAAAAATACCTAACTTCTTTTTAGTAGAATTTAAGCTTCAGGAGAATCTTCCAGCATTTATGAGTTGAACTTATGTACAAGTTTTATTACTTTTTCTCGAAGTTTACTGGAAAGTAAAAGCACTTTCAATGAACATTTCGTCGCATCAGCGCTCGCCTTTCATGCTTGATGGCTCTTCGTTCTTCGACCCTTTTGTACTTTTTGCTGTTTTTGCAATTTTAGCATTCACCTGGTTTCTCTATTTCTATTATATTTATCTTCCATAGGAATAAAAAAAAAGTTCGAATTTTTTCCCTCATTAGCAGAATTATTATCATTTGTTTCCTTCGAATAATTATTCTATATTAATAATAATAATATTTTAATCAGTTTTATTGAGTTGAAGCGGCAAAATTTTCATTTGCAATATTTTTTCTGAATTGAAAGCGGGTAATTTTTCATTTTTAATGTTTTTATTGAATTAGAAGGCAGGAAACTTCGATTTTCAACTTTTTTTAAACTGGAAGAGGTACTTCTTCTGTTTGGAACATTTTTATTGAGTTGGAAGGGTGAAAATTTTCATTTTCAGTTTTTTTCTGAATTGGAAAAGGGAAATTTTGTTTTAAAACATTTTTCAGAGTTGAAGGGTCGAATTTTTGGTTATTTATTTATTTCATATGAATTTAAAGAGGCTATTTTGTATTTTTAGCATTTTTATTGAGTTGAAAAGAGCAAATTTTAATTTTTAATCTTTTTTCCTGTTTTGGAAGATGGTAACTTTTTACCTTTACCATTTTTATTGGTTTGGAAATTTCGATTTTCATTTTTGTATGTATCGGAAGTGAGTCATTTTTTTTGTTTTCAGAATTTTTATCTAGTAAAAAGGGACTAAATTTTGGTTATTTATTTTTTTCTGAATTGGAAGAGGCTATTTTTTATTTTTAGCAGTTTTATTTAATTCAAGCGGACAACTTTTCATTTTCAATATTTTTTCTGAATTGAAGGAAGGCAATTTTTTATTGTTAACATTTTTATTGAGTTTGAAGAGCGGAAAATTCGATTTTCAATTTTTTCTAAACTGGGACAGGCACTTCTTCTGTTTTGAATATTTTTATTGAGTTAGTAGGGAGAACAATTTTGGTTTTCAGTTTTTTTCTAAATTGGAAGAGGTAAATTTTGTTTGTTTAAAATTTTTAAAGATTTGAGGGGTCGAATTTTTGGTTATTCATTAATTTTTTATGAATTGAAAAAAGTTATTTTATATTTTTAGCATTATTATTGAGTTGAAAAGGAGAAATTTTCATTTTTAATATTTTTTCTGAATTGGAAGATGGTCCTTTTTTATTTTTAACATTTGTATTGGTTTGGAAGGGAGAAAACTACGATTTTTAATTTTTTATGAATTAGAAAAGGGTAATTTTTTTCAAAATTTTTATCTAGTTGAATGGGACGAAATTTTGGTTATTTATTTTTTTCTGAATTGGAAGTGTCTATTTTTTATTTTTAGCATTTTTATTCAGCAGAATCGGAAAACTTTTCATTTTCAATATTTTTTCTGAATTGCAAAAGGGTAGTTTTTTACTTGTAACATTTTTATTAAGTTTGAAGGGAGGAAATTTTGATTTTCAATTTTTTATGAATTAGAAAAGAGTCATTTTTTTGTTTTCAAAGTTTGTTTATAGTTGAAAGGGACGAAATTTTGGTTATTTTTTTTTGTCTGAATTGGAAGTGGCTACTTTTTATTTTTAGCAATTTTATTGAGTTCAAGCGGAAAACTTTTTAATTTCAATATATTTTTTTTTTTAATTGAAAAAAGGTAATTTTTTATTTTTAAGATTTGTATTGGTTTGGAAGGGAGACAATTATGATTTTCAATTTTTTATGAATTAGAAAAGGCTCATTTTTTTGTTTTCAAAATTGTTATCTAGTTGAAAGGGACGACATTTTGGTTTTCAATTTTTAATGAATTAGAAGAGGATAATTTTTTTATTTTAAAAATTTTTATATATTTGAAATGGACGAAATTTTAGTAATTTTTTTTTGTATGAATTGGAAGTGGCTACTTTTTATTTTTAGAATGTTTATTGAGTTGAAGCGGAAAACTTTTCAATTTCAATCTTTTTTTTTTAATTGAAAGAAGGTAATTTTTTATTTTCAGGATTTTTATTGGTTCGGAAGGGAGGCAATTACGATTTTTAATTTTTTATGAATTAGATGTGGGTCATTTTGTTGTTTTCAAAATTTTTATCTAGTTGAATAGGACGAAATTTTGGTTATTTATTTTTTTCTGAATTGGAAGTGGATATTTTTTATTTTTAGCATTTTTATTTGGCAGAAGCGGAAAACTTTTCATTTTTAATATTTTTTCTGAATTTAAAAAAGTAATTTTTTACTTGTAAAATTCTTATTGAGTTTAAAGCGAGCAGATTTCGATTTCCAATTTTTTATGAATTAGAAGAGGGTCATTTTTTTGTTTTCAAAATTTTTATCTAGTTGAAAGGGACGAAATTTTGATTATTTTTTGTTTGGTCTGAATTGGAACTGGCTGCTTTTTATTTTTAGCAGTTTTATTGAGTTGAAGCGAAAAACTTTTCATTTTCAATCCTTTTTTTTTTAATTAAATGAAGGTATTTTTTTAAACATTTTTATTGAATTTGGAGGGAGGAAATTTCGATTTTCAGTTTTTTATGAATCAGAAGAGAGTCATTTTTTTGTTTTCAAAATTTGTATCTAGTTGGAAGGGACAGAATTTTGGTTATTTATTTTTTTCTGAATTGGAAATGGCTATTTTTTATTCTTAGGAGTTTTATTGAATTCAAGCGGAAGACTTTTCATTTTCAATGTTTTTTTTTTCTTTTGAATTAAAGGAAGCTAATTTTTTATTTTATTTTTTTTATTGACTTTTTGACTTTATTGACTTTATTTTATTGACTTTGAAGCGCGGAAAATTCGATTTTCAATTTTTTCTAAACTGAAAGAGGTACTTATTTTGTTTGGAACATTTTTATTGAGTTAAAAGGGAGAACAATTTTGGTTTTCAGTTTTTCCTGAATTGGAAGAGGGAAATTTTGTTTAACGTTTTTAAAGAGTTGAAGGGTCGAATGTTTTGTTATTTATTTTTTTCTGAATTGGAGGTGACTATTTTTTATTTTTAGCATTTTTATTTAGCAGAAGCGGAAAACTTTTCATTTTCAATATTTTTTCTGAATTGAAAAAGGGTAATTTTTTACTTGTAACATTTTTATTGAGTTTGAAGGGAGGAAATTTCGATTTTCCGTTTTATTATGGAGTAGAAGAGGGTCGTTTTTTTGTTTTCAGAATTTGTATATAGTTGAAAGGGACGAAAGTTTGATTATTATTTTATTTTGTCTAAATTGGAAGTGGCTACTTTTTATTTTTAGCAGTTCTATTGAGCTAGAGCGAAAAAATGTTCATTTTCAATATATATTTTTTTTAATTCAAAGGAGGTAATTTTTTATTTTCAACATTTTTATTGAATTTGAAGGAGGAAATTTCAATTTTCAATTTGTTATGAATTAGAAGAGAGTCATTTTTTTGTTTTCAAAATTTTTATATAGTTGAAAGGGACGAAATTTTGGTTATTTTTTTCTGAATTGGAAGTGGCAATTTTTTATTTTTAACATTTTTATTTAGCAGAAGCGGAAAACTTTTCATTTTCAATCTTTTTTCTAAATTGAAGGAAGGTAACTTTTATTCTTAAGATTGTTATTGAGTTTGAAGGGACGGAATTTCGATTTTCAATTTTTTTTAAACTGCAAGAGATACTTCTTTCGTTTGAACATTTTTATTGAGTTAAAAGGGAAATTTTTCATTTTTAATATTTTTTCTGAATTCGAAGATGGTGATTTTTTATTTTTAACATTTTTATTGGTTTGGCGGGAAGGAAATTTCGATTTTCAATTTTTTATGAATTAGAAGAGGGTCATTTTTTTGTTTTCAAAATTTTTATCTAGTTGAAAGGGACTAAATTTTGGTTATTGTTTTTCTGAATTGGAAGTGGCTATTTTTTATTTCTAGAAGTTTTATTGAGTTGAAGCGAAAGCTTTTCAATTTCAATCTTTTTTTTGTTTGAATTGAAAGAAGGTAATTTTTTATTTTTAAGATTTTTATTGAGCTTGGAGGGAGGGAATTTCGATTTTTAATTTTTTCTAAACAGAAAGAGGTACTTGATTGGAAGCGGCTAATTTTTATTGTTAGCATCTTTATTGAATTGAAGGGGAACCTTTTTATTTGTCATATTTTTTCCGAATTAAAACAGTTTAATTTTTCATTCTTGTGAAAAAAGTATTTTTTCCTTCTGAATTAATGTCAAAATAATTAGCTTGCGAAGTAAACAAAACTCAATTTTGAAAATTCAGGATTTGATCTTTTTGTTAATAAGTGAAAAAATGATTTAAACCTACTATTTATACTATGCTACAATTAACAGTTTAAATCATTATTCATTATATTTGAATAAATTTTAATAATATTTATAAAAATATTATTCTTTCGGATTATTTGAAAATTTGACGTTTTTTGCAATATCTTTTTACAAAGTTGACATCCGAAAAAGTAAACAAAAAAATTGATAATCGGATAAGATCTTTGTCTTTTTGTTTTGTTTGAAAATTCAAAAAGAAATGCTTATTAGTTCAAAAATTATGGCGAATTTTTATAATTGTTTACTTTGAGGACTTTTCCTAATTTTAGAGTAAATGGTTTGAAACCTTTTGCAGAACATTCTTTCTAGTCCAAAAGTAAAATATTAATCGGGGAGACCAAAAAACATTTATATTTTTTGTCAAAAAATACAAAAATAATTTTAAAAATTCGTTTTCGGTATCTCGTTATCCTCAACGTTTTACTTTTTCCACGAAATTATAATCACTTTATACTCAATTTTATGAATTGTATACCAAAAATCGGCACATTTTTTGAAAAAGCCAAATCAACAAAAAATGTATTAAACATTTTTTTAAATTGAATATCAGAACGAAGCAATATAAGAAATAATGTTTTATATTGAAAGAAATGAAAATCGATCAAAGAATTTATTATTATTATTATTATTATTATTATATCATTAAGCCTTTTCCCTTTCGGGGTAGGCGTAATGTTGAATAATAATAATAGCTTTGAATTATTTGAATGAATTTAACTAATTATTGATTAATTTTAATATTTATCACTTGATTAATTTTAAATATTAGAATAGTAAAAATAAAAATGTAATTGACATTGGTATTTTTTGAGCTGGAAAAGGTAATCGGGAAGTTCTATCACACACTTACCAATAATTCTATTTTTGGCCATTTGGTGACTATTTTTTCAAATTAACCTTGAATAATAATAGAATTAGTTATAAACGTAATTTTTACAGACTTTTAATTTTTTTGAAATTTTCAGATGTCGTCAAAGTAAACAATTACGCGATTTTTTATTATTGGCAGTTCTTGCTAGTGAACAATAACAAAAAAATCGAAAATCAATAAAAAATGTGCCGAAATTAGAATTTTTTGTAAATGTGCAGGACAAACATGCATTTTTAAATATTTTTCTCTCATAGAAAAAAATTTTTTGTGGTGTCTAAAACGTTCCAAATTAGGTGGAAAAATCCCTGAATCACGAAAAAAAAATGTTTTCAAAGTAAATTGATAACATGCTTCTTTGTTTCGAGATTAACAAATTTCAGGTCTGACATATTAAATTTTTTCTTCAATGTGTGCACGTGACTCATTTAAAAAAATGTGTTTGCAAATTGCAAATTTTTGGAATTTTTAAATAAAAAAAAAAACGAATGATATTAAATAATTTTAAAAAATTCCTTTTTTCGGATGCCAACCCACAAATCTCTTTTCGACTGTCCTAATGCAGAAATTGAAAATCAAATGAATTAAAAATTAAATGTTTCATTCGAACATTTAATAAAAGAATGTGGTGTTAAAATATATATTTTTTGAACTCGCATTTTTTTATCCTAAATTATAAGCATACCAATTGTGTTTAACAAAATTTCAAAATCCTTTCAACTTGAAATGTAATAAGTTATAAATTTTGTATCTTTTGGATTAAGAATTTTTGGAAAATGTGCAAGAAAAACATGCATTTTTCAAATATTTTCCTCTCATAGAAAACAATTTTTTGTGGTGGTTAAAACGTTCCAAATTAGGTGAAAAAATCCTTAAATCAGAAAAAAAAGTTGTTTAGGTAAAATGGCAACATTTTTCTTTGTTTCAAGCTAAACAAATTTTAGGTCCGACATATTATATTTTTTTCTAAATGTGTGGACGTGACTCATTCAAAAAAATGTGTTTGCAAATTTGTAAATTTTTTTAATTTTCAAATAAAAAAAAAACGAATGATATTAACTGATTTAAAAAAATTCCTTTTTTCGGATGCCAACCCACAAATCTATTTTCCACTGTCCTAATTTAGGAATTAAAAGTCGAATGAATTAAAAATTAAATTTCTTATTCGAAGTTCAATCACAAGCATGTGGTATTAAAAATATATTTTTTAAACTCTCATTTTTTTATTCTAAATTATAAGCATACCAATTGTGCTTTACAAAATTTCACAACCCTTTCAACTTGAAATCTAATAAGTTATAGATTTTTTATTTTTTGAATTTTTTTTTGGATTAAGAATCTTTTCGGTTCAATACTTCTAGTTCCAAAATAAAAAACACACTAAATTAAAAAATAATTTTAAAAACTTGTCAATTTTGGGTTTACCTATTTTTTTTAAATAATTGCAGTCATACTTGCAACTTTATAATATTGGATATAAACCGTATGAAGCCAAGAGATTTAAATTGAAAATTAGAGAAGAAATTTAAAGAAAGCTTTGCAAAATTGGTTTACTCTTGATTCATATCTAACATAGACGTTTTCCCTTTGCCACTGATTTCCCAAGGATTTCATTCTTCCACGCATCTCATTGTCAGGATTATGTAGATCTCTCAACTTGGAAGCAGATGAACGTCAGGTTTTGAATTATTCTCAAATGAGAAAATAACTGGTGGGATAATGGAATAATGTGGAAAACGCGATTCGCAAAATTATTCAGTTTATACGATTTCACCATAAGTGAAAACGTCTTTATTTAAGAGTAAAAAATTTATTATGAACGTAAATTCGAAATTGTAAAGGACATTTTTTTAATTGGCATTAGAGATCTATTTTTAATTTTTTTTAGAAAAAGTCGTTTTTGGTTGAGAATATAAATTTTTTTTTGAAAATCCTTTTTTTCGGTTAATTCATCTTTTTCGGTTAATTCATCTTTTTTGGTAAAAGTTTCATCTTTTTTGGTTATAAATGCAGGGTGTCCAGTGACCTTAAAAACCTTGAAAACCTGGAATTTTTTTTAACCTTGAAAACCTGGAAATCTCCTTGAATTTTTCACGAGAACCTTAAATTATTATTTTTTTTAAAAGTATTTTATTGAAATGCCAAAAGCAATTTAAACCTTTTAGTCTATTATAAAAGAAACATCTCGTTTATAAGAAATCTTGTTACTGAGAAGTTTTCTATTTATCAAGATATAATTTATCTTTTACTCAGTAAAAAATTAATAAAGTAATTTCTAGGCATTTTGCATAGACTTTTACTAATTATTTTACAGATTTTAATGAACAGGCTTTATATTGTGTTTATATAGTTGAAAATTTCAATGTTAATTCAGTTTCAGAATTATAATGTTAGAATATTACTCAAGATTTCAAAAGGTTTGAAATTTTTTCAAAGATTCTAAAATATTTAAAAAGATTTCACGGATTGCAAATATTTAGAAAAGCCGTGTACACCAGATTTCAAATATTTCATAACAATTTCCCAAAAAATTGTAAAACTTTCAAAAGATTTGAAGGATTTCAAAGATTTGAAAAGTAGTACACCAGATTTCAAAGATTTTAAAACATTTCGAAGATTTGAAACGATTTCAAAAGATTTCAAACAGATTTCACAAAAATTTTCCAAAAATTTCGAACACTTTATAAAGATTGCAAGGATTTTAAAGATTTTAAAAAGATTATAGTAAACCCGAGTAAACCAGATTTCCAAGATTTCAAAATATTTTACACAGATTACAAATATTTTAATGATTTCAAATGAAAAAAAAAAGATTTGAGAAAGATTTCATAAAAATTTAAAAAGAATACCAGATTTCAAAGATTTTGAAACATTTTGAAGATTTGAAACGATTTCAAAACATTTTAGAAGATTTGAAAAGATTTTACTAAGATTTCCAATAATTCAATGATTTCAACTAATAAAAAAATTTCACAAACAAAAATTTAGGAACAATTTCACAAATATTTCAAAAGAATTAAAAAAATTTTCCAAAGATTTCGATAACTTTATAAAGATTGCAAAGATTTCAAAGATGTTAAAGATTTTAAAAAGATTATGGTAAACCCGAGTGAACCATATTTCCAAGATTTCAAAAGATATTACACAGATTAAAAATATTGTAATGATTTCAAATGAAAAAAAAAAGATTTCACAAAGATTTCATAACAATTTTAAAAGAATACCAGATTTCAAAGATTTTGAAACATTTCGAAGATTCAAATCGATTTCAAAAGGTTTCAAAACATTTTAGAAAATTTTGAAAGATTTCACTAAGATCTCAAATAATTCAATGATTTCAACAAATAAAAAAATTTCACAAACAAAAATTTGAGAACAATTTCAAAAATATTTCAACAGAATTTACAAAAGTCTTCACAACAATTTTCCAAAGATTTCGAACATTTTATAAAGATTGTAAGGATTTCAAAGATCTTAAAGATTTTAAAAAGATTACAGTAAACCAGATTTCTAAGATTTCAAAATATTTTACACAGATTAAAAATATTTGAATGATTTCAAGTGAATACAAAATATTTCACAAAGTTTTCAAAGATTTCATAAAAAGAAGTTCCTTTCGAAAGATTTTAAAAAGATGATAGTAAACCAGATTTGTAAGATTTCAAAAGATTTTATACAGATTGAAAATATTTTTATGAATTCAAGTGAATACAAAAGATTTCACAAAGATTTCAGAAATTTTATAAAAATTTCGTAAAGATTTTAAAAGAATACAAGAATTCCAAAGATTTCAAAAAAGGTACAGTAGACCAGATTTCAAAGATTTTAAACAATTTCGAAGATTTGAAACGATTTCAAAAGATTTCAAAACATTTTTGAAGATTTTAAAAGATTTCACTAAGATTTCAAATAATTCAATGATTTCAACAAATAAAAAAATTTCACAAAAATTTTCCAAAGATTTCGAACATTTTATAAAGATTGCAAGGATTTCAAATATTTTAAAAAGATTATAGAAACCCAGATTTTGAAGATTTTAGAAGATTTTACACAGATTAAAAATACATTAATGATTTCAAGCGAATACAAAAAATTTCACAAAGATTTCATACAAATTTCATAAAGACTTTAAAAGAATACAAGAATTATAAAGATTTCAAAAACGGTACAGTACACCAGATTTCAAAGATTTTGAAGATTTTAAAAAGATTATAGTAAACCAGATTTCTAAGATTTCACACAGATTAAAAATATTTTAATTATTTCAAGTGAATAGAAAAGATTTCACAAAGATTTCATAAAAATTTCATGAAGATTATAAAAGAATACTTTAAGAATACTTTAAAAGATTTTAATTGATTTCAAATGAATATGAAAGACTTCAAAAATATTTCAAAAGGTTTAAACAAATTTGAGAAGATTTCAATGATTTCAAACGAACACAAAAGATTTCACAAACAAAGATTGAAGAAAGCTTTCACAACTATTTCAAAGATTTAATAAAAATTTCACAAAGATTTCAAGGATTTTAAATATTTTGCAACAATTTAAAAGGATTCCAAAAGATTTCACAAAGATTTTAAGTGCTTCAAGAGATTTCAATGAATTCACAAAGATTTCAAAAGATTTCAAGGAGTTCAAAGACGACTTATGTTAGCAAAAAAATTAAGAATTTGTTTATTTATGGTTCTGATTTCTTTAAAAATTGTTGGCCAGTAAAAAATGAAATGGATCATTTTTCACATCTATAACAAACGGTCATTTTATTATTTGATGTAAAAAAGGGAAACCTGGCAAATTTAACTGTTTTGTTGAAAATTTAACTATTTTTTTTTTAAATAACTATTATTTGGAAAATTCATGTGTTTTGTTGAAAATTCAATTATTTTGTTGAAACAACAGAAAATTCATCTTTGTAGGTTAAAAATTCAATAATTTTGTTAAAAATCCAACTGTTTTGTTGAAAAATTGATTATTTTGTTGACAATTCAAGTACTTTATTAAAAAGTCATCTTTTTTATCGAAAATGAAACCGTTTTTTGAATATTCGTCCTGTTGTAATACAAATTAAACTTTTATAGTGCAGGTCATCTTTTTTGGTTGAAATAAATAATTAATTTTTAAATTTTAATTTCAAAATTGTTGCATTATTAAAATGCTGGTCCTTGAATATTAATTTCCAGGGAAAATGAAAAATTGGCAAGGGAAAATTGAGGGAATTTCGAAAATCAAGGTTTGCAGGCACCCTCTGATGTGGATATAAAAAACTTTTTACATTAAATTTTTTATATTACAAATTTAACTTTTTAATTTTGGGTTGAACATTAATGTATTTTGTTGAAAATTCTACTTTTGTGGTAGTAAAAAAATCTTGGTAGAAAATTCGTCTTTTTGGGTATAAAATTCATTTCTATTGGTAGAAATTTCATCTTACTTGGTTGAAGTATCAACTATTACATTTTTCTTCGAGAATTCATCTTTTTTAATAAAAATTTAAATATGTTGTTGGAAGTTCAAGTATTTTGTTAAAAATTCATCTTTTTTGGTGAAAAATTCATCTTTGTAGGTTGAAAATTTAACAATTAGGTTAAAAATCCAACTGTTTTGTTGACAATTGAACTCATTTGTTGAAAGTTTAATTATTTTGTTGAAAATTCGAGTATTTTGTTAAAAATTTAAGTTATTTCCTAAAAATTCAACTGCTTTGTTGAAAATTTAACTATTTTATTGAAAGTTCAACTGTTTTGTTGAAAATTTAATTATTTTGCTGAAAATTCAAGTATTTTGTTAAAAATTCAAGTCATTTGTTAAAAATTCAACTGTTTTGTTGAAAATTGAACTATTTTGTTGAAAATTAAACTATTTTGGTTACGAATTCAACTGTTTTGTTGAAAATTCAATTATTTTGCTGAAAATTCAAGTATTTTGTTAAAAATTCAAGTATTTTGTTAAAAATTCAAGTTATTTCTTAAAAATTCAACTGTTTCGTTGAAAATTTAACTATTTTATTGAAAATTCAACTGTTTTGTTGAAAATTGAACTATTTTGTTGAAACTTTGATTATTTTGTAGAAAATTCGAGTATTTTGTTAAAAATTAAACTATTTTGTTGAAAATTTGACTATTTTGTTGAAAATTTAATTATTATTTCGAAAATTTATGTATTTTGCTAAAAATTCAACTGTTTTGTTGAAAATTTCATTTTTTTTTTTAATTCAAGTATTTTATTAAAAATTCATCATTTTTGTCGAAAATGTAACCTTTTTTTAATATTCGTCCTGTTGTAATCAAAATTTAAGTTTTATATTGCAGGTCATCTTTTGTGTTTGAAATAAATATTTAATTTTTAAATTTTGATTTCAAAATTGTTGCATTATTAAAATGCTGGACCTTGAATATTAATTGCCAGGGAAAATGAAAAATTGGCAAGGGTAAATTGAGGGAATTTCGAAAATCAAGTTTTGCGGGCACCCTTTGATGTGGTTATGAAAAATATTATGGGTCGAAACATGTGAAAGACACTTGAACTCGGAACATTCTAAATCTGTCAAAACTCTAATCTTGACTTTGCTCGGTATCACCCTAGCCTAGCGCCTAACTAAAACCAATTCCCCATACGCATATGATTACACATATGTTCCTGATTCCCACGCAAAGGGATTCCAGATGAAAGATCGAAGGCCCTCCTTGTTTCGGGAATGTCGGTCAACTTGACGAAAATTATCGCGTCCGCTTCTTAAGCAATGGTCGTAAAGATTAAAATATTAGGGTGCGAAGCGAAATGATTTAAAATGGACACAGGGAATTAATTAGAGCCTAAACTGGTCACAGAAGGAGAGCTGAAGAGAAAAATATAAATAGGATTCAATAACAAAGAAAACATGGTAAAAGGAGTTCATATTTTGTTGTTAAAATGATCACTTCGGAAAAATAATGTTTATAGAACAACAAAAAATTTACCTTCGCCAGGATTCGAACCGGGAACTGCCACTATCGATAAGTTGAGCGTTAACCTGTTATGTCACCGAGACCTCGGCAGATCTTTTCTTGTTTTTCGTAGCTGCCTTTTTACAGGGGAGTGCTATATGTACTTCTCCATTGCGACAGGTGTACCATTTTTTGAACAACGTGGGTTTAATCTAATTATTATTTGGAAGATGTTATTACTAATTAAAAATGTTAGCTTCCGAGTTCAAAAATGTTTATTTTTAGCTACTATGAAGAACAAAAAAAGATCTGCTGAGGTCTCGGTGGCGTAATTGGTCCACGCTCTACTCATGCATAGTGACGTTCCCGGTTCGAATCCTGACTGAGGAAGAAATTTTTCTTGTTTTTTGAAAATTATTTGTCCGAAGTAATCGTTTCAACGTCAAAGTTCGAATTAATTAACAATTTAAACAGTCGGATGTTAAAATTATTAAATGGTAATAACGTCTTCGAAATATTAATTATGTTAAAAGGATTTATAACCGGAAAGTCTCGGCTCGATTCCTGCTGCCTGCATTTTTCGGCAATTATTTTTATTGCAATTAAATATTAAATTTATTCAAATCAAGCCTAAATATTCATTTTTACCATTTTGTAATGTGAAAAAAGTGTTTTTTGCAACCTTTATCACTTTTGCTTCGAGAAAAGTTTTTTTTATAAAAAATTCTCATTTTCTTTCATTCAAGTAAACATTTTTATTTTGGTTATTATTATTTTTTAAAGTTAGAAATAAAATATACTTACAAATAGTATAATAAGAATATTTTTAAATTAGAGTAATGAGATGAATGGTGTTTTTGAAGATAAAATTGCATAAGAATATAATTTTTACAACTAAAATCCAAAATTTTGTATAAAAAAACAAATTCATTTATCACAATTTTTAATTGTTGGTCCAAAATACATTTTTTTTTTTTTGAATAGGGAAATTTTTTTTATTTATACTTTTTCTAATTATAACGGGAGAATTAAAAAAATGAGTATTTTTCTGATTATGACGGAGGAATTTAAAAAAGTTGATATATTAATATTCTTGTTGAAAGGGGATTATTTTTAAAAATATCACGTATATTTAAAAAAAAATATATATATATTTGCTCATTGGAACAGGGAAATTTAGAAAAACGCGATTTTCTTATTGAAAGGGAGAAATTGTAAGATATTTGGAATGACATTTTTTTTTTAATTCCCCTTTCCAATCTGGAAAAAATTAACCCATAAAAATCTCCTATTCTCAATAGAAAAAATCAATGTTTTCAAATTCCGTGGTTCCCGCAAAAAAATGTATTTTCAAATTAGCAATTTTTAGAAATGTGTAATTGTTCGGATTATTACTTATACTACTTTGAAAATCTAATAATCTGAATAGATTGGTTCAGAATGTACCAAAAGTGTTCTAATCAGAATAAACATTAATTTTTCAAAATGATCCTGGTTCACTCAGAAAAAAAAATTTCTGTTTCAAAATTGCCCTGTTCCACTCATAAAAAATATTTATTTTTCAGAATTCCCCTGTTCCAATTCGAAAAAATATTAATTATTGAACTTATCCCATTCCCAAAAAAAATGAATGCCTTCAAATCCCCTCGTTCCCGCCAGAAAAAAAAATTATTTTTCACAATCCCTATATGTTCCAATCAGAAAAATTTGGCACATTTTCAAAATCCCCTCTTACAATCAAGAAAAAAATGTTATATATTTTTTTTCGAGCTTACGGAAAACCTATAACTGAGGGAAAAAGCAGGAAATTTTTTTGGTCAGGGAAATTCGGGGAAAAGTCAGGGAATTCTGAAAATAGTTTTGCGAAAACCCTAGAAAGAAGACAGTAAATCTCATCAGATTCTGGAAAGAGAATTTGAATAACTAATTTAGTTTTAAAACTACCGAAACAAAAAAATGGTCTTTTTTAAAACAGATGTCAAAATTTTAATCATGCGAATAAATTAACTTTTCTCAAATGGGAAAAATACGTTTTGCCTAATTTTATCTAAAACATATTTCTTAACCGAGAAATTCTGAAATTTGAAGTAAAGAACCTGCCCCTTTTAAAGTGGATGCGGTCAAATATTAAAATATCATTACACCATTTTTCTTTCTGTTATTTAGTTTTATTTAAAAAAATGCAGTAACATTTATTTTAGTTTAAGAAATGCGACAAAAATTATTTTCGTTTAAAAAATGCGACAAAAATTATTTTAGTTTCAGCAGCTATTGATAAAGCGATCAAGGGAATAAGAAGAACTTTACACCTTCATTCCATACCGCCTCACGTTGGGTTTGGGCGGCGTAAAGCGCAACATGGAGTTTGGGCGGTATACAGCGCAATATCACATTTGGGCGGTGTACAGCGCAATATCGCTTTTGGGCGGTGTGCAGCGCAATATCGCGTTTGGGCGGTGTACAGCTCAACATCGCGTTTGACCGGTGTACAGCTCTACGTCGTGTTTGACCACTGTACACCGCCTAAACACGACCATGAAAAAATAATAAATAATTTTTCAATTTTTTTTGAATATCTAAGCCAGGTTTATAATCCTAGATATATTTTTATAACAAAAAGGTCTCAACTTAAAATTCGAATCTTTGATGAAAAATTGATTAATAAGCCTGGCGTAGTCAACGAAAAAGTGATTTTTTGATAGGCTTAGTCGTTTTTTTTTTCTTCACGAATCCGGAATACGTTGAATTTCGTGATCGACCGCCAGAAAAATAGAAACCGATACCGGAAGGTTTCGCTAATGAACGGCCGCTTTTCACGGACTTTGTCGAGGAAAATCCACAACTGAAAAGGGTTACCGCTGATGGGGTTGCAGGAAGAAAGGATTGAAAATAAATACGCCATTACTTTGACTTGCTCGATATCCAATTAATTAACTTTTTTTATATTTTATTTTTCTATTGTTCAAAGCGCGCAAATTTAAAAAAAAAATAATAATGACTGCGCCTTGAATGTTCCTTTCAAAAACTTGAATTATTATTTTCAAAAATTCACCTTCACCAATCAAGTTTATATATTTTCAGACTTCACACTCTTTCCTCTATTCACATTTTCCCCTTTTTAAAGAATTCCTCTTTTCCCTCGTTTTGAAAAACCTCTTCCTTTTTCTTGGGGTTTCGCTTAATTGCGAAAATGAATTATTTTCAGTTGAAAGGGCTGCTACTATAATTTTGGTTGAGAATTCTTTTTTTTTGTTGAAAAATTCTATTATTTGGTTGAAAATTTAATTGTTTTGATGAAAATTCAACCATTTTGTCAAAAAAGTAATCTTTTGTGGTTGGAAATTGAAAAAAATTGCTTCAGATAAAAAATTCATCCTTTTTGATAGAAAAGTCATCACTTTTAGTTGAAAATAAATTTTTTTATGAAAAATTTGTTCTGATAGAAAATCATTTTTAATTGAAAATTAATTTTTTGAAATGAAAATTTAACTATTTTGTTGAAATATTCATCTTTTTTGGTTGAATTTAATTGTTCTTGACTTCTTGATTAAAACTTGAAATCTTTTTGAGTCGAAATATTACCTATCATATTTTTCGTTGAGAATTCATATTTTTTAGTTGAAAATGAAACTGCGTGTTTGAAAGTTGAAGTAATTAGTTGAAAATGCATTTTTTTATGCAGATTCATCTCTTTGTTTGAAAACTTAATTTTATTTAAAATTCTTTTTAAAAATAAAAATTAATTTTGTTATCTGAAAATTTCACTTTTGGTTTGAAAATTCATCTTTTTTGGTATGAAAGTCATCTTTCTTGGTTAAAAATGAAAATTTTTGTTGAAAACTCAACTTTTTTGGTTGAAACTTCAACCGTCTTCTAAAAAATTCATCTTTTGAAAAATTTCAATAAAAATTCAACTACATTTGGTTTTTGGTTAAAATTAATCTTTTTTTAAATTTATTTTTCTAGGTTGAAAATTAAACTATTCTGTTTAAAATTAAATTATTTTCTTGAAAATGTTATTATTTTCTTGAAAATTAAACTATTTTGTTCGAAAGTAATCTTTTTTGTGGAAAATTTAACTGTTTTGTTGAGCATTTGTCTTTTTAGATAGAAAATTTGTCTTTTTGGATTAAAAATTCATCTTCCTTGATTAAAAATATACTTTTCAGACCTTTTTTATAGGTTGCCAGATTAACTATTTGATTAAAACTTCAATTATTTTTTTGAAAATTCGTCTCTATTGCTGAAAGTTCAACTATATGGTAAAAATTTAATTTTTGGCTTGAAAATTGAGCTATTTGGTTGAAAATTCATCTTTTTAACTTAAAAACTCAACTCTTTTGAAGAAAATTCATCTCGTTTGGTAGAAAATATTTTTTTATATGTTGTTGAATATGCAACTATTTTTGGTTGAAGTTTATTCTTTTTTGTTGAAAATTCTACTATTTTCATAAAAATTCAACTTTCTCGGTTGAAAATTCATTAATTTGGTTGAAAATTCAACTGTTTTGTTCAAAATTTAATTATTATGTTCAAACGTCAAGTATTTAAAAAAAAATTCAAGTATTTTGTTAAAAATTCAACTATTTTATTGAAAATTTAATTATTTTCTTGAAAGTTCAAGTATTTTGTCAAAATTCATTTTTTTCAGTCAAAAATTCATCTGTTTAGGTTGAAAATTCAACAACTTGTTTAAAAATTCAACTGTTTTGTAAAAAATTTAACTATTTTGTTAAAAATTTAATTATTTTGTTGAAAATTTAATTATTTTCTAAAACTTCAAGTATTTTGTTAAAAAATAATCTTTTTTGGTCAAAATTCCATATTTGTATGCTGAAAATTCCAAAATTTGGTAAAAATTGAACAGGCTTAATGAAAGTTTAACTATTTTGTTTAAAATTTAATTGTTTTGTTAAAAAGTCATATTTTTTGGTCGAAAACTCAACCTTTTGGGTTGAAAATTTATTTCTGTAGGTTGAAAATTCATCTGTCTTCTAAAAAATTCAATTATTTGGTTGAAAATACAACTTTTTTTCATTGAAGTATAATCTTTTTTGTTTGAAAATTCGATTATTTGGTCGAAAATTCTTCTTTGTAGGTAGAAAATTCAAGATTTTGGTTAAGATTTCAACTATTTTATTGAAAATTTAATTATTTTGTTGAAAATTCAAGTATTTAAAAATTCGTCTTTTTTGGTCAAATAGTCATCTTTGTAGGTTAAACATCCAATAAATTGGTTAAAAATCTAACTAGTTTGTTGAAAATTTGATTATTTTGTTGAAAATTCAAGTAGTTTGTTACAAATTTATCTTTCTTGTTAAATCATTCAACTGTTTTGTAGAAGATTCGTCTATTTGGACCGAAAATTAATCCTTTTGTATTAAAAATTCGTCTTTGGAGATTGAAAATTTAACAATTTGTTTAAAAATTTCTCTGTTTTATTGAAAATTTAACCATTTTGTTCAAAAGTCATCTTGTTTGGTCAAAAAATTAACTTTTTTGTTAAAATTGTTACAATATTAAAATGCTGATCCTTCAATATTAATTGCCAGGGAAAAATGAAAAAATGGTCAGGGAAAAGTTTGGGAATTTTCAAAACATTTCGTATTGAATGCAATATTTAACCTAAATTCTTAATTTTTCAACAAAAAAGTTAATTTTCAAACAACAGTTTAATTTTCTACTAAATTATTGAATTCTCGACCAAACCAGATTAATTTAGACCCAGGCAGTTGAATTTTTAATAAAAAAAGGATGAATTTTCCAAAACTAGAATTAATTTTTTACCAATAAAGACGCATTTTAATTAAATACATAAATTTTCAACTAGAAAATATTAATTTCCTCAAAATGGAATAGTTACATTTTAAACCAAGGAGATAAATCTACAACCAAAAAAATGAATTTTTAACCAAGTATTTCAACTTTCAAAACAAGTAGCTGACTTTATGACGAAAAAAAGACGATTTTTCAACAAAATAATTGCATTTTCAACCTAATAATAAAATTGTCAACACATTACTAAAATTTTTAACCAAACAAGATGAATTTCGAATGAAAAATATAATAGGAGACTTTCAACCAAATTGTTGAGTTTTTAAGCCAAAAAGACCAACTTTTACAAAACAGTTGAATCTTCAATCAAAAAGACGAATTTTTTACCAAATGAGTACATTTCTAACTAAAAAGATGAATTTTCAAATAGAATTCTGTATTTTCAACCCTTTTTGACACACTTCTGGGATGATCTGCACCATAGCGACAAAAATTGTTTACAAAAATAATCTATTGAATATTTTTACTTGAAAATGTTATCAGAGCTTACTTTAAAGGATTATGTAATTGTAGGTTATATAGCCAATAATTTAAATGAAATATTAATTAAATAATTATTAAAGTAAGGAAAAATGGTCGTGGGGTGTTTACACCCCAGTGTGTCAAGCAAGGGTTAAACAAAAGGGTGATTTTCAATCAAGAAGATTAATTTTCCAACAGAAAGATGGATTTTCAAATAAAATGATGAATCTTCAACAACAAAATATAGTTTTAACAAAAATTGTTCAACTTTTAACCGAATTTTAAGCAAAGAAGATACACTCTCATCGAAAAAGATACATAGTTCGATATTTCAACAAAAAATATTTAAATTTTCAATTAAAAACTAGGAATTTTAGGTGAATTGCAATTTTTATCAGGATTCACAATAATTTAATTGATGGCCCTTTTTATACATTTTACATACAAAGTAATTATAATTTTATTGTTATCCTCTAATTTTCTCAGCTCTAAAGCTGAGTGAGCTCTAAAGCTGAATATATATATTTTTTTTTTTCTAAAGCTGAGCACCAAATTTACTGGAAAAAAATTGAATTTATACATTGTTTACAAGTTTTTCAATAATACGATTAATTAATTAATTTCGTTATTTCGGGCAAAAAATGTAACCAAAAGTAACCTTTTCATAAAATAAGTAACTTTTAGTAACCGCGGATCAAAAAAGTAATCAAGTTACTAAAAAGTAAACGAGCCCTGAATATCGTATCCATATTTAAAATAAAGGGGAAAAAGGAGAAGTTTTTGAGAATAGGGAAAAAGGGGAATTTGAAAGAGGGGATCGCAGGGGCATAGGGGAAAGAAATAATGAAAAAAAAGCTATAAATCTACCACGCTACCTACTTGATGATAAACTCATGAGTTATCTAAACTGACTGATTAACTACTCACCGCTTCAGTAATAGACTCGTAAATTTCATATTCTTCCTCCTCATCACGGCTCGTAATACTCGGAGGTTGATAAACGCTCTCAACCGAACTCTGATGGCCACTTGTGAGAGATTGTTTGCTATCAACTCTAGCCATTGACTCTCTTCTCTGATGCTGCTCAATAATTTGCTCATCGAAAGCTTCGTACTCGTCTTCGCTTTCCTCTGTCCTCGTCGGCAAGTTTGCAACCAGATCGAAGCTTCTTATCAAACCAGGAGGTTTTGGTAAATTCTTATTTACGCTATCACTAATTTGAGGAACAGGAGTCTCTTTCTCTTTTTTTGGCTCCGCTGGTGGCGGCACAGACATTCTTTCTGTAAATCAAACAAAAAATATTAAAAATCAGTTATTGCTGAATTTAAATTGTAAACCTTATAAAATATATACTTTTTGGTAGAAAATTAATCTTTACGGTTAAAAATTCGACTATTTGGTTATTGGTCTAAAATTAAAATCTTTTGTTGATTAAAATACCAAATATTTTTTTTTTTTAGAATTCATCTTTTTTCATTGATAAAAATAGTGTCTTTATATTTTTTGAAATAGTAGCAAAATAGTGTCATCGCCTTTTCGTCTGTTTGGCTTAAAAAATCAACAATCTGGTTGCATTTTTATCTTTCCTGCCTGAAAAATATTATTTGGTCGAAAACTCAACTATTTTATTGAAAATTCATCTCTTCTGGTAGAAATGATATCTTTTTTTATTAAAAATACAAATGCTTGGTTGAAAATTATTCTTGTTTGGTTGATGATTCAACTATTTTGTTAAAAATTCCACTTTTTTAGATGAATTCAACTGGTTTTAATTTTAAATCTCTTTTTGTAGAAAATTCAAGAATTTTGTTAAAAATGAACTATTTTATTAAAAATGCATATTTTTGGCTTGAAAATTCAACAATTTGGTTCCAGTTTTTTTTCTTTTTTGACCGAAAAATATTTATTTTATGAAAATTGAATTTTAATTTGAAATGTTATAAAATATATACTGAAATTTTTTCAAACCCTAAAATGTGGAGTCCGAAATGGAAAAGTGTTAAGTGGAAAATTAACGTTATTTTTTGAGAAAAATTTGCAGCGTGTACCTTAATATTTTTAAAGTATTAAAAATGTACTTCAGTTTTTATTTAAACTATTATTCTGTAGTCTATAAATAATCAATATTTTCTATTTATTTATGGCAGGCTTTATAGTATTTCCACTATTCCCTCTTTTCTCGTTTTTCCACCTTAATGCGAACTGAATTAATAGAACCCAATAAGATAATCCAACTATTTTTGTTGAAAGTTTATTCTTTTTGCTTGAAAAGTCTACTATTCTATTTTTGGTTGAGAATGCATATTTTTTGGTTTAATAATTAATTTTTTTGTGAAAAATTCAACAATTTTGTGAATAAGTCACCCTTTTTGGTTTAAAATGCAACTGTTTTTTTTAAACTCACATTTATGGGTTGAAAATTAAAATATTTTAGTAGAAAATTCAACTACTTGGTTGAAAATTAACTTTTTTGATGAGAATTTAACTGCTTGGTTAAAATTTGAATGATTTACTTTTGTTTGAATGTTAATTATTTTTGGTTGAAAAGTCTACTATTATATTTTTGGTTGAGAATTCATCTTTCTTGGCTAGAAAATTCAACAATATGGTTGCAATTTGGTTCTTTCTTAACTGAAAAACCTTTCTTTGTTGAAAATTCAATTACTTGATTAAAAGTTTCACTGTTTTTTTTTGTAATTCAGATTTTTGGTTGGATATTCATAATTTTAGTTGAAAATTCAACTATTTGGTTTAAAATTGACTCTTTTCTTGGAAATTCATATTTTTGGGTGGAAAATTAAACTATTGTAAAAAATTTGTCTTTTTTACTGCAAATTTCAAAATCTTCGTCGAAATTTTCGTTCTTTCTTGACTGAAAAATCTTTTTTTTTTAATTCAAGTATTTTAATGAAAATTCATTTTTTGGCTTAAAAATGCAACTCCTTTGGCAAAAATTTAATCTTTTGCAGTTGAAATATCAACTATTTGGTTGAAAAATAACCTTTATGTTGAGAATTTAACTGCTTGGTTAAAATTTGAATGATTCATTTTTGTTTGAACATTAATTATGTTTTGTTGAAAAGTCTACTATTATATTTTTCAACTATTTAATTTGAAAATTCAACTTTTTTTTTATGACTTCAAGTGGTTTTAATTTAAAATTAAAAGATTTTTTGGTAGGAAGTTCAACTATTTGATTGAAAATGAACTGTTTTGTTAAAAATTAATATTTTTGGGTTGAATATTCAATTTTATTGTAGAAAATTCGTCTTTTTGGCCTGAAAATTCAACAATTTGGTTGACATTTTTTTTCTTTCTCGACTGAAAAATCTCTTCTTCCTTTTTAATTAGTTACTTAGTTAAAAGTTCAACTAGTTTAATTTTTTTTTAAGATTCATCAGTTTAGTTTAAATTTCAACTATCTGGTTGAAAATGAACTTTTTTGTTAAAAATTTATATTTTCGGGTTACAAATTGAACGGTTTTGTAGAAAATTCGTCTTTTTGGCTTAATAATTTGCCATTTTGCAACTGTTTTGTTGAAAATTAACCTGTTTTGTTTGAGAATATGATTATTTTGTTGAAAATTCATCTTTCTTGAATGAGTTCAGTTATTTTCAATTTTAAATTCAAACCTTTTTTGTGTAAAATATTAACTACTTGGTTAAAATTTGAACTATTTCGTTATAAATTCATTTATTGGTTGAAGATTTATGATTTCAGTTAACAATTCATGTCCTTTATTAAAAATGGAACTATTTTTCGAAAAATGTTCTTTCCTGGTAGAAAATAAATCTTTTTGTTTGAAAATTCAATTATTTAAGTTAAAAATTCATGGATTTTGTTGAAAATTAAATATTTTGACTTGAAATTTTAGGAATTTAAAGCGTTTTAAATTCAAATAATTACAGTACCCACATTAACTTTATTTAATTGCAGGCCTCGAACTCACTTTAGGGATTAAAAATAGTGTTACCAACTTTAAAAAATAGTGTCAAAATAGTATTAAAAATGAACATCAATGTTTATTTAAAATGTTATTCTTTAGTCTATAAATGATCGAAATTCCTATTTATTTATCCAATAAGAAAATCCAACTATTTTTTGTTGAAAGTTCATTATTCTCGATTGAAAAGTCTTCTATTAAATTTTTTATTTAGAAATAATCTTTTTTATTTAAACATTTTATTATTTGGTTCAAAATTGAATTATTTTTTTGAAAATTCAGCAATTATATTAAAAATTCATACTTTTTGGTTCAAATTCAGCTGTTTCGTTGAAAATTCGTTATTTTGGCTTGATAATTGAACAATTTGATTAAAATTTTGTTTCATTCTTGACTAACAAATTTTGTTTTATTGAGAATTCAACTACAAATTTTGTTAATCTTTTTGGTTTGAAAAGAAATAGAATAGAAAAAAAAAGATTTAAAAAAAATCTTTTTTGGTTAATGATGCAAGTGATTGAGTCTCACGGTGGTTGCATGAAAAATATTTGTTTGCTTCTTCCATAAATTACTAATTATTTTATTTTAAAAATGTGCAATTGTCAATTTTTTAATTATTCTTTTATAACATCAAATACATTCTTAATAAATTTTTAAAAAATGTTGTTTTTAAATTCCTTTTCCTTAAACAACTTGCTTTAAAAAGGCATAACATTTTTTTAAATTATTAAAAAAATGTAATAATAGTATTTTTGAACATTTTTTAAACCTCTTTACGTTGTTTTATCCTGCCATATATTTATTTTTTATTATTTACATAATGAAAGTATAATTTATTATTTTATAAACAATTATCCATATAAAGTATATATGATGGAATAAATCAATTTTTGCTAAATAATCGATCATATATTACTTGATAATGAAACCTGCGTAACGTAAGCCATTCAATACAAATTTATAATTATTTAAACAATCTTAATTAAAACATGCACTGTTTAGCTATTTTTAGAACTAAAAACTTTGTTACTTCGAAGCAATCAACTGTAAATAACTAACTGTTTAAACCAATTTACATTATGTTATGTATTTATAAATAATATTCGGATTTTTTTTTACTATTAGCCCATAATATTTGATCATTTTTTAATCAAACTTAATCAACAAATACATTATTTGGCTATTTTTCAGCATTTAAACTTCGTCCTTTTAACGTAATCACCCGTTACCAACACATTTTTTAACGTTTTTAGGTACTTTGAAGACGATTTACTATTGCTATTAATAATTTAATTAACGTTCCTGTACGCAGTATATAATATAGGATTTTAACAAATAATTAAGTTTCTTCAACAAATTATCAATTGTCATCAACTGATAGCAATGAACTATTGCTAAGTTATTTTTAGTATATTCCATCAGTTAAAAAAAATTGTGTTATAACATTGTTATAAACAATAACAATAGCGGATGGTTATCGCGGTGTCTAGACAAGTTTAAAAATGTGTTATTAACAGTGGATTACGTTAAAAGAACAAAGTTTAAATGTCAGAAAATAGCCAAATAATGCATTTGTTAATTAAGTTTGTTGAAACAATTATTAAATATTATAGATTCATAGCCAGAAGCCAGTGATAAATAATTCGCTCTTAATTCCGTGGAAACAGCGATATTTTATTTATGAATACATAACATAATGAACATTGGTTTAAACAATTGTTGTTAACAATAAAATTGTTTACTGTCATCGAAAAATCCTTAAAATTTAGAAGCTAGTTTTTTAAAATTGATTGAGTCGAAAGAAGTGAGTCTGTAGATCCAAAAACAGCCACATAGTGCATTTGTTAACTAATATTGTTTAAAAAATTGTACATTTTTATTGGTTGCCTAAATATGATACTTAGGTTTTATTGACTAGTAATATATGATCGATTCCGTAGAAAAAAACTTTATTTATTCCATCATAAATGCCTGATATGGATAATTGTTTATGAAATTTGTTTATAAAATAACAAATTATTTATTAAATTTCATTAATTCAACCAAGAAAACTTTTCAATGAATTTTAAAACATTTAAAAAAACGTTCGAATCGGATAACAATTGTCTTCTAAACATCAATTTCCCGAATTTTTTATTTTTTTGTTATTAATTTTTTATTCAACAAAAAAGTTGACATTTTTTCTTTTTTTTATAAACGATACTTTTTTTGCAATTACTTATATTTATGTGAAACATCAGAATATCAGTGAAGACACTCCTTATAAATAATATTCAGAAGGTTAAAATATTTTTTAAAGTTTATTTATTTTTATATTAACATAGTAATGAGTGAAAGTGCTACTTTAAGATTATTCTTTAAATCCAAACTAATTGTTAATTTTACAAACAAATTAAATAAAAGAATGCATCTTAGCCATTTCAAGCTCTAAACACTTCGTTCCTATAAAAAAATTGATCAAAAATTTGTTCGAAATAAATAATATGTACGATTTTTTAATACCTGATAAAAATAGTCAATTGTTTTAATAAATTTGATAAATAAATACGGATTTTCGTCAATTTTCAATTAGTAAATTTCGGTTTTTCAACAGAATCAATTTTAAATAACTTGGAAAAATCCTTCGGTTATGATACTTATCAACCAATACTAATTGTTTATTTTATAAACAATTGTATAAACAAATTCACAACATGCCACAGAAATATTTAGAGTTAATTTCGTTGAAAAAACGAAATCTTTCGATTTAAAATGGACGAAAATCTATCTTTGTTCATAAACTAAAAACTTTTTAAAATTAAATAACAAATTATGTCACCTGGCAGAGTCTCCCAATAAATAGGGTACTTTCTGAGTCATTGGCTTTCGATTTCATACAAAAATAAACTAGATCCGTTTGTTGAAATGTAGTCAAGTTGTGAATTTGTTTAGAAAATGAAAAATTATTTCCGTTTAAAAAAAATTATATTTAAAAAATGTCAATCAATTCAATTTCAACACATTCTAGTGGTCGCATAATAATTCACCAAAAATGTCTTATGCAATTATTAATCAATACAAATGTAAAGGGATTCTCAATAATTATTGAATTATAAACAATTCTCATTAATATTAGTAAAAATGTTTACAAAATTAAAACGAATCCAGGAATTAAAATATTGTTTCTTTTTCAGTAAAAAAATAAATTCGTATATGATATAGTAAGACTAAAATTCGCGATAAAGTAACAAAATAATTATTGATTGTAAGGCCTTAAAATATGTGCGATTAAAAAAGTTCCAGTCATTTTTTCAAAATTCCATGACATTTTGCTGAAAATTAGTGACTTTTTAGTCACACATAATTAATAAAGTTTCAGTGCTTTTCTCTTTAATTAATATAACATCCCGCGAGAGTATGTAATTGCTGTCAAATCCTCGCGAGGGAGTGACAATTAATTAATTATTCACGAATTACCTAATGAAACTATAAATGCTGTTCGTGATTGAATGTCATCATGGTCATAAAAATTCATAAATAAAACCATCTGAAGTATTCAGTTGAAAAAATGTTTACAATTTATACTATAACGGTTTCAGAGACTTCACACCCCAAAATGCTCTTAAAACTGGAGAAATCTGATACATTTTCACGAAAATAGGGAAATATGTATTATAGAAAAATAAATTAGTTCCAATAAAATTAACGTAAATAACTTATTCCTAACATTAAAAGTAGAAATGTATTACATTTTCAAAAACAGACTTGAATTTTCAACCAAAAAGATGAATCTTCCACTAGAAAAGATCAATTTTCGGTCAAAAAAGAGATAGTTGAATTTTCAGTTAGAAAAATTAATTTTCAACTAAAAAAGGCCAATTTTCAACATATTAGTCAATTTTTCAACCAAGGAGATTATTCTTCAACAAAACAGATTCATTTTTAAATAAGTAGTTCAACTTTCAACGATGAATTTTCTAACAAAAAAAATGAATCCCCAAAGGAAAATATAAAAGTTGATACTTCAACCACAGAAGATGTTAATTTTAAATAAAAAACAGTTGAATCTTCACCAAAAAAAGATTAATTTTTTATCAAGAGATGAATTTTCAACCCAAAAGAAAGACTTTTCAACAAAATAGTAGAGTTTTTAAGCTAAAAAGTCTAATTTTTTAGAAAAAATTTTACTTTCAAATGCGAAAAGAAGAATTTTCGACGAACAAGTTTATTTTCAACCAAGAAAGATGAATTCCCAACAAAAATTGTCAACAGACGAATTCGTCACAAATGTTGAGTTTTTTACCAGATAGTTGAATTTTCAACCTTCAAGGAAAAACGTTCAAACCGAGAAATTTTTAACATAAGAGTTGAATTTCCAACCAAGAAAGATTATTCAGACAAGAAAGAAGAAAAAACCATATAATGTAATTTTTAACAAAAAAAGACACATTCTTAACCAGAAATTTCATAGTAGAAAATGTCGAAGTAGGGGGAGGATTTTATGAAACAAATATTTAAAATATGTACACTAAAACGTATACTAAATTGATTATAAGATTTACTGAATACTGATAAAAAATGCAATTCTCTGACGAACTCTTAATGAACTTAATATATTGTATGTTGTTCTCTCATGCTAACATGCTGTTTATATAACTTCAAGCTGAATACTGATTGAAGAAGTCACGGATCAAGGATTTTTTCTTACTAATGATGAAGTATAAAGAAACTTTTTAAATTATAGTGCAAACCAAAAAGTCATTAAAAACGTTTCCGCCTATAAGATAATGACTCACGTGACATAAAATATCCTTCTCTTAAAAAACATCCATAATGATTTGCTTTATTTACATATATATGCAACAAATTAAAAAGTATACCAATGCCGGAAGGAAATTTGATCAAAGACATTAATAAATCGGCATTTCTTTTTGCACTGAGGATAGATGGGAACTCTTTCGAATTCTGATTACATGGTGCATGCTCCTGGCAATATCTTTGTGTCGAGATCCTCGAAGAATAAGTACTGTATTCATGAAAGTCAATGTTCGAGGAATCGCTTTACCGATAGGAAATTTACCGTTGTATTGAAACGAAGTGGAGGAGGACAGGCTTTGCTCCTTTCAGCCTCACTTCGATTGTTGGCTGATCAGGGACGTAATCGAGATTATATATTTCATCAATCTTCTACTCTCGAAGAATTAGACAAAGTTCTTCAAATAACCCCTATTCAACTATTTCCAAAATACAATATATTAATTTAATGTAAAACAGTTTTAGACCTCTACCAGTGTGTGATGGTAATGTTAATTACTTCATGAATGATGAAATGTCATCTAAGCGTTTCGAAATAGGTCCAGTCAAGGTCTTATCAATGAATAGAAGAGGAATATGTCTCCTCTATTCAATGTATCTGGAAAGTGGACTAGACCATAGTCCGAAACATAGATGACATCTCAGGATTCATGCAATAATAAACATAACCATCAGACACTAGTAGAGACCTAAAACTTTTTTTACAGAATCTAAACATTCTAACGAAACAAGACTAAAAATTATTTTACTGAACTTAAACTTATAACACCATGTACAACAACAACACTGAAACACGGACTAGACCAAGTCCGAAACGCCTAGATGACATCTCATGATTCATGGAATAATGAACAACATTTAAAATAAATATTAGTTTAATGCTGACTTTGTATCAAATTATACACTAACAGTCGTCTCTAATATAAACGATGGTCACTATAACCGTCAATAACTGCTAATTTGACATCAATTTATGAATATCCTAATGGACTGAATGAAAACGTATCTGCAAGCCGTTGCCCAAATAGAATATTAACCGCACGACCTCAAATGAAAATTAGGACGTCCATGATAAATATGATTAGCCCAATGCGGAATTAAATTAGCATTCACCCCGGATAAATCATTGTCGATGAAGTTACGTGATCGACAGAAAGTAAATGTGCAATCGATGGGTGTCTACATAGGACAGGGCGCCAACCTAAATACCGAAGAAGATCGATATCGTCTATCCACCTACAGACTCGTGGACCAAGATAATAAAAGGCACTATCACGTTATATGCTCTGATCTGACAGACTCTTTACGTGCCAATTTTATATATGTTGTTCACTCTACAGAATCAGCGTTCATCCGGAGATTTGAAGTCGTAGACATGTATCGTGATGACAATACAATTCTCTCACAAAAAAACGAAAGAGTCTGTTTCTTTGTCGAAGAACATAATAAGGGATTGTGTGAATTGATTTAAGTCTGCGCTGAAAGCTTAGTCAACACAAAAAGACGACGACCATATCGAAGTTTTGCCGGATCACTGAACAAGTGCGTTCCACTGCTGGGTTCAGTTACACCTGCCTTCTCAATTCACGAAGAAGTTCATTCAAATGGATTTCACGATAGGTGCTCATTTAAGTGACAGGAAATTGTCCAGCTCTGGGAAACAAATGGGATTAAAAATTTCGCCTGATCACCTGAAATCCTTTCGAATATTTTAATCTACCCTAAAAGCTTTGAAATCCGTTAAAATCCTTTAATATGCCCCTGAAATCTTTTGAGATTCTCTAAAAATTCCTGAAAAACTCGTCAATCTTTTTAAATCCCTAGAAGATCCTAAAATCCTTTGAAATCTTTAAAATATCACTGATATTCTGGAAGCCTTTTTAAATCGTCGGACTACGCAACATTGTATTCCCTAATTTTGAATAATTGTATTTTTAAGTTTTCACCTCAGGGAGGAAGATTATGTTTCAAAGAGACCCACCTGCAACAGAAAAGAAAAAATCCATTAGCTTCACATTTACCATACAAACAACGAATTTAATAAACACTAAATGCATAATTATTGCAGCTGAAAAATATTGTGTGTATTATTGTTCTTCATTGTTATCACATCCTCTGGATAAAAGATGGATTCAGATGTCGTACAGAATTTTTTGTTTAAATTATGACCGGTTGGTTGTAAAATAAATTTTTTGTTGAAAAATCATATTTTCGTGTTAAAAGTTCAACTGTTTTTATAGAAAAATCGTCTTTTGGACTTGAAAATTTCGCAATTTGGTATAAAATTCTACTATTTGGTATAAAATTAAACAGTTTTGTAGAAAAATCGTTTTTTTTATTGAAAATTAATTCTCCTTAATAAAAATTACGATGAGGCAACTTGGGAGGCGCTTAGATTCGATAAAGATGTAGAGGGCGCGTGGACTATGTTACGGGATATCATTATTAAAACTGCGATTGTAGTATGTGGTGCGGCAGTTGTAGGAAAAAAATCTGGTGATGCATTGTGGAATGATGAAATTAAGGCAGCCCAAAAAGAAAAGAAAGAAGCGTACGAGTCCTTAAAAAGTACGGAGTACATAGATGACTCCTACAAGCAATACAAACAATGTATGCAGGCAGTAAGGCGAGTGTGAGGGTAAATGGGAAACTGAGTGACTGTTTTGATATTGTGCAAGGCGTAAAACAAGGATACCTTATGTCCTCATGGCTATTCATCATATTTATAGATAAGTGTCTAAGAATGGCCCTCTTCGACGAAGAAGCTATAGATCTCGAAACAGTGAAGGAGCGTGGATTGGCTTTCGCAGATTGCAAGATTGTTATGGCAGAATCAATCAAGGACTTGCAAAGAATGTTGAATAAACTTGAAACAAGCATGAAGAACATCGGCCTCAAAATTAACGTAATGAAACAAAGGTAATGGTTTTTGAAGGAAAAAGTGAGAAAACAATGGGCGAAATTGTCCTGAATGGTGAGAGATTGGAGCAAGTTGACAAATACATGTATATAGGCAGCGTATTCACTAGCGACGGTAAAATAGACAAGGAGTTAGATAGGCGCATTAATGAATGTAAGAAGGTTATCGGTAGAGCAGGGTCCATTCTCAGAAATAAAAATAAATCAACAGAAACTAAAATGACCGTATATCAATCTCTAATTGTACCGGCTGTACTAAATGGTAGCGAGACATGAACATGTCAAGAAAAGGACAAGAGTGAAATTAATGCGATTGTCATGAAACCTCTGCGCACAATATGCGGGAAAACACAGATGGGAAAAGTCCGAAACGAAATAATCCTCAAAGAATGTGGTACAGGTGAGACACTAGTTGATATATGGAGAAGAGATCAGTTAAGGTGGTTGGGACACTTCGAAAGAATGAAAGATGAACGACTGACCAAACAGGTGTATGAAGGTAAAGGAAATGGCAGAATGCCCAGAGGTAGACCGCTGAAAGAATGGTTAGAATCTGTGAATAAGACATTAATTCGAAGAGACATAAGAAGCCATAGAAACACAAGAGCTTGTATGAAAAAATGCATGGACGTGCAGGAAGCTAGAGTAGTATGCTAGGACAGAAAAGTTTGACGAAAAATAGCTTATAAAAAGAATGTGAGCAGAATGACTCCTGAAACCTTGGATACTAATGGGGCTAAGTGAGGAACCACACATAACAATTTTATGAGGCTCTCCACGCGGGGTGATCGCTAGAGGGATTGATCAGCAGCCTGGGTTGGAGCAGTGCTGCGGAATGAACGTGTTATTTAAATGAATAACACGAGAATTCCAGATCAATCTAAAATATTTATATCTTACACCTACATACCTATCTACTTTATAACTATATACATATCCACACATTACTACTTTCCAACCGAGCAATTCACGCTTCCCCGAATGGGAAACGGCTTAATGGTATAATAATAATAATTAATATCAAAGTGTCTCGTCGACACATCCTATTCTTATTATTAATAATAATTCTTTAATTTTCAATCATGAATTTTCAAATTTAACACTCCTCCATTGTAAAAGATTTGCAATTCAAAGTACTATAATTATGAAGAGTGACAATTGAAAATCCTTGAATTTTGAAAATATGGAATTACAAATTATTCAATTTTCAAGAATTATATTTTGAAGGTATATTATTTGGAACATTTTTTGCAGATTTACAACTGAAAACTCTTTAATTTTGAAAGAATAATAATAATTACCAATACTTAAATTGCGATGATTTTGAACATCAAAAGTACAGAGCTTTCAACTCTAATTCTTCCGAATTGATGAAGTTTGAAATTAATATAATTAAAGTATAAGCGTTTTTAATTTTGAAACTTAAAACTCGCACAATTTTTGAATTGTAAATTTAAAAGATTACATTTTAAAGATTTAAAATTCAAAGTTTTACAAGTTTGAAAATTTACAATTCGAATTCTTTAATCTTAACGATTTGTCGTTAAATATCTTGGATTTCAAAACATTTGCAATTCAAAGTTCTACAATTTTGAAGACTTCCAATTGACAATTCTTGAATTTTGAGGATTTGCAATTTAAAACTTCTCAATTTTAAAAATTTACAATTGGAAACTTTTTAATTTTGAGAAATGTATAAATGAGCATTCTTGAATTGTGATGATTTTAAAGATTAAATGTAAAACATTTTCAATTTTTAATCTTCTAAATTGATGAAGTTTCAAATGTTAATCAAAATTGAAGAATTTTTATTGTAAAACATTATATCTTTGATAATTTTTGGTTGTAAATGTTTTAAATGGAAATATCTTCAATTTTGGAGATCGACAGTTCAAATTTCTACCATTTTCAAGAGTTACAATCAAACCCGCTTGAATTTTAGAAATATAGATTTGCAAATTATTCCATTATTAAGACTCGTATTTTAAAGGAATGTGACTTTAAACGTTGTTTTAATTACTTATTTTTGAAGATTTACAATTAAAAATTCTTCAATGTTAACGACTTTCAATTTAAAATTCGTCAATTTTGAATATTCGCCATTGAAGTCCGATATTTTAGTAAAGTCTGTAACTGTCCGTTACGGCGTTTTCTCGAATTTTTGCTTATCGTATTCAGCCGTATATGTTTTACGGTGACTCTCTCCCAAATCACAACTCGCAAAATTTTACAGGTAACTGTGTTTTCTAAGAAGTATGATCAACTTACTTTCAAATTTATTAACAATCAAAACAAAGAGTTTCAATAATCAGCTGTATTTTTTTTTACGCTTCCAAAGACATACAAAACTCATTTTTCGACTATTTGCAGTTAACGGTGTTTTCCAAATCACGGTCGAATATTAGGTAGAATATCGATACAAGATAAAAAATTTGCGGAAAATATCGTTCATTATTCGCTTCAAATCCCTTTTTGTGAAACATTCAATTTGTTACAATATAAAACTACAGTAAACTTCCGTATATTTTAAAGACCGCTTATTTTAAAGTTCACTTAATTTAAACCCACTACACGCATTTATTTTAAATTGCGCAGTTTTGTCATCTCCCACCACGGTCCCTGTACACTCTACTTCTCGTCAGTGGATGACCTGTAAAAAAAGAGGCCCGAAGAGCGCCCTCGTTGGTTTAAATTGAGTATTTTTTCACGACGTCATTGGCACTTTCACCTCAAATTTGGAATAGTTGATTGTATTTCGCGAAACACTTAAAACACTTCGAAAATATTACTATCGAGACCTTTATAACGTATCCTTACTTTTCGGAGATTTTCTCGAAAAAGTCGTATGCAGTTGCAGTACCATGTACTAACCTCCCTGGCGGTTGATATTTCCATCTATCGAAGTCATGCCACAAAACTCACTATTCCGCGAAATATTTTCGTCGTTTTTTGATTCTGTAATATTGATTTTTAATTTGCAAATGGTCGTATGCCAACAAAAATACTAACGCCAACAAAGACTAACGGACCGCGACTTTTTCCACTAGCCTGAACAGTTTCCATAATATTGCGCAATATATGTACTCGACAGAGGACTGGTGTACTCAGCCCTTCCGAGGCGAGAGTCGCGACCGTCTCTCGTCCTACGCGCTGAGAAATTGCGTGGGCCAACAGATCAAGGAATGTCGGGTGTATTTATTTGTTATTATTGATAGTATTCATTATTTATTTCAAATCACCCGCTCTTTTCGTCTGAAAAAGTAACGACCGGCGGCGCATCGATACAATAACGGGGCAGCCAATGAGCGTCGTAGATAAAAATAAATTGCCCACTCGCGTTAAGGGTGGGGGCCCCACCCCTCCAGCTTTAAAATAATTGGTCGGGTACGTTTCAAGGACCTTAAAATAATTGGAAGTTTACTGTATTTTGGTAGAAAATTCGACTATTTGGTGAAAATGAACTTTTTTGGTAAAAAATTAATATTTCTAACTAAAAATTCAACTATTTCGGTTGAAAATTTGTTGTTGTTTTTTCCTTTAAATTCATAACTTTTGTTGAAAAGTTGTCTTTTTGGTGTAATAATCAATCTGTTTTGATTAAAGATTAATCTCTTTTAGTTGGTGATTCAACTATTTTGTTAAAAATTAACTTTTTGTTCAAAATTGACAGTTCGGGTTGAAAATTCAACTATTTTGTAGAAAATTCATCTTTTTGGCTTAGAAATGTATCAAGTTGTTTAAAATTTTTTTTTTTTCATGACGTAAAATTCCTTTTTCGTTAAAAATTACACTCTTTTGTTAAAAATGATTCTCTTCTGTTCGAAACTTCATCTTTTTCAGTTTTTAGCGACTCTTTGTTCGAAAATTAATCTGTTTTGGTTGAGGATTTAACTACATTTGCTGAAAATTCGCCTTTTTCGATGAATTCAACTGTTTTTATTTAAATTAAAATATTTTTGAGTTGAAGACTCAACTACCTGCTTGATAGTTGAACTACTTTGTTAAAAAATCAGTTTTTTGGTTCAAAATTGATCATTTCAGTTAAAAATTCATCTCTTCGATTTAAAATTTAGTTAATTTGTTGAAAATTCATTTTTTGGGTTGAAAATTATTCTTTTTTTACTGAATATTTTACCATTCCATTTGTGGTTGACAATTTAATTATTTGGTAGAACATGCATCTGTTTTAAAAGAATTTATTTCCCTATTTGGTGAAAAATCTCTCGATTTAGTTTTTTTTTAGCATTTTGCCTGTAAATACTGTTATCAATACTGTTGAAACATTTTCTTTTATGGCATCTTCCTGTAAGTTTGGGGGGGGGGGGACTCTAATACGAAAAATACATCGTTCATTACGATTTTAAGTTGAAGTGAGAATCTTAAAATGTTTTTTACTATTTCAATCCATGAAATTAAAAAAAACACTGATTTATCAATTGAAATCCTGAACACACATTTAATTAGTAGAAATTTCACTTGTAAGTTAGGTTTAGACAGTATATTTATACTATTATCTTATAGGTATTCTCTTGAGTTTAATTGATTTTAATAAGATGGTGCATTATTTCGGGGATCAATATTGATCTTCATATTATAAAAACTTGTAGAAATTACACTACATATTTTTGTAATTACTTTTTTTTTCCTGGCGATTTTGTAATTTAGAATAAAAATATTGGCATCGGTTGTACAATTTTTTATCTGAATAACTGCCAATCAATCCTATTTAGGTTATGTGGTTAATAAACAAATTATTCTCGTGTTGGGGTAAAAAAGAGATTTCCGTTTTGCATGATTTTAAACGCGTAATGCGATAAGCTTAAAATATTCTACGCAGCATTTACATGATTCCTTTAAAGGGAATATAATACAATCAAAGCACCTGCAAACGCCAATTTTAATTAAAATGCACACAGCGGTTCACTGCATACAATTAAAAAAACTCGATACGGTTAAATATATTATAGAAGCACTTGGACTTTAATTATTGCGTCGATTAAACTTGTAGAGAAAAATGGTTGAAATTTAAAAAGAGTTTTTGCCATTTTAGTTCATTTTTTGCATCCTGATTATTATGTGTATAATGCACATACATATTTGACAATGAAGGATTCACTTTTTAAATAAAAAATAAGAAAATTTAGGAAAGCTAATTTTTGTTTTTGAATTTAGCTTCCTAATATATTTAGATATCTTAAACCGTTGAGCAAAATTTCTTAATACTATTTAAAAAGTGCTTTAAGCACACTTTCAATAAAGAATAAAAATAAAATTTCTTAAGTTTCCACTTTTGAAAAACGCATTATTCTACATTTGAAACGTTCCCAGCGGACTGAAAACAAAGATGACGTTTTGATTTGAATTATCACCAGTTAAAAAAACTTTTCAGAACACTTTGAAACAAGTCTGGAACTATCTGGGGTTACTCGTGTGCAAAAGTCCTTAAAATCGCATTTGTTACAATCTGCATGTTCTGCATTCGCGGAGAATTCCCAGAGAAGCTGAGAAATTTCGTTAGTATGCAGAAGATAGCAATTTGCATTAATTCTCACCAGTGAGAAAAAATATGCAGAATTCTAAAAAAAGTTGATTACTTCCGTCGTGGACTTCTTATTCTTTGGATTTCTTATTCTTTAGATTATATATATCCCTTGGAAATCCTCTGTAAGACTTGGTTTAGTAAAATGAAATTTGGCGAAACTGCTATCCATGAAAGCATGACAGCACGTGTAAGCTTTATTTCAATTTTATTCGAGGGCCCGTAAAAGCAACAAAGCATTATGGTAAATGCATATTTCAGTAAATTTATTCGCTTTAGTAGATAATCTATAGATAGTCATTAGATATGGTTGTCGAACCGATTAATCCGATTAATTATGCGTCGCTAGTTTTCAGACGTTGATCAACTATTCGTTGATTTTCTGGTTCAGGCCGGTATTATGCATGTCGTAGAAGGCGGATTTAAAGCGGATGAAGATTTGGTTGTAGACCAACTGCGGTTCCACCACGTGACTCGAGAATTATGACCAGATTAGGCCAACGTCGGGTTAAGCTCCATTCACTGTGTGTGGTTTCAAAAGATCTAGTTACTAATTCTATTATTTGAGTGAACTAGTTGCAGCTGACAAATGCAGCCGCTGTAACGAAAATTAATTGCAGTAAAAAAATGAAGTAGATATGACGATTTTTTATTTGTTATGATAAATGATATTAAATGAAGCATTTAGTTTTGCGCCTGAGACAAAAAGGAACCATCCTTTTTAGTAAAATATGCGCAGCAAAAAGAAGAATTGTATGATTTTTTTGTAATGCAGGCTATGATAACCAGAGTGACATAGGCATGTTAGGATTTGCACCTGTGAATCACAGCCACCTTGAACCTCGAACATGTTACACTGAACATAAATTTTTCCAACTGTATTGGTTATCTTGGCCAATTACTGACTGACTTACACGAAAAGTTTCGGAATCAATAAAAAATCAATAAAAAATAAGTTGTGTCCGTGAAACTCAGGCACAAATTATATATTGTTTTCAAATAATGCCCAAAAGTCATTTTCAAGGTCAAAACTGAAAAAACACTAATTTTCAAAAATAAAAATGCCGAAACAGGCATTTTATGGGCAGGAAATAACGTGTTTAATAAAAAGCTACGCTAGAAAAAAGGTAGATTTCAGTAAGATCACATATTTACTCACTTTCCAGTGGCCCTTCTCTTCATTATGCATATTCTAATGTGTTTAAAGAGACCATGCCAGACAAAGTGCAGTCGAAAATGAAAAATGAACCTACCCAATTTAGGGTGTAGTATGTTTCATTAAAAAGGCTATATATGAAGAAAAGATAGGGCTGAGTAAGAACATGCCCTTACTCATTTTCTTCCTTTTCATTATGTGAAAAGTGAAAATAGAACCATATCCCATTTCCAGTAACCTTTCTTTTCATTGTGTAAAAAATGAAAATACAATTATATCCAATTTTCAATAGTCCCCTTTCTTCCCGAATTGTAAAAAAAAGAAATTCTAGGGGGTAGCATTTTTGTCGAAGGTTCCATACTACAAAAAAGATCCGTGTGTGTGGAAATACAACCCTACTCCTTTTTCATGAATTCAGTTCAGAGTTGTTATTTTTTGTAAATAATGCAAACATTTAATTAACTACTTAGAAAAATTCCTTTTTATAAATATATTGAGTTAAAAACTATATAATCATTTAAAAACTATTTTTCAATTATTAGATGCTCATTCGTTTAATCGGAAGGATATAGAGGAAATAATGGAAGATTTTTATTTGAAGACCATTGAAATGGGGAGAAATGATGAACAATTATTAAAAAATTATAAAAGAGATTTTATACAAGGCTTAGCATTATTAATCAATTATTTTAAATGATGAAAATTATAAACACAATATAATAATATGAATTCTATAGTTGCATTTTAGAATCGCGGAAGTTTCGACGAACAATTCATCAAAATTACAGTAGAGACAAAGCAGCAGGATGAAAATTAATTAAGGAAGAAGGAAGAACAAGGAAGAAATTAATAAAGGAATAAAAGAAAATGAGTGAAATCTTCAAACTAATTATGAAATTTTAAAACTCGTTTACGTAATAGTATACAGTATACTAAAATTAATTCTATACCTATGTATATTATGCACTGAAACTTGAAAGGTATGAAATAAGAAAATTAATTTTAAAAATGTCGAAAACGCTAGGCATAAAAAGGCACTTGAATGTAGAAAACAAGATTTTTTTGCATTCTCATTATATTACATTCTACATTGTATAGTATATCCTACATTGTATATTACATCAATAATATCATTGATAATTCTTTGAATTTCAGCATACAATATATAACAAAGTATAATTTTATATTTTAGTATCATATAAACATAATACTGTCGAATGCGATGATTGAATTTATTGAATATTTTCAATCGCAAAATTTAATCCAGGAATTTAAAGAATCCTTAATTTTATCATCAAATTTCATTACTATAGTAATAATGCGTATAATATACAATGTACAATATAATAAACTAACAATGTACATTTTGTTTTCTACATTAGAGTGACTTTTTGATGCTTAGCGTATTCGACATTTCTTTGAATAATTTTGTTATAAGACTAATTTTCAAAATGTACATAAAACATACATTATTAGTGAAAATTTATTAGATATAATATGCTGGAAATAATATTAAATGACTTAAATTGCAAACATTGAAAATTTGATGATTTCAGATAAAAAATTTAACAATGAGATTATTCAAATTGAAAGGCTTCATACTGAAATTATTCAAGTTTAGAAGCTACTACTTTGAAACTGAACAACTTAAACGCCTGTACATTAATTGGTGTTCCCCGTTGTTTTAAATTTTAATGATAAGATGTTGCTATGCTTATTTTTGTTGAAATAACGTATTAACTTTTTAGCAAATTTTTAGGTATTCCCATTTAAAATTCTTAATTTTTAAATGCTGCCATTCAAACTGAGAGTTTAGAATTTTTTATCATAAAAATAGATCCTATCATTTTCAGAGGTTTTGTTACCTGAGTTTGATGTATTTATTATTAAAAATATATATTTTTGAACACTACTTTTTCGAAATTGTAGCAAATTTAACAAATATTAATATTACGAGTTTTAAGTTTCTTAAATCAGTGAAAGAAGACTTTTCCAGAAAACAGGAGTAAAAATCGGAATTCTTTAGTAAAATTTACTTATACCTATACAGGAAATTCTACTGACAACGAGAATAAAGTAATATTATGTTCTCGTGCCAATTCAAATAGTTGGTGCTTGCTCTAAGAATATTTGACTTGTTCCAACTAAAAGTGTATAAATTTTAGAAGGAAGTAACGAAGTGAATCAAAATAAAAACGTGAAATTGAAAGATAAGGAATACTTCGGCTATAAGTATTCGTTCGGTCTGTAGTAGCTGTTATCGGGAATACGTTATCCTTTTTTATCCACCTCTTGCCCTAACTCGTTGCTTGGCTGTAAATCGCACCTGACTGGTCAGAGCTGCCACGCGTAAAAATACATAGCATTCGAGAGCACGCTAGTTCGCCTAGTGCATTTTAAGGTTTCAGTATAGAGCCTTCTTATACGACTGCGAATAAATCTCGGGCTCCATTACACTTGTATCTTACTCCAGAGTACTCAAAGAAACACCAGCCCTTATTCCAATAAAGGCCGCAGAAAATTCATAATAAAAATACCACTTGAATTGTAAAATCACCGGTTATTCAGGTTACTGCTACGAAGAGAAAATTTAGACTTTAGAAAATAAGTGAACACATAAAATATTTAAATACAAATTTTACGCAGAATACACGTTAATGTTCAATTATGATTAAAAGTTGCCGAGAACTTCAAAAATTATTTAAAATATGTAGTTTTAAAACTTCAGTGCTTCGCACTGTTAATAATAAATAATTTTTCTATTAATAATTCTAAATTTGGTTGTTTGGTAGTAATGTGGGCGGACGAGATCGTTATAGTGTTTATTCGCAAGACAGTACACCGAATCAGTGCACATTTACCAAATTATATTTCGGTGCATTTCATTGTTTCCAAAGTTCTAGAAATATACCTCTTGGGTACCAGGCGTACCCCATGGCAGGGTTATGGTGGATGAAGCGGTCCTTCTGAGGTGATCAGTTAGATGCCCACATTCAACGCACACCAGCGAGCACCGAGCGATAGACCCCTCGACATGGAGCCCCTTCCTTAGGAGATAACTACCCTATTTTTGGGGGACCTGCAGTTTAAGGTGGGTTCTGAAAAATTTTCATTGGTACCGGCACAGGGATCGAACCCCAGGCCTCCTCCTCGGAAACCTGACGCGCTATCGATTAAGTCATCGAGGTTCTTTCATTCTAAATTTAGTATTTTATCATTTTATTTCTCGAGAAGCCAATACCATTGAGAACAGCTGTGTAGCTTTAGCCATGTCACATGTGTTCTTCGGTATACGCAGCCCTATCCTACTATATGAAGATGGGGTTACGTCTGATTAATGCTTCATATAAATCCTTTAAAAAAAATTATGTGAAAAAAAGTTGGTGTTCGATTTTTGCTTAAACTGCACTTTTTTACTACGTAATTCAATATTATTTCTTTAAGTCACAAAAAAAAGTTTTTTAATATCTTTCTATTGCAAGTAACATTTTTAATTGATTACATCGGATTTATAATTAATTTTGTAGATTTTTGGTATTATGCAAATAAAAATGCGAAAATTATTTGAATTGTTTGGCCCAGAATAGATATTTGTTGGTTGGCATCGGAAAGAAGTACAAAAAATTCTTAAACCGGTAATGTCGAGATGACTGAGAAATTCCGAAATATAAAATTCCTGACTCTGTAATGGAAAATTTCCGAATAATACGATTCCCGACATTTTTTATTATTATCAAATTTGAAAATTGCCGAATCTAAGCAATTAAAAACTGTAAAAAAAAAGAAATAAAAAATTTGTTCATGAAATAAATGTATTTTATTTTATTTCTCATTGTTTATCTTATTATTTAACAATTTCTTGATTGTATGGATTCGAAAATTTCTAAAATTGAAAAAAAAACCGACAAAGAGCAACTACAAAGTTTATTTTAAAATAATCAAACATAAATTTAGCATGCATTGATGAAGAGTTTTGACTATGTTACTTGTAAGTTACTTTACTTGATATTGAATTATAATATAACTGTTTTTGTTATTTTCACACAGTAGAAATGTTTAATAAATAATCTGGTAGAATAAATAAAATAATTTTTATCAATATAAATGCCCCTTAATTAATGATAATATTACTAAATAATAGTTACAGCAAGAAAAAAATAGTAAAAAAATGACATTTTAAGAAAAAATTAACAACAACAAAAAATTCATTTTTTTCAGATCAAATTTTTGTTTTAAAGAATTTATGTAAAGCAGATACGTTTTATCATTTTTTCTCTGAAAGGATATTTTTTAGTATATATTAATCTATGTTTTCATTAAAAAATGTGCAATTTCACTATTTTTCATTGCTATTAGACAAGAAAAATTGTCTGTCACAGTGCTATATCGTCATAATAAATCTACATTTTCTCGGAAGTCAAAAATTTTTTTCGATCAAATTTTTTCCCGTATTCAGCATGCTCATATCTCAAAAAAAAAGCTTTCAATTTTGTAAACAATTGAGAATCCAATTTTCAATAGCTACAAAAAGCCGATTTTCAAAAGCTATGAGTTTCTAACCTCAAAATTCTTGGACGATTTACACCAAAGTAGATAACTTTTTTAGGTCAAAACTTTTTTACCGGCCTTCATAAACTCAATATCTCAAGAGCGTTTTATTGTTTTTTATTAAGGCTGAAAATTGAATTTCGTATGGCAATCCGCAGCCGAGCCACCTACAATTTAAGGTTAGTGTAATTTTCAAATTGTCAACTTCCACATATATTTTCTCGAAACTGGATGACTTTTCTGATCAAACTTTTTTGTCCTCATTTCGATAATACTTCAGATCGAAAGCAGACTGTTGTTCTTTCTTTAAATTGCGATTCTTATTTTAGAGAATATTGTTATGCTCTCTTGTAAAATTGCCATTTTGCCCCTTACCGCCTTATGGTCGGCCCCCTTCAGTTATGCTCCATATCTTAAATGGAAATTCATAGATTAGTAGAACTAGAGGGGAAAAAATTATTTTACATTACGGAAGAGGCTTATAGTTATTTATTAAAAATGGTTCAAACTCCGTGATGTATTAAAAGTTACTAATAAGCGATGAAACTGAATTCTCTTTTCAAACTTTATTCTATTTGAAGATATACGAATTAATTTCACATTTCCCTTTTATTCATGAGCTATTGAATTAAATTTTCTGTGTGTAATGTTTCTTTTAGAATAATTCAAACACAATCGACATGTTATTCGTAAAATTTGCTGCTTTGTTCGAATGTAGAATGCAATTTTGAAAAGGTCAGTAATCACCAGAACGGAAAGAGAATCCAACTCGCTTTTGCGAAGCGTGGCGTAACTCAATTTCTAATGTTTTTCATGAAACTCGAGTCTCATACATGTATATTCAGAATGCGGGTGAGAATCCTCAGTACACACGCGAATCCGGATTCTGGGAAAGAGGTGCCCATTTTTTACAACTGTGTCAGCTAGGATTAAACTTGAATTAAAATGTCATCCTCCCGCGAGTCGCGAAGTTTCATTTAATTACTTTTCGCTTTGCAAGCTACTCTCCTCGCACTTTATAAACGCTCCTTGACAATGCGAAGTAGAAATTGTTGCCAAGGCAAAAGGCAAAGTTCCTTAATACATGGTTTCAGGAGAAAACGCAGATTGCTTTAAAATTTTTTCGTTTTTGAGCAGAAAGCTACAAAGTATTTTATCATCTGTTGCGAACCTTTTTATTAACTATCGGTGAATTTTACTGACACTCAAACATTTTGTAGTTTATGAAACTGGAAGAAATTTCCCAAAAGGACTTGGACCTACTATCACTAGTATTTTCTGTGTAGGGTCTCATGTCTGAATTTCGGAATTTAATCATGCTTTCTTTTAAATTCTCATAAACTTTATTTGAATCCATCTAATACGTTTTTGTTGGGTCGCTTCAGTCAGTGGGTATTTTCGCTTATTTGAAAAACCGCTGGAACAATATGTTTTAAATTTTAAGCATGAATAAAATATATGCGAACACACTAAGTCTAAAAGCTTGAGCCATTTAAATCAATCAGGAAGGGCAAAAGATGGAAAAACCTGTTTTTGAGATTATGCTGAAAAAATATACCTGGACTTACAAATTAAAAATAGTTATGCTTATAATTAACAATACTAAGCATCTCAGCTATAACATCTGATGACATCAAATATTTAAAATTATATAAATAAGCTGATATAAATAATTTGCTTATAAGCGGCATTTGCTCAACCCTGGGTAGGAAACAGTGGATCGAGTAAAGTATCATTTCCTATATGAGATTAAAACACTAAAAAAGCCTAGTAGCACCACATTCTGGTATTTCATCGCTTAGGAATCGTAAACTGCGTACTAAATTTGTTATTTTATAACATTTTTATATAAATCCTATATTCTGAACAGTTTTTCTTGCAATTCCGTAAAAAATAAATTTGTTCATACTGTGCAAAATAAAATATGATGATCAATCCACTTTGACCAGACGAATTTATAAATTAAAAACAATATCTTTCCTCACAAAAATTTCAGGATTTACGTAAAATTTAAGTTTCATTTCTACTTTGAATATTACACAACTTTAAGTAGGTGTAGCGCATTTGTTTGCTAATCCAGTTTATTGAAGGGTTCTGATGAAAATGCAAAATTTGATAGAAATGACGACGTGTAACGGACATATTTTTGAAAAAAGTTCAAAAAACCATGTTTGCGTACACTGGCCCATCCCATTATATTTTGAAGCAAAATTTCCAACAGCAAAGTTAAACTAGACAAAATTCTGACAAAGTTAAGAAAAATAAGAAACTTCTATCTCTAATAGGCGCCGAGTTATGACTCTTTGAAGAAACCTGCTTTACAAAAAGGCTATAAAATTAAATTCTGAAGTTTATATCTGTACCTTGGATCCTGTTATTTTATGTAAAAATTCTCTAACTGTAAATTAACGCAGATGCGATTTCGAGTAATTCTAAAAAAAATTACCCAGCCCCAACATGTCACGAGACAATTATTTAATTAGATTTTTATTCATTGCATAATCACGTAATTAATTTTTGTACATATTCTTTTATCATCATCAAATAAAAATTGCTGTTTCCTCTGCAATGATTAGTTTATTAATTGTTGACATTGTTAACATGAAATAATACAATATAACAATATCAAATACAATATAAAAAATATAACAATACACACAAAATTGATAGTGTGAAGCGCATAATTTTAACAATGGTTAAACAATTAATTGTTTTCAAACAAAAAATAAAAAAAGTGCATTCAAAATGCTAAAATGCGGTCGAAATACATTTTCCAGTGCATAGAGAGCCTCCTGAATGGAAATGGTCAAAGTTTCATGGACATAACTCGTGACCTAGAAGAGCTCACACGTTTTTTATTTTATTGATTTATTTTTCGCAGAATTTGGACCCCTTATATTTATCTTAATACAATTTTTCATACGATATATACGAAACGAGCTGTTTAAAAAAAAAGTTTTTGACTGAAAATAGCCAAAAAATGGTGTTTTTGAAGAGTCATAACTCCTGACCTATGAAGGCTAGAAGATTTTTTCTCCATTAACGCATAATGTCCTACACTAGAACTTTTTTTTATGCCATCAACTCATTTATGTCCAGTCGGTCAATAACGACCCATCTTTGTTTACACTTTATGGTTGATAGGAGCATTCGGTTGTAAATTTAAAATTATTGAAATTATTTATTGGAATTATGTATTTAAAAATATGTTAAAAATTGGTTAAAAATATTGTTAAAGTACATAATTTAATTTAAATATTAAGCTTTGAAAAAAACGGGAATGAAGTTGGGCATAAATGGGTTAACGTAGCTTCACCCAAAAACAAAATATTTGGAAAAAATAACATTTTTTCCGTAAAATTAACAGGTATCAAAGTACCGATAAGATCTTCAGAATTTCATTTTAGCCTCTTTTTTGAAAAAAATCTGGTTTCATTGAAAAGTTCAAGTCATACAAAATTTGGAATTTCCATCAGGCCCCCTCAGTAAAGCATTTTAGCAAAAAAACTAACTTTACCTACTTGATACGGTAAAAAAGTATCAAATGTCTGGACTAGAACTAGAACTAGAGGGGAAAAATTATTTTACATTACGGAAGAGGTTTATAGTTATTTATTATTTTTTATTTATTTTTATTTTATTTATTATTTATTCTCTATCACAATAATAAATTTAAATGTCAAATAAAATAACATATAATCGAAAAATTAGTTTCAGCTGTACCCTTTCTTTGGAGAAAAGAACTCAGTTGATTTTCCAGGAAGGGTACAGGATATAATTTTTATAGATTTTGTACAAAATATTATATGATTTTAGAAAGTTGTATATGATTTAAAGAAGTTCCTCTAATTATAGAGACAAAAGTTCCAGTAAATTCAATATGAGTAACAATTTTTTTTTAATTTTCATACAATTCTTTAAAATTAGATAATTAGTTTTATCATTAACAAAATGTGACTCGCCGCGTGTGCCATAATCTAAACCCACACTTTCAAAACTTTTTTAATATTTAAAAACCATAAAAAAATACATTTTCATAGTATTTTCGGAATAATTAAATTCGACTTTAATTTTCTACAAGATTCCATTCACCATGCTTTAAAAAAGGGTATTTGTAAGCAAAATATTGCCTTTTTCAAATTATAACTCAGGCTTTCTTTACTAACTTAATGTTTCCATTTTATTACATTTCTTGAAAAACTTTCGAATTTCAGTACAAACAATTAAAAATATACCATTTTCTAAAGCATTCAAAACCTCCAATTTTATAATCCAAATAGTTTTATTTATCAAAAACTTTAGTTACATCTTATATTCATTTGGCGAAACTAAATTTTTAGTTTTAATTCAAGTGCATACGAGAATAAAATAAATAAATTAGTAGGTATTTTGATGAGCTTGATTTTCAAAAGAAATTTTCAAGTGATGTTCTCTATTATGCTATTATCAAAAACGTCTCGGAAAATAATTTTAAGTTTAATTTTAAAATTTTCGTGGTACAACATGGAACCATAACTAGTCAGAAAATCCCAAAGGCAAATATTTCGATATGTAAGCATAATAATATTGCATGGAATTTTGGTCTACTTCTCTATATTTTCATTACATTATTTAAATTAAAACAATTATTTTTGAAAACGAAAGCTTTCCACGAATGATTAATTTGTGCTTAAACTATCAAATATTTTAGCTCCTTTTCACGTCTTGATACTGTAATATGAAAATTGTAACTTCAACATTCGACACTTTGAAAGTTTAAAGGTTTTATATATTTCTCGACATGAATATGAAATACCTTTACGAAAGTAAAATGGAAAAATCTGGGATTTACAGGATACTTTAAACAGTTCTTGATCCAATCACCCTGGAAATTTTGCGATAACTTTATTTTTATGTGTCAGTAACAGTGTTCGTTTTTTCCAGTAAAAGTTGAAAATAGTGTAAATAGATTATTTAGAAAGTTTGGCATTTTCAAGATTCAAAATGTCAAAATAACTAAAGTTCACTAATTTTTTAGTTTTATAAGTTACGTAAAGTCTGACCTCATTAATTAAATACTTTATTCAATAAATTTGCAATTAATGAAATTTTTGGTGAAGAAAATGAAATTCAACAAATACTTTGAATGCAAATTAAGTGTTATCGAATAACGAAAGCCTAACCTAACCTAACTTTCAAACGTGAAAATAGAAATTTTCAATATCTTTATTTTGGGTCTTTTAGGATACTAAAAAAATCTGAGGTCAATGCGAGATTCAAAGGGTTATTAGATCAAGAATTTATATCATTTAAATCACACATTTTTCTGTTCAACTTCCTGAATGGTATTCATCACAGAACTGATTAGTTAAACGTTTTAATCAGTTTTGCAATTATCAATATATTTTTTTAAAATTAAATAAGTTCTTTAAAATTTAAATTGAGTGCTGCCGAGGAAATCAATTTCCACCTAGTCGTAAACAAATTCCTAACCTCAAGATAGCAATTTTCTAAATTTTTATTTCATCGTAAAAAACGTAGGACCAATGTGAATTTGATAGGATAATTAGATGAAGGTCTGATTTTAAAACTCCGTAAATTTAATATCTTTTTGTTTATGTCCTGAAGAGATATTTATCTAAGAAAACATGGAAAACCAGTCTAAATTGTCCATCCAAAGTGATATTTTTAATATTGCAGGATCAGTAAGTAAAAATGGAAGTGAAATTTTGTATAGAGCAAGACAAAATTAACCTTAGGTAGTAAGCTTTGTTTTTCAATAATCATTATTTCAATTTAAATAATGCAATAAAAAAATTGAATTATATTGTTGTAAAAATACAATTTTTCATTGATATTTGATAATAAAGTTACTTTTGCTCATGTCAAATACAAATTTCAATACTGCTGAATACGTTTGGCTTTGTTTAAATAAAATTTTACATTATTAGATTTTGAATTTTTGTCAGCTTTATCATGTACAATAAATGTGATGCTCTTCTTAACCCTTCAACTAAAACTGACTTCTTAATTATGTGCGTGAATTTGGCAATATTCCTTTGAGTTTTTGAAATTACCGTATCGGCATTGCGGAAAAACGACAACAATGCTTTCAAAATTTTCGTGACACAATTTTTTTTTTTAGAAGGATGATTGCTTGGAGATATTTCAATTAGTATTTTTTAATTTTAATTCTAACTTTACTCGAGGAAGGATTATAAATTTGATAATAAATATAATAGATTTTCAAAAACAAATACTCGCACAGTACGCCTCCTCAGAACCAAGTATTACTTAAAAGAGCAGGGTAAAGTTTGTACTTCAGAAATTGTATTTTGGAGATGTCTCCTGAGTATTTTTACCGAATATAAAAAAATCGTTAGACCCCCTTTTAAAATAACTCGATATTTATTGTTTTTTGTTCAATTTATGTGATTTTTTTCCAAAGGAACAAGTAATAACTAAACTTTTCTCTGATAAAAACCTTTATTTTGCTTCCAAACAAATTTTCCACGTGATTAATATTGTTTGACCTTTCCTTCTTTTTTAGATTTTGAAATATACGTTAAATACACCGGTTTTTTAAAATTCTACTTTTAAAAAATTATCAAGTTTCGAGAAATAGAATGTCGAAGTTAACAATCTTAAAGTGACAGGAATCTAAAATTGGAACAGGCTCGGTTGAGGATCACGATAAAGGAGCAATTTTATTTTAAAAAAAATAATAAATACTGACATATTGAGTTGCTAAATTGAGAGGAAATTACTTTGAACAATAGTAAAAACTTGTGTTCTGTTTCGGGAAAATAAAGGTTTTGTGTGACGGTATCGCACTGAAACAAACGATTTTTCGCTAAAAGGTCTATAAAAAAAGAAAAGATTAGGTTTTATCACGAAAAAACGATAATAATTTTGAGAAATATCCTTTCTGATTGAATGGCCAAAAGTTAGGTGAAAAACCCCTCATAAAGTTGGCTTTTTGTAGAAAATGATTATTCAAGATTTTAGGTTGGAATTTGATTGGTACTTCGGTGCTGAAGAAAGTGGCAGATAGTTTAAATTTGAAGGTTGTTTAAAAAAAAAGTATTTTATTATTTTACTAAATTTAAACGCTTTTAAGAAGAAGAATATGATCAGAAAAAGGTTTAAAAAAGGGATATACTTCCGAAAAGGGTATATGTCCGATTTTTTTCGGGCTCCGTGTACTTATGTATTTTGACGCGCTGATCACGAATATGATAGTGAAAATTGGCGACTAGTCGATTTTCATGGGAACACCCATGAAAACCCCATAAAAATCATCTTTTTTTTATTCAAAACATTTTTTCGTACGAGTGATAGTTTTCGAGAAAATCACCGATATATCGATTTTTATTATTAAAACACCCATAAACCATGCTTCCTCACATTCTAAATGCATGGAATGGTAAACGAAATGTTAAAGGGAAATGTCAAAGGGAATGGTTAAAGGAAATGGTAAAGAGAAATGGCAAAAGGAATAGTAAAGGGATATGGTGAAGGGGATGGTAAAGGGAAATGGGGATAAACTTCCGAAAAGTGTGGACCTCCGATTTTTTTCAAAAGGGTGGACCTCCGAATTCAAGAAAATGTTTTCAACAAAAGTTGTAGACCCCATCGAAATACACATTTTATGTTTAAAGCATTTTTTTATAGGAACGACAGTTTTCCAGAAAATCAGTAGTAAATCGATTTTTGTGACCAGTCACAGGGGTGCCCCCCACGGCGCTGGAAAAGGGGTGGGGTAGGACGCGTTCGGTGGCTTTGTCATAGGCCCTTCAGTTCTATTCGAAAGGAATAGAAACCGAAACCGAATGGCGACCATATATATTTATATATATTGCTATTTTATCAAATTTTAGTCATGGACAAGCCATTAAAAGCCTTGTTGAAGAATTTTTCAAATAATATTTTTGCTGGTGCCCATCGTTTGCATTTTTCATCTAGATAGCAGAAACAACTTCATAAATGAATAGAGATTCCAAAAATGTGAATCTTCGTTTAAAAAAAAGTTTAAAATAAGTGCCAACAACGATTGAAATACACTCCGACCCCGATTTCAGCAAATCCGATTTGTGTTTTCCGAGAATTGACGCCGCATGGCGGTATTCGAATAAGAGGAGCCGCGGGGCTGAAAGGGGAGGTCGTCCGTGGTCATTCATGCGTGACAAAAATTAATTAATTATTGAGCATAGCGATAAAGCGCTATACCCTAATGAACTAACTGGATAACTGCATCACGTTGCGTCAGTTCACTCTCAGTGTTCACACGGCCGTGACGCTTACGTTTGGAGAACCCCCATATGAGTCGCAGGTCAGAACCATAACCATACTCAAATCAGAGTCCGAGTGTGTGAGAGTAACGCTATTTATCAAAGTACCGGTATGTTTACCCCATTATGTGACAGTTTATGGTCAGAAAGTTTAAAGACTTAACGCGAGGTAATCATTTGTGACCGGTCCGCATAAATATGGTACATAATTGGATTGGCAAAACTGATATGCTTCACGATAAAATTGCTAAAAGAAGGTGCATTAAAGAGTAGGTGGAAAGTTTATCAATAAAAGCTAAAACAAAGAGCTAAGAAGGGAATTGATCTATTTGATGAGTACATCGACAGCTCGAATCCTTGGAGTGGACCATCAAAATGACGTACTTAAAAATAAATTACCGTTGATGATGCTGGCTGCTCAAGCCTTAAAAGTTCGGTATTCAACTGAAGTTATGGCAGCAAGTTAATGTCGGCATACAATAATCATCGAAGAAATTCAAGAATATTTTCAAATGACAGAGAAATCGACGAGCTTTTATTGAAAGCTCGTGAAGAACTGGATGCTGGGCTTCATGATCGTGAACAACTGCGAGAACAGAAAATCCTACATAAACAAGTAGAGCAATAACAAGGACGTCTGATTGTAATAAAATACGCAAGAGGCAGTCAGATTACAAATACAGCATCAATTCTTAGTACTACTATTCAGGAGAACATATTGCTACCGCCTACACATTTTACTATGCTTCCGTTAGCAATTGTTGGTGACAATGATAGTGTGAGATTCAAACTATTTTAGCGAAAGAGCAAAGTGCTTCTCTCCCACCTATTGAAGACCTTTATAGTGGCATTACTGATACCGAACAAGAAGAGGAAATACAAGATGATGAAATGGAGAATCATCATCAGATGACTCCTGTGCAGAAGAAGATAGGTCAATAAAAGAGGCATCTACCGAAAAACAACGCCAAGATGAGGAGAACACAAGAATGAGAAACAAGTGAAGGAAGAAAAAAGAGATCCAGCAGTAAAACAGGACAAAGCCATGGAAATAGAAAAAGAAGAGGGACAACGTATTGTGGATACTATAGCCGAGAAACCTGACCCGGATATTTCAGCTATACTAAATTACATTGTGGATACCATAACCGAGGAACAAGACCCGAATATATCAGCTATTCTCAACGAATTTGTAGGTAAGTTTTTGCAGATAATAACTCATAAATATTTGCTCAGAAAAGACCTGTAATTCCTTAAAATGTTTGTAATAGTTTTTGTTGTGTATTTGCTTGTTGCATACCAGATGATATGTCGAATCTCATTCCGACAAATGACAAGTTTGGTCGATTTTCATAAAATTTCTAAACCAAGTACAAGCACACAAACCTCTGTTTGACAAAATAATTTCGAAATCGTGTACATACATTCAAGTAATCGAAAATCCAAATCGATAGCAAGGACATGCAAATCTATACTTATACGTAGCATGTGAATAGGTTTCATGAATTCATTCCCATTTTCCTTTTCCATGTTTTTGTAGTATGTCTTACTTCAAGAAAAAACCTTTCAATCTGCATCTTTTTTTAGTATATTTTTTTGAAAATGAGAAAAAAAATCGTTTCAGAAAAACCTTTCAATCTACATGTTTTGTTGAAAAAAAAAATAAATTTTAAACAAAAAAAAACGTTCCAATCTTCATCTTTTATTTGGAAAAAGAATTGTGAAAATGAAAATTAGATTATATGACTACGCCCTGGAATCATACGTGTAACCAGATTGTTGGAGGGCGATATGAAGGAGGGGAGGGAGACGGCCATATAAGCAAAAATTAAGATGGTGATATTCTGAATGCGGAAGAAGAACACGATAATGTTTTGCATGCGAAATAGGAAGAAGAAGAAAGAGATCATGACGTTAAAGATGAAGATAAAGAGGTGATCCAACCACTTGCATGCAGATTTCTAATTTTAGGAGAAACACGTAAAGAAGTCAAACGTTTTATGATAGAAAGCCGATACTTTGCATGACCTACATAATTACTTGACGTGGTTTCGATCGTCTGAAGATTACATTGGTGTTACATTACATAGGGAGCATTTTTCTCGAAACGCAGCCTGATTTTCGTTTAGATTCGCAAGCAATTTCAATGTAGAAAATTTGTGGGAAGTTCTGTGCAGCTTGATTGAAAGTAATGCCGAGTTGCGTTCAACCGATAACTTTGTTGTTAGCTGTATTATGGCAAAAACACCAGTAGGTCAAGGTGAAGTAAAATTATCACACAGACATGTTAGAAAAAAATCAATTTTAACATTATCAAATAATGGTAATTTAGGTTTACTGCGATCTATTGTAGCTGCATGAGTGTATGCCGTGCGTGGTGAAATTATATCAGGTAAATTACAGGATGCATGACAGAACATCAGGCAACAATCCAGTAAAAAATGGGAATTTTCTGAAATGATTAATAAAGAAGTTGAGGTTATTATACCTGCCACAGATTATAGTATTCCGGAAATAGAGAAATTTCAAAAATATTTTTTATTAAAAGGTTTCGCGATTCTTCTGTACGAATTTTCTGAATTTGGTCGAGGTTGGCAACCTCTTTTCGATGGTACGTGTTATTTTAAAAATGCAAATGTGTCTTTCGAACATACAATTTACATAATGCATTATGAACGACGTCATCATCAACCAATTTTAAACCTAAAAAAGGCTATTGTTAGCAAGATTTATCGTTTTGCATCTAATACAGGTTACAATAGAGCAGATTACTAAAGATGTTTGAATCTTTGTCCGCAATGCAAATTGCTACCACCTATGTGATGCACCTGGTGATAAAACAATTGATCGGATCTATTGTACCTTTTTTCGACATTCCTTTTTTCGTGAACTTTGTTTTGCACAGCATATACAACCAAACAGAAGTATAGGGAATGGATTAACTACATATTTAAGGACAAAATCTTTCGTGTTGTTGTAAAATTATAACGTTTGGAAAGAAAAATAATAATCATGAGTGTGATATGAGTTATTGTAACATTTGTGAAACTAAAATGTCATACAATTACTTGTGTTATAAGAGCCCAATTAAACCTCGAAAGAACGACACGAAAATTTTGTTCTTTTTTATGATTTTGATACGTGTCAAAATAAAACATTCGAGGATGCTAATTTGATTAGTATACATGAACTATAATACTTCAAGGAATATCATGGGCTCATAATCGTACTTTACATGCGCGCAAAAAATCATCTTAAATTTTCCCAGAAATTTTAAGAATATTTCCAGATTTTTTATGATAATTCGAGAACCAGTAGATATTTAATTATATTCTTCCTCCCACGGAAATACTTTTCTTTTTAAGGAGTTAGTCGCTTTCAAAGGCAGGTCTTTTTTCATCTGATTTTCGTAAGTGGACGCACAATTTTGATCCTTCGTGTAAATACAGTTTTTTTCGTGAAATATTCATCCGAGGTATGCAAACGTAACTTCAATAGGTATGTTTGACAAGGTTTAAAAGCTTTGCGAAAATTGAGTTTTTTAAATTAAAACACGGCGACCATCACCGCAAAAAACCCAATATTTTTTACAACCAAGGTAACAGCACGTACTAGTGTTGATTGGAGCATTGTTATACACATTTCCAAATACTGCAACTACCTAGGAGTTTCAAAAAGCATTGATATTTGAAAAACTGAAAATATCCAGATTATTTGTTGATATAAATCTTCGAAAGTATCATGATGTAATAATATTTGACGTTCAAAGTGTAACTTCATATTTTGAAGAATTCCAAACCATGATTGGTATTAAAGATTTGTTTCTACTGAAAATTCAATATACGGACATAATTCTGAAACTGCTTGTTTTTAAATATGAAGCATCACAAAAGTATTGTTAGTGAATCATAAAAGTAGGTAATAACTTTGTTATTTCATTTGTAACTAAATATCCGATTAATGCATTATTTATTATGCATATCAAGAGAAATTTGTTTGCAGAATACTTATTCCGGCATTTTTTCAATTTTGATGATTGCTGGCTTTTGTTGAATTTCTTCGCGATATGGATTTGTAAAGTTTCTGTAGTATACTAGTTAGCTCAACTTTAATGAGAAAATTTGCAGTTTGTAACGGCTTCGAAGTTCCACATTTTAGTACTTTTTAGATACTTTTTTAGGCAAGGCTACTTCTTCGAAATTTTTTTCATGTGAACTTGCTTTTTGCTACTTTTTTCTACTTTTCCAGTTGAATGATATTTAATGGATCTATTAATTAATCTATACGAAGTACGAAAGAATTTTTTCAGACATTTGTAGATTTTTTACTGGTAAAAATTTATTAGAAATGCACTTGATAAGTCTACGAAATCATAAATGTAAACAGTTTTTCTGAAATTTATTGTGTTTACATTTATGATTTAACAAACTCATCAAATTTGTTTCTAATGCATTTTACTAATCAGGTTTAGAATCAAGGCGATAAACGCTACTAGAATCTGGAAAGAAATTTCAAATATCTCATTTAGGTCAAAATTTAGAAAATAATTTAAAACAAGATATTTCGTTTCCGAGAGATTCTACGACTTTAAGCGTAGAACTTGCCTAATTTGAAATGGACGCATTGAAAACAAAATTCCTTAATGTTGATAAATTATCTGAATATCTTTTTTATTATCCAAAATTTAAATTCAGTAGAGGCATCGTTAAATATTTTCACATTGGTAAGCATAATTTTGAAAATTACTTTGAAATCTGCATTTCCAATTAAATTATCATAACTGACTACTCACAAGTCCCTCAAAGAGATCTGAATAAACCTCAGATTTGGAATAATCTCCTTACTACTGACTCTCAAGAGAAAGGAAAGTACCTCAAGTAGTAATGTTCTTATAAGGTCAGACGTAAACCATGACTCGCATGCGTGGCAGTAGCGAAGGTTGTTCAAAGTCAGACAGATTTAAAAACAGCAATTTATTTTAAATGTTTAAGAGGTACTTTCAAAAATAACTGTAGGTCAATCTGAGCTTATGCATCAAATCGGAAATCGATTAAGTTCCAGGGAGGGAGGGGGGGGGGCGAGATACATTGAAAATATTACCTTTTTAAATATTGATACTAGAGACCGTTCAAAAACTATGCCATGCTATTTTGAAACCTTTTTCCACCCCTACCATTTTTCGTCACAGATCATCACGCAAAGCTTGAACCACGCAAATTGACGTCAAAATAGACCCCCCCCCCAACCCTCCCTTAAGTTACAATTTTTTCGACAGTGGTGCCAAACAATTTTGCGAAATTTGCCATTTTTCAAAAGGGGTCGCTTAAAAACTACGTCATGCTATTTTGATAACTTTTTCCACCCCTCCCCTTCTCGACCGATCAGGTGTACCCCTACTTTTGACTTCAAGATACTTCAGGATATTTTGAAGACTTCAGAAGATTTCACTGACTTCAGGAGATTTCAAATGAGTTCACGAGAATTCAAGTGACTTCATGTAAATTCACGTTCCTTCATGTGAATTCAAATGACTTCAGATATTTCAAAAGATTTCAAGTGACTTCGAGAGAATTCAAGTAACTTCAAGTAATTTTATATGAATTCAGGTGACTTCATGTGCAAATACAATGCAAATTTTCTGTCAAAATTCAAAAGTTGACTCTAATTTTGAAAATCTCGTTAATCTGTTCGATTTTTATGAAAGTGAGTACGGTTTTTTTTTAGAATACGCATTTGAGGTTAAAAACCATAAATTCAAAAAAGCATCCTACATTTTGGAAATTCTATGTAATTGGTCATTTGCATGAAAGTCCGTAAGTTTTTGAGTCGCAGAATACGAATTTGAGATCAAAATTCAAAAATTCCAAAAGTTGACTCAAATTCTGAAAATGTTATTATTTGACGTTTTTGGGGCACGTGCCACGAATTTGTGGTCAAAATAAAAAAACTTTACTCACATTTTAAAAATTGTATCCATCTGTTAGATTTTCATGAAAGTTATTACAAGGGTGGTTTTCCATACACAGAAAAAGAATTTTGGTTTAAAATTCAAAAATCCAAAAAGCGATTTAAATTTCGAAAATTTTATTAAATTTTTGGGTTTACACGCAATTCAGTGCGAGAGGGGTTTGCGGGCCATAGAAGACAAATTTAAGGCCAAAATTCAAAAATACAAAAAACCTACTTAAATTTTGCAAATTTTAATCAGTCAGTTCGTTGCCATGAAAGTTAGTTTGAGGGCATTTTTCGAGTAACAGATCACGAATTTAAGGTAAAAATTCAAAAATTTGACTGAAATTTTGAAAATGTTATTAAATTGTTAGATTTCCATCAAAGTCAGGAAGAGGGGGGCTTTCGAGTCTCCAAATACGAATTTTGTTTCGAAATTTAAAAAAGAAACCTGAGTCAATAAGAGGTGTTTTTTAAAGTAATAAAATACGAATTTGAGGTCAACATTCAAAAATTTGAAAAGCCAAAATTAATTTTGAAAATTTTATTAATACGGTATATTTCTATGAAAGTCAGTACGAGGGTTTTTTTTCGAATTTCAGAATACAAATCTGGGGTAATCATTCGTATTTTGGTGCTCGAAAAACCCCATTGCTATGGAATTGACGGAAATCTACTGATTTAATACAATTTTTTATATTTTGAGTCAACTCTCTGTGTTTTGTGACTTAATAACCCATCTCGTACTCAACTTTTATAAAAATCTATCAATTCAACAACATTTTCAAAATTTAAGTCCACTTTCAGAATTTTTAAATTTTGACCCCTTTTTGTGATGTGACTCAAAAAACCTGGTGTTACTGCCTTTCATAAAAACCTACTTATTTATTTTAAAATACTATTTTAAATACTACTGATTTTAATACTTAAAAAAATAACGAATTTTTAACAAAATAGTCAAATTTGTAGCTAAATAGTCAAGTTTTTAGCCAAGAGAGATGAATCCTGAACCGAAAATATAACAGTAGACTTTTCAATTAAAAATAATACATTTTTAACAAAAAATAGTTGGATTTTCTTATTGGGTTCTATTGTTACAGTTCGCATTTAGGCGAAAAAGCAAGAAGGAGGGGAATTTTCTTGAAATAGGGAAATAAGAGGAATTCTTGAAAGGGTGAAAAGTGGGGAACGGGGGAAAGAGTGTGAAGTCTGTAATTAGATGCCCCACTTGTGAAATAGCCGCGGGGTTTTCATTTCATTTTGTTATCGATTTGTTACATGGGGTTGGGGAGGAGTAAATATGCGACAAAAAATAACGAATGAGAGTATGTATTCAAAGATTGTTAAATTTTTATTTCATCTATTTTTAGAAAGAATTCTAATTTTCAAATTATACTTTGTCACGGTTACAGAATTGTGAGAATTAGAATTTGAAAAACATTTAGGTTTGGCGTGCAGAGCTTATATTATTCTTCATCAAGTGATGTTTATAAACAAAAAATGCCTCCATTTGGTTATTTTTAATTTTTCTATTGATTTACTTGAGGTCCATACAATTGCAATCTGAAAAAATCTATAATTTATAGATGCAATGCGGAACTTTTTCGACTGTAATAAATTGAATTTATGATAAGCAAAATTATTCTTCTGTGTAATAGAACGTGCAATTCACGATTTGCGTTGAAAATTCACAAAGCTTTTCCCTTTTTGCTCTATTCGTCTCTCTCGCGAAAATTCAATTACAAGTTTGAAATTCCAATTATTTAAGTGTCCATCATTGAGAATTTTTCGCTTGACTGTAACTAGTTTTGATCAAATATCGTTTCTTCGTAAAAGCTCATGATTTTCATGAAGAATTTAATTTCCTCTCGTGAAAATTACATTTTTCCTGACAAGCGGTAGACATTTTTAGAATCTTCTTGTCGATTGCAGATATTTTATTGCATATTCCTGTTCTGGAATGAATAATCCCAACTTTTTGAACAGTTACGTAAATTTTTACTACTATTTTTACTAATTTTTACTAATTTTCAAAATTCAATTTCAATTCATGCTAAAATGTAAAAAACGTAGTGGTAAAATTGTTTCAGTCCGGAAAAGGGAACCCTGAAATCTCCTCTTCCAGATGAGCTGAATAAACTGCAAAAATATTCACTGGTTCTCGAATTATCATAAAAAATGCGGAGGCGCGCGGAAGACAAAAATCGAGGGTCGAGCAGTGACCGTGGATTTTCGTCTTACATTTTTTATGATAATTCGAGAACCAGTAAATATTTTTACAGTTTCTTAAGCTCATTTCGAAGAGGGGATTTTTAGGATTCGTTTTGCGTGACGTTAATGTTTTTAGCATTATTTTTTTTTTATTTTTCTAAGTTGAATTTGAATTTTGAATATTAGCAAAAATCAGAAATTAGACCGAAATTTCTCACACACTAAATCAGTCTCTATGTATCAAACACACTTTAAATAGGGCTCATTCAATTCGTAATTTGATATCCTTTTTGAATATTTTGTACACATTATTTTATCTTATTTTGTTTCGGAGATATCTCGCGAGAAGTGAGTGCATGTTTTTATTCGCTAGTTTTTTTAGGTGTCCTAAAGGGTGGTCCAAAAATGCATTTGAAATTTTTTTTCTAATTTTTATGCATATGTCCCGGAAATTTTTTTGAATCCACACAAAAGTGATTCCATTTTTTTTTCGAATGATATTTAGAGGTAGCGCATGCCCATTGAAGTTTAACACGTATTTCCCATATGAAAAAAATACGTTTTTGTATATTTTATTCAGAATCGTCAATATTAGCTGAATTATGTTAAAAGTCAACATTTATTTTCACAATTAGCCATAGAATACAAATTAAATATTAATTTTCAAGTCACACCCCATAAATCTCTTTTATAGGGCCCCAAAAAACCCCATAAGTGAAAAAATGGGTTTTGCGAGTTTTTGGCGCCAATTATGATTCTTTTGCGGGTTTTATAACGCAAATTGTTTCTATAAAATGAAATTCTACTCTTTTCTGATAAGAAGATGTTTTTGTTAATTGTTTGACCAATTTATTGATTTTAGCAATTTACTCTTGGAATAGAGATAGAAAATCGCGTGTTTTTTTTTAAATTCACTTTTTGTAAACTTTTTAACTAGACTGAGGTGATAGTTAATTAAGTTAATATATAATTGTAACCAATTTATTATTCTTTACCACCAAGCAATTCACGCCTAACCCGAAAGGGAAACGGCTTAATGATATAATAATAATAATATAATTATCTTCTTTTAGATAAGTGCTAGAAAGTTGCGGTTTTTTTTAAATGTTCAACTTTTTATTGCCTTTTTAGATATGAACAAATAATAAATAAACGTCAAAGAGAATGATATGGTAAACAATTTCTCTAAACAGTCTCTTGATATATTATAATCAATTAATTATTTCATTCAGACCGTTTTATTCTCTATATATGTATATTTTTTTCGTATAATAAACGTATTTTCTCTAGGGTAGGTGGCAAAGGGGGACTAATAGTAAAATATGTGCGAGTGCAATTTTTCCTTTTAAACTTTGATAATACCTTCGTGTTGGTATTTAAAACAAAACTTTTACAAGTTATTTACAGACCTAGTCCTTCCACCTATTCCTGATTATTTCATTTTTTGTTTTTGTATCTTTTTTAGGGTAGCTTTTTTGTTCAAGCTAATTTTTTTTAAAGATTGAGAACAAAGCAAAAATAATTCTCCTTAAGAAATACAATACTATTTAAAAAAATTAATTTTTTTGAGGTTTACTTATTATTTGTTTATAAATAAAAAGTCAAAGCACAACTGAAGATTTCAGAAAAAAGCCACATTCTAGCATGAATCTGAGAGAAGATAGTTACAAACAATAATCAGTTGTTCAAATAAACATGTTGTTTAACTTGCATTGATTATTACCTCACTAAGTGAAAAGTGGACAAAAATGTTAAGATTTTAGAAATAACCGCAACTTCTTAGCACTTATCTAAGAGAAGATAGTTATAAACAATAATAAATTATTGCTTAAACCACTATGTTTGGTAACTTGCATACCATGAGGCATGGTGTCCGTCATATTACTGCCGATTAATTTCAAGAATATGAACGTTTTAGAATAAAATTTGTACAATATAATAATTCTTGAGAGTATAATGAAACGAAAAAAAATTACTAGAAACATGATCAACAATAAACAAATGTTTTCTTATCAATCAAAGTGAAGTATGTCGCAAAACCGAGTTATAACATCTTATCACTTGAAAATTCTATTCAGCTTATAAGTTTCTTCAAAGCCTTTAACAGATATCTTGAGTACCTACATGTACCACAGGCGCGAAAATTCAAAACCGGTATTGATCAATAATATTAAAAATCCTATTTATTGAGTTATTGTTCAATCACAAGGAATGGAAATAACTTCATAGCAATAAGTTTGAATATTTTTAGGTTATAACCTCAAAGTTTACATGCTGTTCTCTTTTAAAGGAAAAAAAACACGAAATTGGGCGTTTGAGTATAAAGAGAATCCTTTCAAGTATATTTTAATAGAAAATCATGATTAGGAATAGAAATACATATATAACCTTTATAACGACAATTTTTCATATTTCTAGGTTTTAATCACGAATTTCATATGATAGTTTCTTTCGAAGAAATAAGACGCGAACTTGTTACTTATGGTATTTTTATTGGATATAACTTCTAATCACGTTGCGATTTTCTTCATTATCTGTATAACTTTATTATTATTAGGCTCGAATTTCATTAGACAGAGCAGACATAACTTTTAGAACGATATTAAAATTACGAGACTCAGAAGATAAGTAACTTTCTGAGTATGTCATGTTGCAAGATTTTATTAATTTTAATATATTTAGAATATTTATAAAAACAATTTTTGATACCAGTAGTTTAAATAAACTTTACCTTTTAGAATATAATATTTTCATGCTTCAAGCATTTCAAAATATGCTGCAAGTGCTCAATTTCTGCAACAGACTGTTCCATCTGTCTCCGTCAAAACTGTTTTTTCATGATAACTCTTCTGGCGCACATATTTTAAAACGAATATTTCATCAAATAACTATTTTTCCATCAAACAAAGTGATTTTATTTTTTAAAGAATAATATGAAAATCAACAAACGTGGGTCTTTTTGTAATTGACACCATGCCCACACCATGCCCGACACCATGCCCCACACCAGCGCCATACTCTACTCTCTTCTACTGTACATTATTTACTTTTGATTGAATATAAATATCTAAATATAACCCTTAATAATGCGAATTGTGTGCTCAAACACATGATGTGGTAATAACAGTAACATAAAAGAGGATCAAAATTTTTATGATCTCTTGGCAATACTTGGCAGCTGCAGCTTTACAGAGAACTAGGAAATAAAACTCGCGAAACGACAATTGTATCTCTTCCGGCAATATGACAATTTTCAACGGATGCGAAGTTAATATTCTGTCGTTCAAAAGGGCCATCGATTTATAGAATAACCCGTCTCTCTCTTGAATCAATCATTGGCCACATGGATTGAAAATATAATTTTGTAGAACATTTTTGTCGCATATGTGTGTATAAGAAGAGGATTTCAAAATACTTTACTACTATTTACTTTTTATTAATATTTTATTGTATACACTCAAATGTAATAATCGTAAATCAGAAAATACGGCTCGATTCTCTATGTCATTTATCACAGTATATGGGCGATTCTCTATATTAGGGTCACTTTTAATAGGAACCATCTTTTTCGCAAAAGTATTTTTATACCCAGGTGGAAAAATTATGCATGGTGGAAAAAATTATATATAAGTTTTTCCAATATGTATAAACTATCTATAAGTTTTACCACTATGTATAAACTAGGTATAATTTTTCCTCCTTGGGTGTTTTTTTTTTTGTATCTAAACTATTTATTGGTGCTGTAACATAAGCAATTTTGAAAGTTTTCGAGCTCAAAAATATTCCTGTCATGTCTTTCAAAACAATTTTTTTTAAAACGCAACGGTTATTATTCGGAATCTGCGTTAGTGATCCGATTTCCATGAAAGAGAGTATTCCAAAGTTTTTTAGATCGCTGAATCTGAATTTGATCACAGAATTTCGAAATTTAAGTTCATAATACAATCTGTCTCAATATATGAAAATGGGTATTATAAGAGTTTTGGGGTCGTTCAATACAAATAAAGTAATAGAATTCCTAAATTCAAGAGACTGATTTTGTCAAGAGTCAAAAGTTTTACATTATAAATCTACCAAATTGAAAAAAAGGTAAATTATTAAAATTACAGAATTTTTAATTGTAAAACTTAAAACTTGCATAATTTTTAATCCTACATTTGCAAAATTACAACTCTTTAATTTCAAAGATTTACAAGCCAACGTTCTAAAATCTTGAAGAATGAAAATTGAAAATTTTTTAATTTGGAAAATATAGATTTGAAATTTATTCATTTACCATGATGTATATTTCAAAGGGTTTTAAAAATTTAAATTTAAATTGCAATTATAATGATTGTTGAAGGTTTTGTTTTAGAATAGTTCACTTTTTAAGATTTACAATTGAAAATCCTTCAATTATAACGATTTTTTATTTAAAATTGTTCAATTTTTGGGGTTGACAAATTAATTAATTAATTTAGTATTCATTCATTCGCAATTTTTTTATATAAAATTATGTATTTTTGAACGTTTCATTGAAATATGTAGTTTAATTGTATAGGTTTTCAAAATTTAAAACTTGAAACTTGCCTAATTTTTCATTGTAAATTTGCAAAATTAGAATCTTGAATTTTGAAGATTTACAATTGGAAATTCTTCACTTATAACGATTTGTTATTTAAAATATTTTAATGTTTTTGATTCATAATTAATATTCAGTCATTCGCAATATTTAATGTGAATTAAGAAAATGATGGAATTTTGAATACTTTTTGGAATAGTTCAATTTCAGAGAATTAAAATGGAAAAATATTCTATTAAATTGAAGAAAATAAAAATGCAAATCATCAAACTTACAGAATTTTTAATTGTAAAATTTAAAACTTGTATCATTTTCAATTGTAAATCTTGAAGAATCACAATTTGAAAATTCTTGAATTTCGAAAATATATGTAGAATTGCAATTTATTTAATTGTCAAGATTTGTATTTTAAAGGTAGGTAATTTTGTACTTGTTTTTTAATAGTTCAATGTTGAAGATTTACCACTATAAATTCTTCAATTGTGAATATTTGCAATTAAAGTCTCTTCAATATTCAAAGTGTATAGTATAAAATAATACAATTTTGTATGCTTTCTGGAATAGTTCAATTTTGAAGCTTTAACATTGAAATTTATTGATTTTTATAGATTTGCAATTAAAAATTCTTTAATTTTAAACGGTGAAAATGATAGCGTGAATTTATTTTTGGAAATTTTTATCATTTGTTGCGTACTGATTTTGTGACGTGCAGTTACAGAACATAGAATAACAAAAAGCAAAAACACACCGACTCTACTTTTTTGAAAGATTAAATTAAAAAGTCCTTTGGAGAGATTATTAACTGTCACTACTTTTAAAGATATTTTAGGTTAAAGTTGAAATATTGACTCGAAAAATGTCTAATTTACGTGCAGCGTATAATAAAAAATAAATAAATAATAAAAATAAGCAAAAGTTGAACACGTTTTATATTAATTTAAAAGTCAATATTCTAAAATTTAATGTTCATTCATATACATGTGCGATACTTAGACTTAGTTACCAAGAAATTACATTGATATTGGTTAAAAAACGATAGAAATCGCCAAAAACTCGTTAAATTTTCATCGCACGTTCAAGAAAAGAAATTATGCGGAAGCTTTCAAACTTAAGCTTCTCTCGTGTTTAAGAGCAATAAACTTGAAATCTGTATTAAAGAATACTAGTTTTTGAGACATACTTTAAAAAAGTAATAGTCAGATTTTTGTATTAACCTTAGATTCGAAAATCCTTTTCAAACTTAATAACTTGCAAGTGGAGAACAAGAAAAAGTAGTTTTTTCACTTATTTAACGCTTGTTTAATATATCCTGTGCTGAAAAATTTTCTGGAGCAGGCCCGGCCCAGACCTGTATTTTTTCGAAATATGTCCAAAAAAAAATTCCTGGTCGAACTGAAAACTTGTTTTGGTCTTGGATAGCTGATCAGCGCCAGTTCTGGGCCAGACAGCCATTAAGTGTTTCCCCACGGGATTTTTCGGGTAATATAATTTGAATCTCTCTTCTTATGATTTTGATCAATGTTATCGAAAAGAAGAAATTTATTAAATTCTAAAACAATTTAATCAATATTGACAAATATACGTGTAAAAAAGAAAAGTCTTATGTTAAGAAAATTGGGAATTTTAGAGGCTACATTTATTCTTTATGAGCCCTCTAAATTTTCTTTTGAATATTGAATACCTATAAAAACATTTTTTCAAATATTCATTTGCTAACTTTAACTTGACAGTAAAAGTATGTTTGCAGAAAATCTTCCATTTAAACTCAATATCACAGAAAAAGTTTGCAAAAACAAGTTAAGCTCTTACAACGCGATTAGAAATTATTCGTGCATTTAAATAGTACCAGGTAAACGATGTTCTTTGATGGGTTTAAACTTCCATGATGACATCGCTCGAAACTTTACGATATTAGTCGAGATTTCTAGGTCATAGATGAATCCTCAGGAGAAATGCGTTACGTTAACTATACGTGATCAAAATGCACTTTCATATTGTGTACAAGAGTATTCTGAAAAATGTAAGAGAGATTTTTTATTAAAGTTGGCGTGCACCTCATTCACATTTATTATGTCTAAATATATCTTCAGGAAATATATTTTTTAATAAAGTTACCGTAAAATGGGGTCAAAGTGGCCGTAATTCAGGGAAAACCTGGAAATCCGGGAAAACTCAAATAATTTGGATAAGAGGTACTTTAAGTTACTGTCAGAGATAATGAATTTGAACATTTTTAATTTTTATTTAAAATCGTTTTACTCTGTCCATAAAAGAGTCTATATGAAGAATGTTACAAAATTAGGATTGAGGTCTTCGAATATTAATGGTTAGGGGAAAGGAAAAAACGGTCAGCCTTATTGGTTGAAAATTGATCTTCTTTGGGTTAGGAGTAAACAATCCGGTTGGAGTTAAACCGCTTTGTTGAAAAATATTTTTTTGGTTGGAGAATTATAATTTTAGTTCAAAATTGATCTCTTTGTTCGAAAATTCGTTTTTTTTTATGAAAATAAATTTTTTTAAACTGAAAATTAACATATTCCACTGTAAAATTTATCATTTTGGTCGAAAATTCATCTCTAGTTAAAAATTTTACGATTTTGTTGAAAATTGATCTTTTTCAATTGAAATTTCAACTATGTAGGAAAAAGTTTAACTATAGTTTGTTAATTTTTTTTAGATTACAGCTTATCTCTTTAGTTGAAAATGTTACTATTTTGATAAAAATTAATTTCCTTTTCGTTCGAAATCAATTCTGTAAATTGAAAATATAACTTTTACATTTTTGTTTAAAATTCATAATATTATCGGGTTGAAAATTCCACTGTATTTGGATTAACTTTTTTTCTTTTTTGACTGAAAAATCTTTATTCGTCAATAATTCAATTTTTTTATTTTTGGTTGAAAATTGATATTTTTCAGTTGAAAATGCAACTATTTGTTTAAAAATGCATGTATTTTATTGAAAATTCGCCTTTTTGGTTTCAAAATTCATCTTTCTTGGTAGTATTTTTATCTTTTTATGTTGAAGATTCAACTATTTGGTTGAAAATTCAACTACTTGGTTAAAAATGTAATTATTTGTTCAAAAGTTTAACTATTTGATTCAAAACTCGTCCCTTTTGCTTTAAAATCGAAGTATTTGGTTGTAGATATAACTGTTTCGGTAAAAATTGATCCTTTTGAAGATGTAACTAATTGGTGAAAAATTCATCTTTCTTAATTAAAAAAATTAACGTTTTTGTTAAAAATTCATTTCTTGAGCTTAAAAGTTAACTGTGACATCAAAATTTTTATTTTTCAGGCTTAAATATGAACTATTTGGTCGAAAATGCAATTGGTTTTGTTTGAAACTTATTCTTTTTTGTTTGATAATCTGACTGTTTGGTTATAGATTTATCTTTATAGATAGAAAATTCAAGTATAAAAATAAATATATAATATGACATAAAAAAAGTATATTGAACTGTTTTGTTGCAAATTATATTATTTTGTTGAAAATTCAAGTATTTTGTTAAGAGTCATATTTTTTAGTCGAAAATTCAACTATCTTGTTGAAATTTCGTTCTTTTGGGAAACATTAATCTTTTATGATAGAATAGTTATCTTTTTTAAATGTAATATATAAATAAATTTGAAATCACTACATTTTAATCTCAAAATTTTGATATTCCATTCATGCTACACTAAAAATGCTACAGGAATAAAATGCTGATCTCTGAATATTGATGGTCAGAGAAAATGCAATATTAGTCAGGGAAAAGTTAGGAAAAAGGCAAGGAATTTTGAACATGATTCTTTTTTGCGAAATATCATAAATTGAAAACCTCTACCATTATTTTAGAGTTAATGGAATAAATGTGATGAGTAACAACATAAAAATACGTGTTTATTTTCCTAGCAATATCGGGAAACATTTTCTAATTTGGGTATTATTATTCCTCATCATGACCCCCTTTTCCCACCAAATCCGACACTTTTTATAAAAATCATTCTACATCCAAAGCAAAATATCTTCACTTTTGCTTAAAATTTGAGATAATTTTATTAAGACGAAACTGGAGCAAACAGCCTCTAAGATTCAGTTTGACTTTTATTTAACAGAGAACTATCGCAAATCTTTCGGATTTTCATCCAGAAAAAAATAAATCAAGTTATAAAATATAAAATTATGAGTGGCCCGGTTTCCCCAACGTGTACCAAATAGTCCCGTTTTACAGTAATCCAAAATTTTATATCAATGAGGGAGTCATATAGATAACCAGAATCAATGAAAATTTATTTTATTTCATTTAAAATTTAGTTTTTATTATTGAAAAATTTTCAGGAGGGCATGGAGCGGAGAGACGTAATCCTAACGGCTGTATTCGGAACATTAGGGGCACTTGGGGTTCTGGCGGGCCTAGCATTTGCTGGATGGCTATATCTTCGAGCTAGAATGTCAAAGCAAAGAGACAGTGACCTTGAAGAACAAAATGAAAATGGTGAAGGTGCTCGTGGCAGCCGACCACAAACCATCAAGAAAAATGGCTTCCTGAATCTCAGGACTCCCTTAATCAGTACCAAAACTTTGGGGTAAGTCATTAAAACCATCATCCTTGAACTGAAGCAGTTTTTTTGTGTTTAGTAATTTTTTTGAGTGAGTGCCAAATTCACAAATCAACACAAACTATTACACGTCAGGTTACCGCACGCAGAATGTAACGAATAATTAAATATTAATTAATAATAATTAATGCATTTTTTATGAAGGGTACCCGCCACCCTGGGTGTGTCTGCAACGTACCTATATATACATGGAAGTCGATTATTAAAAAAAAATCCTAGATAAATTATAAATATACCATTCTGATCACGGATGTGTACACAAGGTTTAAGGCTCTTAAAATGATTCGGGTTTTCGCCAGATCCATAATATGTCTACAAAAATGCATTGCCTAATGTAATATTTTAACCACACAATGTGGAGGTAATTATATTGGCCGGAACAGAGAGATTTTTTTGAAAAATGTCCTTGTTTTTTTTTGTAATTGAAAATTGAGTGTTTTATGCGCCTGTAAAATGCAACACGCTAGCTATTGTGTATGATGGGATGCATTCACCTGGTCTAGTTTTGAGTCGCATTAAATCTGCAAGTAGCGTGTCTTCGTCGCTTAGAATAATATAATTATAATATCATACAATAATAAAAGTAAATAATTATATATCATTCTAATTTTTCGAAAATATATATAATATCCTCTTTTGTGTTGGTAAGGGTGTTATTATTTTTTATAACTTACCATCCAGATGAGGTGCAGTGTTTAAAATAATACATTAATAAATAGAAATAAATTAAAAAGGTAGATATTTATCAAATATTTCTAAAATGTCTCTGAAGAAGTTGGGTATAACGTTTATATATTATTATTATTACTGCTAGTATTGCTAGTATTGCTTGTATTTATGGAATAAAATAAAACAATTGAATTTTGAGGCTAGAGCTTCAGCCCAGACTTATAAAAGAACATTTTTTTTTAAATAAACGTATCCAAATTCTTCAGAAAGATTTTAGAAATATTTGATAAATATCTACTTTGCAATTTATTATTGTTTATTAATTTATTGTTTCAAACACTGCACTCAATTTTGATAATGTGTTACGAAAAAGATAACTTCCTCCCCAGCACAAAAGGAGGTATATATTTTCGAAAAATTATCATTATATATTATGATTATTTATTTTTATTATTGTCTATATTACTATAAGCGACTATATATATTATTATTGTGTGTATATATATATATATATATTATACACGTTTTTTGCATATATTCATCTCGGATATATATTTTGTAGCATATTAAATATCCAATAAATTAATAAGTACTAATGAAAAACACTTTTCATAGAGTATCAATAATAATTCTACAAACTGAACATTACATTTCAATTGGATTTGATTTCTATTGACATTTATAATGATTATTGAAAATTGAAATTAACGCTTAATTGAACTTGATTATAAAAATTTATATATTTTTTTTTAGGCTAGAAAATAATTTATTTTGTTTTGTGATAAATATTTTGAAATGATTTTCAATTTTATCTTAAAATTAATTTTTCAAAATAAAAAATCATTTTCATTTTCTCAGGAATCTTTAAAGGAAAAGTTTTTTATTTTCTTGAAACCTTTCGAAACTCTTTAAACCTTCAAACTCTTAAAAAGTTCCTGTTTTCGAAACTTCAAAGATTTTTGTTTTCAATTTCTTGAAATTGTTTCAAGTTAGAATGTTTTTTTTAAATGATGCTAACAAAAAATTGTAACAAAAGATTTGAATCCTGAACTAAAACAGAATAATTTTCAAACATAGAGTTTGCATTTTTAACCACAAAAATTGACTTTCTACCAAAAAGATGAATTTTCAATAAAATGCATAAATTTTCAAACGAATAATTACATTTTTTTATCAAATTGTTGAATTTTCTAGCAGAAAATACCATTTTTTTAAACAGTTGAATTTTCAACCCAAAAGTGTAAATTTTCAAAAAAGTAGATCGAGACCATTCCAGAGCTCAACTGGTTCATGTACGTGCTACGTTTCTAGAATATTCTCGAAAATCACCGATGACATCATAAAAAAAATTCTATAAACTTAGCACGGACACGAACCACTACAGCTGTAGAATGTTCTTGATATTGGTGAGGCAGGTTTCGTGATACTCACACTTTCACACCTGTATCTCTTGCGCAATAAATAAATAAAGAAAGGAATTTTTAAATTAAGTGTATTGCCATAAGGAAGCATAAAATCATCCTTGTTTTTCTCATAACTAAACTACATGATATAATGAATAACCTTGAAGTTGTTTGTTTAAAAATCCCGTCACAAAATTGTGCAATATCATTTTATGACATCATCAACCTTCGAGAATATTCTAGAAACTTAGCACGGACACGAACCACTTAAGCTGTGGAATGGACTCGATGTCGGTAACATGTCGTTAGTAGGAATCTAGGATTAAAACTCCCCTTACTTATCTACTAATAACCTAAAAACCATGCGTTACGGTTTCTATATTAAATCTTTAATAATTTTTTGATGCTACAATAATTAATATATTAATAATATCATCATAATATAAATCAATTGAAAAATTTAGAAAAATCTGTCAAATTATTGTAAAATTTTCAAAAGGAACATGAGGATTTAATCTTTGCAAAAGCTGAAAAGGTTAATTCAGCTGTTGCAGCTAATAGAGATGACTATAACAAAACAGTTAAAAACATTCTTAATAATAATATTCTATATAAAAACACGAAAACTATTATGGTTCCAACAATTGTAAATAAATGCAATGATATAGCTATTTTTGAGAAAACAAAAGAATAATTAATGATCAATGTGCATACCGTTTGATAACTCACAATATTGTTATAGCAAAAGCTTATGCTCCCTCAAAGGTTCACAAACCAAATTTAACTTGCAAACTGATTGTTTCCACAGTTGGTTCTCCTACTTACAATTTATCTAAATATATATTTCAAATATTTTAAAAACAGTTTCTATAAATACCAGTTCGTCCATAAAAAATAGTTGGGAACTTAAAGATATTCTAAAAAACATTAATGTATATAAACCCATTCAATTGTTCCCTTAGAGGTTGTGTAGCATCAACAACAATAAGTCAATAGCATCCCACTAGATCCTATTTTAGATTGCATTGAAGAAAAACTTACTCTAAATCATAACTTAACAAATATGACGAAGAAATAATTGTTTGTAGCCACTAGAACTGTTTTCAATGGTACTGTTTTCTCTTTTATTAAAAATATTCTATAAACAAATATCGGGTTGTCCTATGGGTTGACGATATTCTTGCAATTGTTCCTTCTGACAAAATTGATGTTTTTTAAATGTGTTTAATGTTATAGAAGATTGTATTAAATTCACCCATGAACGTGAAATTCATAACGTTATAACTATCTTGATTTAAAAATAATTAAAACTCCAAATGGTGGTTTATTAGCAAATTGGTACAAAATCCTTCTTGGTCTTGGAGGTATCTTAATTACAATTCACATAATTTATTTTGCCATAAAATTGGTTTGATAAAAGCTTTAGTTGATAGATGTGTTGAAGTAAATGACATTCAATTTAGAAGAGAAAATTGATATCAATTACAAACAACATTATTATAGAATAATTATCCTCTACATTAAGTTAATTATATTATTACTGAACGCATCAATGAGATATATAATAGTACTAGTAAGAAGAACAAATCGATTGATACATATAATAAATTTGATTTCAAAGTTACTTTACTGTACATACAGGATCTCTCTGAACGCTTAAGGAGTTTATTAAAAAATTCAATGTCAATGTTTATTTTAAGATGACTAATACTTTAGATAAGTATTTATTGAAGAAAAAAGGCAGCTATAGCATTGAAAATTTGTCTAGTGTTATTTATTTGATAAAATGCAAGTGTTGCAATAAAGTTTATCAGGTGAAACTGGGAGGAGATTAAAAACTAGAATTGCTGAACACAAAAGAGATTGTGAAATTAGAAATTTAAATACGGTTCTGAAATTCCAAACATCAATAAAATTTATCAAATGGTTTTAAAATAATTTTATCTTTGTCAGTTACAATTTTTTTTTACAATTTCGACGTTAATTGAATATTGTCTTCACGTAACTTTGATGTAACCTCTAGTTGCCATTTTCTGTTTGTCCAATCTAACCATTATAACACTGAAATTGTTACCCAAAGCTAAAGTTTCAGCGATTGAAGTTAGTGATAATTGAAGTCTCTTTAATTTTAAGAGGCTTCTTATAATGTACATTTTTTCATAATTGACTTACAAACTGACTGGAATTTTTCATTTTGACTTGTGTTTTTTTTAATCTCATAACTGTTTTGGAATGATCTTCCGTTCTTCAAAAATATTTGATTAATTCAGTTATTCAACTCAGGTACAATTCATATTATTTTGTGAAATTATCATTTTACTTTTTTTATATTACTGATTTCAATTTTAAATTTTATATTAAGGGTGAATTCCAATAAATCAAGAGCTCTTTTTCAACATCTTGTAAAACGAAATCAGAAACTACTGGAGATTAAGGCCAGCCCATAGGGCAACCCGATATTTGTTTATAGAATTTTTTATTAAAAGCGAAAACAGTACCATTCAAAACAGTTTTAGTAGCTATAAACAATTAATTCTTAGTCATATTTGTTAAATTATGATTTAGAATAAGTTTTTCTGCAATACAATATAAAGTGAGATCTAGAGGGATGCTATTGACTTATTGTTGTTAATGCTACACAACCTCTAAGGAAACTATTGAATGGGTTTTAGGGACATTAATGTTTATTAGAAAATCTTTAAATTCACAAATATATTTTATGAACGAACTAGCGTTTATAAAAGTTGATTTTAAAATATTTGAAATATATTCAGATAAATTGTAAGTAGGAGAACCAAGTATGGAAACAAGCATTCTTCAAGGTAACTTTGATTTGTGAAACTTTGAGAAATCATAAGCTTTTGCTATAACAATATTGCTTTATCATGACATTTATTTTCAATTGCTGGAACCATACTAGATTTTATTTTTGTATACAGAATATCATTCTTAAGAATGTTTTCAACTGATTTGTTATAGTCATCTCTATTAGCTGCAACAGCTAAATTGCCCTGATCGGCTTTTGCAAAGATTAAGTCTTTGTTCATTTGAAAATTTTCCGGAAATTTTTTACTAGGAATTTTATTCACATTGAGAGGAACACTCAATTTTTTACTCAAAGCTAAAGTTTCAGCGATTGACGTTAGTGATAATGCAAGTCTCTTCAATTTTAAGAGACTTCAAATTATGTACACGTTTCATCATTCACTGAAATTTTCCATTTTGAATGGTGTTTTTGTTTTACAATCTTATGATTGTTTTCAGATGATCTTCCGTTCTTCAAAAATGTTTGATTAATTCAATTGTTCAACTCGGGTACAATTTATATCATTTTGGGAAATTATCATTTTTCTTGTTTCATATTACTAACTAATTTTAATTATATTGAGGGTGAATTACAATAAATTAAGAGATCTTTTTCAACATTTTGTGAAACTGAATTAGAAATTACTGGAGATGAAGGCCAACCCATAGGACAACCCGATATTTACTTATAGAATTTCTTATTAAAAGAGAAAACACTACCATTGAAAACATTTCTAGTGGCTATTAACAATTGATTCTTAGTTATTTTGGTTAAATTATGATTTAGAATAGGTTTTTCTGTAATGCAATCTAGCGTAAGATCTAGTGGGATGATATTGACTTATCGTTGTTGATGCTACACAACCTCTAAGGAAACTATTGAATGGTTTTTAGGTACATAATTGCTTTTTAGAATATCTTTAAATTCCAACTATATTTTACAGACGAACCAGCGTTTATAAAAAACTGGTTTTGAAATATTTCAAATATATTTTTATAACTTGTAAGTAGGAGAACCTACTATGAAAACAAGCATTCTTCAAGTTAACTTTGGTTTGTGAAACTTTGAGAGATCATAAGCTTTTGCTATAACAATATTGCTCTATCATTACATTTGTTTTCAATTGCTGGAATCATACTAGTTTTTATTTTTTTTATACAGAATATCGGCTTTTGCAAAGATTAAGTCTTTGTTCTTTTGAATATTTTCCGGGAATTTCTTAATAGGAATTTTATCCACATTGAGAGGAACACTGAATTTGTTACTCGAAGCTAAAGTTTCAGCGATTGAAGTTAGCGATAGTTGAAGTCTCTTCAATTTTAAAAGATTTCTTATAATGTACATATTTTTATCATTGACTGGAATTTGCTATTTTGACTAGTGCTTTAGTTTTACAATCTTATCATTGTTTTGGAACGATCTTTTCTTTTTCAAAAATATTTGATTAATTCAATTGTCCAACTCAGGCACAATCTATATTATTTTATTAAATTATCATTTTTGTTTTGTTTTATATTACTAACTAATTGTAACTATATTTATGTTACCTTTGAAAAAGGCACGCAGTTGTTGCCGAAACGTAAGGAATTTTTCTAAAAATAAATATGAATTGAACGATGGCTCTGTTTTTATTTTGAAGTGACCATAAGACAAAACGAATTACTTCTTCTGATTTCGTGTCTGATTTGGTTTCCTAAATGTTCATATTATCTTTTGATTTAACCAGGAAAAAAATATGTTTGAAAATATGCAACAACAATCATTGCAGTTATTTATATAATAGTTTTGCATAATCATGTTTACTCATTGGGCCAAAATTGAGTAACTGTTGAGCAAAATTGAGATAAATGTTGATTTTCGCTGTTACATATTCTGACATGACAAGATGAGGACAAATTTCTAAATTTGCGTGCGACTACGTGATTAACTTCACGTGTAAAATATCACGAGGTCTTATACGTATTACGTCAACGGTCATTAGCCTAGACGTGACTTTAATGAGAGGACAATTGATAGCAAACATCGGCAGCTTGAGGTATACACATACACATATGAGAACATTTATTGAGTTGCAAAGTCATTATAGTCATAGAGGTGGATGGACATCTACTATTTTTCTGAAAATTTAACTATTTAGTTCAAAAGTTATCTTTTTCGGTCAAAAATTCAACTATTTAGTTAAAAATTAATCTATTTTGTGAAAATTGTTATTATTTTGTTAAAAATGCATCTATTTTGTTAATAAGTCATCTTTTTTGTTCGAAAATTTAACTGTTTTGGTGAACATTCGTCTTTTTGGATAGAAAATTCATCCTTTTGTATTGAAAATTCATATTTTTTGGTGAAAAGGTTATCTTTTTTGGTGGAAAATGAACATTTTTGTTGAAAATTCAAATTTTTGGGTTGAATATTCAACTGTACTTAGAACAGATCATCTTTTTGGATTGAAAATTCATCTTTTTCAACTGTTTATGGTTGAATTTAATTTTTTTTCAATTCGACCATTTGGTTGAGAATTTATCTTTGTAGGTTAAAAATTGATTTTAGTTAAAAATTCAATTATTTTGTTAATAAGTTCTATCTTTTTAAATAGTCATCTTCTCTGGTCGACAAATTTTTTGTTGAAATTCATACGTCTTCTGAAAGTTCGTCTTTTTGGCTTGAAAATTCAACTATTTGGTTACAAATTCAACTATTTCATTAACAAATTGTATATTTTGCTTGAAAGTTCAACTATTTGGTTGAAAATGTATCTTTATTGGTTGAAAAATAATTTTTTTGGTAAAAAATCATCTTTTCGGCTTTCATACTTGACGGTTTTTTTTTTGGGAAATTCATCTCTTTTCGTAGAAAAATAATTTTTTATTGAAAATATAACTATTTTTTTCGAAAGTTCGTTTTTTTCTTGATAATTAATTTTTTAAACTGAGAATTTATCTTTTTTGGTTGAAAATTCGACTACTTCGTTGAATATTCATCTTCTGGTTCAATTTAACCGTTTTTTATTTTAAATATTTTTGTTGTTGTTGAAATATAAAATATTATATTTTTCGTTGAGAATTGACCTTTTGTTGTTTAAAAATTTATCTGTTTGGTAGAAAATGCAACTATTTTGTTGAAAATAGAATATATTTCAAATTAAAATCTTTGGAATATTCAAAAAAATTTATTTCCCTATTGTACGCCTATTCCCGTGGAAAATCACCCTATTTCCCCAATTTTTAGATAATTTTGTGCTTCAAAGTCTGAGATATGTGCAATTTCTTTGAATGATGAAATCATCATAGATTATTAAAAAAGATAAACTTTCGCGATGTTAGCAGACGGATTTAGACAATAAGCTATGAAAGAGGAGACACAATTGAACTGAGAATGTAACTTTTACTGTCGCTAGTTTCAGTTTTAACGGTTCATATAACAAATGAGCGAATAACCTGATTCTCTCGAGTTTACCCATCTGGGAAAATTGTATTCTTAATTGCTATTTTAAATTACCAAGAGTCGAGGTTACATTATTATTTCTGAGAGTAGATGAACGAAACGTGATGTACTAATCTTTGGTAGTTCCAATCCGAAATTGTTTATTTAATCATCTGTTCAATTTTAAATAGCATACTTGAGAATTTCATTACTTTCTTGACCGTTTGACGCCCTATCAAAGTAATAAATTTGCTTTATATTGAAATATGGGCAGTCCTGATCCACAATAAATCACAGATATTCTTTCTCGAATTGAAACGACTATTCTCTATAAACTAGACAATGTAATATGTATAACACGCGCGGCTCAATTACTCTAAATGCTTAGCGGTGTCAAGACTGATTGTGACAAAGCGACCCGAAAGAAGCTGCGTGGGAAGCTATCTCTGAAGGATCTTCATGGGCTTAAAATATGAGCAAAGAAACATAGAGACAAATAACTTTATCATTCGAAAGATTTTGCAGATGGTAAGGTTGTTATGGCAGAGTCAATCGAACGCTTACAGATTTTGTACAGACTTTGCTATTTCTCATGCTGACAAACTCTGTACTTTTACTGCCTTTTATATATTTATATAAGAGCTTCTTGCTCACTTCAAAGTCGTTTTGTATTTTCTTTACTTCTTCTGTTTTGATTTTATCTCTAGTTTCCTTGATTAGTAGTTAAGCTTTTCTCTTTTTGTGTCTGCAATAATTTTCAAGTCTATTTCTCTCCTCATCGCTAATGCCTGTGATTTCCAAACTTCTTCCATTTGCTTTTTTCTTTTCTTGGTGAGGTGCTTGAATTTAATCATTCCACCATGCATCACCAGACGTTCCTGTAACCGCAGTACCACACACTTCAGTCGCACTCCCAACAATGACATCCTCAAACAAAGAAGATGCGCCCTCTAGATTTTTATTATCTATTAGTGCCTCCCAAGTTGCCTGATCTATGCGTTCGTCTATCGCATTCTGAAAAGAGATTCGCACTTCCGGTTTCTGTAAATTTTCAATCTCGATTTGCGTTTAGTTTATTTTGAAAAATAGAAGGTAATGATCAGTATTGCATTCAGAACCCCTCATGTGTCCATGTGTATTATTTTATACCTGAATTAAGTAGTTGTAATAAATAAGCCCTTTTCTAAGCATGAGCTAGCTAATCTTTTCCCGTTTTCATTTTTTCTTGAATCCCCAAAATTACCTAGCACCCTGTCTGTATATTGACGCTGGACGTTTACCCATCCGTTCATGTCTCCTAGTATGATGATTCTTTCATTATGATCGCAAGTACTTATAGTATCATTTAGAGTATCCCAGAAGGCGTCTTTTGCTTCAGTGCTGTCACCATCAACTGGGGCGTAGCGTACTATGATGAATAAACTTCTGATTTCTATTTTTATTCTAACGCACAACAATCTGAAAGATGCAAAATCATGATCTCTGAGATGCTGCCTTGCTCTTTCATTCATAATCAAACCGACCCCCTGACTACCATGTAATTCATTATCTACTCCTGATAGTTTCTCGTAATTCTCTTACCTTGAGAGAAATGTTCTCGTTGGTTGTCGAACGTTTCTGTCAATTTAGTTTGAATATAAAATGCCAAAAAAAAAAACGAAAAGTTTCAAGAATTTTAGGCAGTACGAATGAAGTGGAAGAAATGCAGAAGCAGACGGAATGCAGAGAGCAGGCACTGACTGAGGAGAATTTAGAAAATCAAGCCTTCAATGAGCTTAACCTGAGATTTGATTTCATGTAGATCTCCATTATTATATTTTTTTTTCAATTTATGCCTGGTTTTGCGCGAAACTTTCAGAAATGTCAAACTATTTAAGAAAAAAAATGCACAAATTCAAAAAATTTGAACAGGTTAATGTTTTTTAACTCTAACTTAAAACTATAACTTAACATGAACAACTTAATATCGGTGATTTTAAAAGCGGTATTCACACCTAAACAAACTGTGAATAAGTAACTTTCAACTCAGTAGTGGAATTTTCAATCGGAAAAAATGAATTTTCAATACAAAAAATGTAATAGTTCAGATTGCAACTTAAAACGACTTTAATTCTAAATAAAAAACAATGACATTTGAACAAAGAAGGCGAATTTTCAACAAATACGTCATGTTTTTATCAGATAGTTTAATTTTCAAGCAAGAGGATTTTCTACCAAAAAGAACGAATTTTTAACAAAATATATACATTTTCAACAAAATTGTTCAATTTTTAATTCAAAAAGGTACAATTTCAATCAAAAATGAAATAGTTAAATTTTCAAGAAAGGAAATAAATTCGGAACTAAAAGTCGAAAATGTGAATGTTTAACAAAAAGGTTAATTATCAATCGAAAAAAATAGTTTTTTTTACCGGCCAGTTGCATTTTAAACCAAAAATGTTGACATTTTTGCAAAAAGAGATGAATTTTCAAACCAAAAAAACGATTTTTCGATGCAATAGTTGAATTAAACAAAAAATTTAGTTAAGAAAGAAAAAAGATGTCAATCAAAGTATTGAATTTTCAATAACGATTTTCAAAAAGAATGACGTTTTAACCAAGTTGTTTAATTTTCAATGAAATAATTACTTTATGAATCAAATAATTACATTTTCACCCAAAAAGGTGAATTTCCAATCAAGAACATTACGTTCCTACCAAAAAAGAGTAATTTTCAACAAATTACGACAATTTTCAAATAAGTATTTGAATTTTGAAACTACAAAAGATCAATTTTTAACTTAAATTGTGAATCTTCATCAAAAACAAAAATTAATTTTTAATCAAATAGTTCAACTTTCAACCAAGGAGTTGGATTTCCAATCTGAAAAGATGATTTTTCAATAAAAAATGTAATAGTTGACACTTAAACCAAAAAATCTTGTTTAATTTTAAATTAAAAACAGTTAAATATAACCAAAAAGGGCAAATTTTCATAAAAATACATTTAAATTTAATTCTCTAATATTTAGGTTCTTGTTAAAGCAAGGCCCAGTTAAACTTCCGTATATCAAATTTTCTTCGATGAAAGAAACTGAATCGATGTAAATAGAATTTCTAATTAGGTAACACTGAAATCAATTTAGTGATAATTCAATTAGGTTCTTAATGACACTTAATTCATGATCTACTTGTATTTTGGCACCTATAATTCAACAGCAAATGCGAGAGAAAATGTGGTTTGTACATTTAAATATTTTAATGATGTATACAAATTATAATAATTAATAAATGATTATATAATCATTAAAAATAATTTTTATCTTTCTAATCCAGTGTATGTCATTGCGGAGGTTTCAAACCTTCAATTCAAATTGAAAAAGCTGCAAGAATCACTAATAATTGTCATATATGTTTCCACGTAGATTATACTAGAAGGTTCAAAACTTTAAAAATATTTGGTCGAAGAAACATTTTTTAATTTGACATTTATTAACTTTTTAGTAATGAGGTGCATGAGAGCTGAAAAACAAAATTTATTGTCATCTATCGGAGATCTTATTTGTATTTGTATTTTTATTTACCAAGTTCATAAGGCTAAATTAAAAATAAATAATGTTTGAGGTTTTTTTGGTAAAATACTCATGTTAAATAGAGCAATTTTACTTTAAAATATCTTTTATACTGGGATTGTGAATAATTTTATATATCCTGTAGATTTAAGATTTCAAAAGATGTGATTTTCACGTTGCTTAAATGATTGTAGATTCTTTAGCGAGATTTTTTGTCAAGCTGAAACGTTACACGTTGGTAGCTAGATGTGGTCACAAGAGAATATACTTTAATTTTTGCTCATAATATTTAGTTTGTGAGAGAACAATTTTGTTAAAAATAATGAAAAAACAGCAGGATGAATGAAGATTTATAAGCAAAAATTAAAGTATACCTTCTTGGAACCATTTCCAAAGTTCCATTACGAACATCTAACCACCAGTCTGTCATTTTAAGAATCACTGACTTCGGGGGATTGTCCAAAAGGCAAAGTTTACATTTTGCTTGTTTGAGATCATTTTCATAAAAAATGTCAAAAGAATCCGTTAATAATCGTGCATTACTCTGTCTGCGTCTTGAAATAATTATACGCTCTTGACTTTCCTTATTCACATCATTTCTTCTTAAAGATATTCTTAATTTCACTTTGGTAAAGTTCAAATATTGTTCTTAAAATTAAGGATATGGGGCTGTATATATAAGTTTATAGTTTTGAATTAGAGTCAAGAAACATTAACCTGTTCAAATTTTGCGGATTAGTACCTACATTTTTTTCTTAGATTATTTAATATTTCCAAAGTTTTTGCGCAAAACGAATAATTAAGGAATAATAATAATGATTGAGGGAGATCTACATGAAATCGAATACAAAGTTGAGGGGAATTGACGGCCAATATAAATATGAAAATTGGATTTTTATTCAATTTATCAATAAAATAAAATTGAATGAGAACTACTATGGTGGACTATCCTGTGAATTTTCTTCTTCAGCCCCTGTATTTACATAGGCTTGATTTTCTGCATCCTCAGTCAATATCAGCTCTCTGCTTTCCGTCTGATTTTGTGCTTCTTCTGCTTCATTCTCACAGTCTAATATTCTGGAAACTTTTCGTTTTTTTGACATTTTCTTTCAAATTAAATTTGACATATACGTTCGATATCTAACGAGAACTTTTCTCGTGAATCGAGACTAAAACAATCGAGTAACAACAAATGATATTCGATGGGCTCGTTTGAAAAATGTTCTCGTAAATCGAGTAAAATGTAACGAGAAACGAGAATTTCTCGTCTCGGTCTGCAACTCGAGAGTCCTCCCTTCAAACAGTTTCCTTCAAACACCATATAATTTATGGTGTTTGAAGGAAAGGGTGAGAAAATAGTATGCAACATTGCTTTAAAGTTTAAACGATGAGAGGATAAAACAAGTTGATAAGTGCGTGTATCTTAGTAGTTTATTTACTACTGGCGGTAAGATCGATGGAGATAGGCGTATAAACATGTGTATTTTTAAGCTTCTAGGGAAATTTTCAGAGCTTTGAAAAGTTTTAATGGATTTGAATGGATCTGAAATATTTTAGGGTATTTTTAAAAAATTTCAAGGCATTTTCAAGATATTTAAAAAATTTTGGGAGATATGAAATAATTTTACAGAATCTATACGATTTTAGGATATTTTAAAAGATTCTAAGAAATTTTCAATCTATTTCATTATTTTGAAGGGATTTCAACGAAATTTAAAGATTGTAGGTTTTTTTTTCAAATCCCAAGAATTTTCCATATACTTTATTCATTTGAAAAGATTTCCACGAATTTTAAAGATTGTATGGTATTTTTGAAAATCCCAAAGAGTTTTCACGTATTTTTAATTGATGTCAATTATTTGAAATTATTTCAACGGTTTTGAAATATTTTAGGGAATCTTAAAACCTTTCAAACCATTTTCAAGAGACTTACGAAATTCCAAGGGATTTTGAAATATTTTTGAGGATTTAAAATATTGTAGAGTATTTTAAAAGATTCCACGGCATTTTCAAATATTTAAATTTTTTAAAAGGATTTTCGAAGAATTTCGGAAGATTTGAAACGATTTTATAAGACCTATGAGGATTCAGAATATTTTAGAAGATTCTAAGGAATTTTTAATTTACTTTATTAATTCGAGTGAATATAAAAAAATTCTTAAGATTGTAGGGTACTTTTATAAATCCCAAGGAATTTTCGACGGCTTTGAAAAGTTTTAAATGATTTATAAATATGTTAAAGGATTTGAACTTTTTTAGTGTGTCTTTCATATATTTCAATAATTTAAAGTGATTTCAGAGGGTTTGAAACATAAATTTTTGAGAACTTTTATGAGTTTCAAGGGATTTCAAAAGATTTTAAATAATTTGAAAAATTTCAAATATATCCTAAATAAATTTTCAACTAAAATTATGAATCTTCAACCAAAAAATGAATTTTGTAAAAATTAGTTCAACTTTTGACCAAATAGTTCAATTTTCAACAACAACAAAATAATCATCAAAGAAAAATGTAATATTTGATACTTCAATCTAACAAGATTATAATTTCAAATCAAAAACAATTGAATTCATCCAAAAATTTTCAACCAAATTGACGAGTTTTCAAAACAAAAAGGCGAAATTTTTACAAAAAAAACAACGAATTTTCAATAAAATAGTTTCATTTTGATCCAAAGAGAGATGAATCTTTAATCAAGAAAGATTTTTCAGTCCAAAAAAAAAATATTCCAAACAAATTGTTGAATTTTTAAGTCAAAAAGACAACCTTTCTGCAAAACACTTGAATTTTCAACAATTTTTCAACCAGAATGTTAAATTTTAACCAAATATTTGAAAAATACAGTTGAATCCTGTACCTGAAAGATGAATTAAAAAAAAACAAGATTAATTTTCTGACGAAACATGTGAATTTTCAACAAAATACATGAATTTTCTATCAAATGGTTAAATTTTAAACTTACAAAGGACATATTTCTAAACAAAAATAAAATGGTGAAATTTGTAGATGAAAGAACGAATTTGGAAAAAAATAATTGAATTCTCCACCTAATAGATGGATTTTCCACTAAATAAAAAAGAAAATATTTTTTGAACCAAAAATGGAATCGCCAAATTTTTAGCTTAAAGCATTAATTTTCAACAAAAAATAACGAAAGTCTAACCAGTTAAATTCAACTGAAAAAGACGAATTTTTAAACAAATAGTTCAATCCTGAACCATAAAGATAAAATTTTAAACACTAAGCTTAATTTTCTAACTAAAAATACAACTTTTAAACAAAATACATCAATTTTCAACAATATTGTCAAATTTTAAAGCCAAAACAACAAATTATCTCTTCTAACATTCAACCCGAAGATATGATTTTTTAACCAAAAATTTTCTACTGAATACTTTAATTTTCATCAAAATAGTTCAAGTTTTAGCAAAATAGTTGAATTTTCAAGAAAAGAGTTAACCTTCAACCAAATAGTTTAATTTTCTACTCAATTATTGAATTTTCGATCTAAAAAGACTAACTTTCTAAGAAAAAAAAACTAGTTGAATAAATTGTTCTATAGAATAGTTCTATAAAACAGTCTATAAACAGTTCTATTACACAGTTAGATTTTCGACCCGAAAATTTGAATTTTTAACTAAAATGATGAATCTTCAAGAACAAAAAAAATTAAAAAAAAAGTAGTTCAGCTTTAAATCAAGTAAAAGAAAAAATAAGACCAAATGAATAAGAAAAAATGGACCATATTTCACAAAATCCAGCAACTTTGTTGAAATTCATCATCAGGAAATGTACTAAATGTTATCTAAGTTTGTAGCATTACTTCCACTGATCCCCCACACCCTACCCCGCCTTTGACTGGAAGTTTGACCAGGGGATAGGAAAACTGCAGAAACCCACCGTCAGTATCATGAACTATATTTGGTAAATAACAGAAAAGAATGTTTGAAACATGTTCTTATGGGAAAAACTCGTGACACAACTGGCGAGGTATGCGGACGAAGACCTGAATGAAAACTAGCCTCGAATTAGTATTTGGCTCCACTCTTTATTGAGGAAAAGGAGTCCATTCAATTCTAACTTTACAATGGGTCATTCATAAACTAATATAAGCCTTCGGCGAAGTACGCTACGCAAATATCGTTATTCAATGAATGATTGGGGATTTGCATTCTCTCAATTTAAATGACCAATAATTTATGTAGCTGGGCTTTCTAGACAGGACATATTTAGAATGAGCCTCGTGCCGATAAAAGGTGTACTCGATTTTCAGCTATCAAATTGTCAATCGCTTTAACTTCTGCATACAAAACTTAACACTCTCATAAATTAAAGAGAAATCTGACAAGTAGCTCGCAGAGGAAATTTTATTTCATAAGAAATTATACAAAATTAGCATTTATCAGGGCGTATACTTAACCGGGAAAAGGCCGGGAATTTTGTTCGCTGTGAAATGCCCGGAGATTTGATTCAGCGATTTGTAGGTATACTAGCTGATGTTCATTGATGTTGGCCAGGTAATTAAATTCTTAACTAGTCAACGTTAATTAACATCAGCTAATAATACTATACGTTTGGAAGAAGATACAACAATGGAACAATCAAACTATACAAATGCGTTATTTCAAAGGATACTATCAGTATACTAACAAAATTCAACACCTGCTAAAGAAATTCTTACCTGGTCAACCTCAATTAGCATCAGCTAATCATATAGCAAGGTTGGAAGAAGATACAACAATGGAACAAACGAAATATACAAATAAATTCTTTCAAAGGATGCTACCAGTATGCTACAAAAATCAGACATATTCTAAATGAAATCTTACCTGGTCAGCGTTAAACAACATCAGCAAATCATACTACACTTTTGAAAGAAGATACAACAATGAATCAAACTATACAAATGGGCTCTTTCAAAGGATATTGAAACAGTATATCTACAAAATTCAACATCTAATAATATTCTAACCCTGTTAACATCAATTAAAATCAGTTAAACATAAAACGCTATTGGAAGAAGATACATCAATGGAAATAACCAAATATACAATGGAACAAACAAACTATACAAATGGGTTCTTTCAAAGGATACTAACAGTATACTCACAAAATTCAACATCTGCTAAATAAATTCTTACCTGCTCAACCTCAATTAACATCAGCTAATCATAGAGCAAGGTTGGAAGAAGATACAACAATGGAACTTACCAATCATACAGATTGGTGCTTTTAAATGATATTGGAACAGTATACCAACAAAACTCAACATCTAATTATATTCATAGCCTGTTAACGTCAATTAAAATCAGTTAATCATAAAACGCGATTGGAAGAAGATACATCAATGGAAATAACCAAATATACAGATGGGCTCTTCTAAATGATACTGGACCAGTATACCTACGAAATTCAACATCTTTAAATGAAATTCTTTCCTGGTCAACATCAATTAACATGAACCAATCATACAACACGGTTGAAAGAAGGTACAACAATGGAACAATGTTGGCCAGGTAATTAAATTCTTAACTAGTCAAGGTTAATCAACATCAGCTAATCATACTTCACTTTTGGAAGAAAATACAACAATGGAACGAACAAACTATACAAACGGGTTCTTTAAAGGATAATATTAGAATACTAACAAAATTCAACATCTGCTAAATAAATTCTTACCTGCTCAACCTAAATCAACATCAGCTAATCATATAGCAAGGTTGGAGGAAGATACAACAATGGAACAAACCAATTGTAGAAATGGGTTCTTTCGATGAATATTATCACTATACCAATAAAATTCAACATCTTCTAATTAAATTCTTAACTGGTCAACGTTAATCAACATCAGCTAATCATACTACACTTTTGGAAGAAGATACAACAATGGAAGCAACAAACTATACACATGGGTTCTTTCAAAGGATACTACCAGTGTACTGATACAATTCAACATATTGTAAATAAATTCTTACCTGGTCAATCTCAATTAACATCACCTAATCATATAGCAAGGTGGGCAGAAGATACAACAATGAAAAAAAAAAACATCTATACAGATGCGTTCTTTCAAATGATATTGGACAAGTATACCTACAAAATTCAAAATCTTCTGATCAAATTCTTACCTGGTCAACATCAATGAATATCAGCTAATCCTACTACACGGTTGGAAGAAGATACAACAATGGAAAAAACCAACTGTACAGATGGGTTCTTTCGAAGGATATTATCAGTATACCAACGAAACTCAACATCTTCTAATTAAATTTTTAACTGGTCAAAGTTAATCAACATCATTGTATGACAGACATTTTTTTGCTAAAAATCCGAAAAAATAATAAAATCTATGCTTTCCTTTATTAAATAATAATAATAATAATTTAAAGAATAATCAATGCTAAAAGTTTAAATAAAATTATTTCTACGCTAAAGTGTCAACTAAATTTGAACTAAAATTTGTACAGATGGGTTCTTTCGAAGAATATTATCATTATACCAACGAAATTCAACATCTTCTAATTGAATTCTCACGTGGTCAACCTCAATTAACATCAGCTAATCATACTACACGATTGGAAGAATATACAACAATAGAACTAACCAACTATACCGGTGGGTTCTTTCAAATGATATTGGACCAGTATACCTAAAAAATTTAGCGTCTTCTAATTAAATGCTTACCTGGTCAACATCAATTAAGGTCAGCTAATCATACTACACTTTTGGAAGAAGATACAACAATGGAATAAACGAAATATACAGATGGGTTCTTTCGAAGTATATTACCAGTATACCAACAAAATTCAACATCTTCTAATTAAATTATTAACTGGTCAACGTTAATCAATATCAGCTAATCATACTATACTTTTGGAAGAAGTTACAACAATGGAATAAACAAACTACACAAATGGTTTCTTTCAAAGGACACTAACATTATACTAACAAAATTAAACGTCTGCTGAATAAATTCTTACCTGCTCAACCTCAATTAACATCAAGTAATCATATAACAAGGTTGGAAGAAGATACAATAATGGAACAAACCAACTTTTTTGAAATTTTTTTTTTGAAATTTCCCTAGGTCATGCTAAAAGTTGAAGTTGAGGTAGAAAATTTGAGAAAATCTTGACTTTTTTTTAAACTTCTCACGTGCTACCAGGCTTGGAATTTCATAAGCTTTCCAACTGTTTTGAAAAAAATGTCCTGACTCCTTTTTTCACCATAATATCGTGGTTCGAAGTCAGCAGTGATTGTTAATAGCGCTCACAAGAGTCGTGCGCACAATTTCCGACGGTAGTGTAAATTAATGTTTCTAGCCTAGAATTGCTTAAAATGATATCATTTTACAAATTGATAAATTTTTGGATTCAATTTTCAACTTTTAAAATTAAAGCTTAAAAAATCATAATTCAAACGCTCAATAATTCTTGCGTATAAAATGATAGCTTTCAACACTTTTCGATTGAAAATTTTTAAATTAAAAGCCGTTCAACTGGAAAATTTTAACTTTTCTTTATATCAGAAGGAAAAGAAATCCACGCTAGCATTTTCAAAGGTATGAATTGAAGAATGGATGAAAAAATTTGTTTAAAGAAAATCATTCAAAAAGTTTCCAGGAATCTAATAATAATTTTATTACCTTGGAACTCGAATTTTGCCTACAATTTTTTGGAAATCTTGCAAAAGTAAAACAAACTACCTCAAAATCATCCAGATTATTTTTGGAAAATTTTGGAGATCTTAATAACTATTATTTTAAAATTAGTTTTAAAAAAAACTGTTAGTTTTTCTGGGAACATTTTATTTTCCCAGCAAATTTAAGATTTTTTTTTTATTCTCTTAAAACCTTTTAAAACTTTTAAAGATACAAATTGATAATTTTTCTATCGTTATTTATACATCAAGAATCAATAATTTCACTTGCATATTAAAAATTCGTCAGATCGAACAATTAATATTGTAATGTTCAAAGTTTAAATTTAAAACTAAAATATTAACGATGCAAGGCTTTCTATTTCAAATAATTCAGTTTGAAATGGTTCACTTTTTAATATTTGATTGTTGATTGCCCATTTTAAATAAAAAGTAAACTATTGCTTTCTAGTAGAACATTAATGTAATGTTATTGTAACATTAATGTTAGTGTAAAATTCTGTAGTTTTCTGTAATACCTTGTAGATTTTTACAACAAAATAAAAAAAATATATTATTAAAAAGTTATATAAATTTTTGAATTGTAGAAACTTATACTTTATTGTTAATTTTTTAATTTTCTACAAGAAAATACAAGAAAATATAAACCATTTGTATTAAACTGTATTTTTTTGTTAAATTTTGTACATTTTTTTACAAAAAAATAGAGGTTCTAACAAAAAATTGCAGTTGTAGAAATGTTTGACTTTCTTGTAAAAATTTGTTTCTTCAGGACAGAAGCAAAGCAGTTTTGGGACAGACAATAACGATACCATCTGAGCCACGATGACTTCCACTATTATTTATTTGTTCAGGCCTATATTCAAATTGGGGAGTTTTAAATTAAATCGCTCCAGGTTTAGGTTTTAGAAACAAAGAATATTATCTTGATCGCGAGTGTGTGAGGCTAATGGGTTAATAAGAAATTCCAAAATTCAAATCGTAAATATAAATAAAAAGCAAGGATGAAGCTGTTTCGTTGTCTTATCGCGTTTTCTGATGGTGTTAGGTGTGCATTAATATAAAATCTTGGTGCATTTTGGTATGAGAGAAACAAAAAAAAAGAGAAAAATAAAAAAAAAATAAAAAATTGAGAGACGTATAAAGGTTGCAGGTTGCAGAAAAGACGTACCGACACTGTCGGGGGTCTCGGCCACTGTCCACGAGTTTCGGATGCTGCAGGAAAAAGATTTACGGCATTCTACTTGCCCGAGAAGGCAATGTAAAACCCCGTGTTTTATTAAATCATCATGAAGGCCGTAAATGCGTATTTCACAGCGATAACGACTCCCTCGTGAAATCACTTTGCTAGACCACAAGTCACGTTATCACATTTAGAATCAGCATATTCACTATTTTTATTGTTTTCCCTCTTTTTCTTCCTACTTTTCGCAATTCTATTTTTTGCACTTTTATTTTCGTCTGGGAACTCCGGCAATTCATGTTTTTTATGTCAACTCAAAGATTATAAATGAAAAGCTTTTTCTCTGAAGGCCGTAGCAGGATAAGCATGGTCTCGGTGCCCCCGCAAATCAAATTTTCTCGAAAACGGCTTCACCGATTTTGGTAGTTAAGATATATGTTATAGTGGGTATTGAAGAGGTATAGGAAGTACTTCTGGTACACCAACCATTTCCCCCCTATATCATGCTCACATTCAAGGTTGCAATATATATTTTTGCGGTGTGCGTTCCACTTGAAATTGGTATTTTTAAACAAAAAATCATTAGATTTAATTCAATGATTTTTGTTTGAAATAATGAACATTTATAAGCTTGAACAATTTCGAACTGTCAGGGTTTTCGCTTTTTAAAAATATTCAAAGGATTCAAAAGAATACAATATTTTTCTTAAGATTTCTGGAAAAATGTTAAATGATTTTTATTTTACAAAATTCGTTTTAAGATAATATTTAAGAATATTTCAAAACATTTTAAAAGATTTTCAAAATTATCGAAAAATAAGGACATTTTTTTAATTTTGCAGAATTTTTGGACAATTTTAGGAAAAATTCAAGTCATTTTAAGTGAAACATACTTTCCCAATTTTAAGGCTTTTTGTACAATTCTGTTACACAATTTGACTTTCTTTAAGTTTATATTTTTAAATATTCTTTTCTAAAAATATATAGAATACATTTTTTCCTTAAGATTCCTGGGAATATTTAAAGTGATTCTATATTTTGACAAATTAATTTAAAGAGAATATTTGAAAAAATTTTCAAACATTACAAAAGATTTCCCAAATGCTAAAAAACGATTCTGGAAGATTTTAAGAAGTTTTGAAGAGATTAAAAATATTTTAAAACTTTGAAAGATTTCCGAAAATTTATCAAATATTTATTTTATTTTTTCCAAACGTCAAAAACTCCTGAATATCTTTTACATTGACTCAAATTTTTTGTAAAATTTTTTTGAAATCCCGCAACATAAAAAAAATTTCACAGACATTTTCGAGATAGATTTTCGAAATATCTGAAATCTTCAAAAGTCTTTTTGAATGTTCTCGATAAATCTAGAAAAATTATATTTATCTAACCTTAAAGCAAATAAACAAAGAAACTTACAAGAAAATAAATAGTTATACAACAATTTTATTTGATATTAAAAATAATTTTTCCCCTCAAATTATAATTTGCTTCAAATTGTTTTTCTTTGTTGTCTGAAAAATCTTTTTTGGTTTAAAATTCAAAAATTGTATTGAAAATTCGTGTTTTAGTTTGAAAATTCATATTTTTGTATTAAAATTTGAACAGTTTGGTTTAAATTAAAATCTTCTTTGTTTGAGAATTTGACTGCTTGGTTAAAAGTTGAACTACTTTGATACAAATTCATCATTTTAGTTCAAAATCCATCTCTTTGGCTGAAAATGTAACTATTTTGTTGAAAATTCGGGTTCAAAAATGAAACTTTTTTTTTATAGAAAATTCGTCTCTTTTATAAAACATAATCTTTTTTGGTTCAAAATATAACTGTTTGAAAATTAATCTATTTTGGGCGAGGATCAGCTATTTTGTTGAAAATTGGTATTTTTTGGTTGATTTCAACTGTTTTTAATTTAAAATACAAATATTTCTGGACTGAAATATCAACTATTACATTTTTCGTTGAGAATTAATCTTTTTTATTTGAAAATTCAACTATTGGTTTAAAGAATAACTTTTTTGTTGAAATTTTGATTTGACATCTGAAATTTTCAAAAATCGTTTTGAATTTTCTCAAGAATCTTAGGAAAATGATATTGAATAAGTTTAAAAACAAATAACTATAGAAACCTAAAAAATCAAAAGTTTTGCGAAATTTTTATCTTTTATTAAAAATTATTTTTGATGGTAGTCCTTCAAAAAAATGTATATTCTTTCATAACCCCTGAAATCATTTTCAATAAAATAGTTGAATCCTCAACCAAAAAAAGATTTTTACTTTAATGTAAATAGTTGGAATATTAATAAAAAAAGGATGAAATTTCTACCAAAAGAGATGAATTTTCAAACAAAAAAAGACTTTTAAGTCAAGAAAGAAAAAAACTAATCTTAGGATAATTATATGATTAAGGGGAAAATAATTTTAAAAACAAAATTAAAGTTTCAAATAAATATTTATTTTTTAGGTTTATTTATTTTTGTTTCTAAGGTTATATAAATATAATTTTCCTAAGATTCTTGAGAAAATCCAAACAGATTTTTAAACATTTCAGATATGTCAAATCAAAATTTCAGCAAAAAAGTTAATCTTCAAACAAATAATCCAAATCCAAACAATACAAATTTTCTGCAAAATAGTTGAATCCTCAACCAAAAAAGATTAATTTTCGACCAGTTGTATTTTTAACGAAACAAGATTGAATAGTTAAAAAAATAATAATTTTCTACGGAATAATTTTATTTTTCAATCCAAAATATGAATTTTCATCAAAAAATTAATTTTCAGTAAAGTACATTAATTTTCTACCAGAAAAGACGAAGTTTCAACTAGAATTATAAATTCTCAACGAAAAAATGCAGTAGTTGATATTTCAGCCTAAAGATTTTAATTTTAATTCAAACAGATGGAATTTTAATAAAAAATAGATGACATTTCTACCAAAAGGCATACATTTCAAACTAAAACTAATTTTCAAGAAAATTGTTGAATTTTTAACAAAAAAAGATTTTTTAGTCAAGAATGAAAAAAAAAACCTTAGGAAAATTATAATTTGAAGGAAAAAGTAATTTTTAATACAAAATAAATTGATTTTTTAAGTAATCCTTGGAGATTCAAAAAAATCCTTTGAATCTTGTGAAATACCTTGAAGCACAATTTAATTTATTCCCTAAAGTTCTCTAGAAATCCGTTGAAATCTCTGAAAATTGGTAAAATCCTCTAAATTGTTAAATCTCTTATAATTCCTTTATATCTTTTGATTCAGTTGAAATCCGTAGAAATCCCTTGAAATAAAATTTAATTTATTCCCTAATGTTCTCTAGAAATTTGTTGAAATACCTTAAAATCCCTTGCAATTTTTGCAGTGGCAAGAAACCCCTAGAAATTTCATTTTATTGATTTCCCAAAGTACTCTAGAAAAACCTTAAACTCGAACTTCAAATCTTTGGGAACCCTATAAATATCTTTGAAATCCCTTGAGTTTTGTATACCTTAAATTTAGCGGAATCTGTTAAAATAGCTTGGACATATTTGAAACCCTCAAAAATCCTTTGAAATGTTTCGAAATCTTACGAAATTCCTTGAAATCCATGGAAATTAATATTTTCAAATCTCTTGAAACCCGTTGAAATCCTTAAAATTAATGGAAATATTTAGAAATATTTTTAAATCCTATAAAATTCCTTATAATCTGGGAAACCCTGTGAAATCCCTTTAAATAATTTTAATCTTACCTTAAATAAAAAATAAGCCATTCGTTTGTAGTTTCTCTCTATTTTTTGCACCACTTCTTTCAATATTTTAACATTATTTATTTCTACACTAATTTTCTTATAATGATTTTTTATAATTCATCATAAGAAAATCATTATAGGCCTATACTGAATTTCTTATAATATTTTTTCGCAGGGGAGAATCGAAAACCGATAGTTCTTTCGAGAAAATAGATTTGTGGTTTTTTGTTGTTTGACGGCGATTTGCTGACGCAAATCTTGATAAGGAAATATCGAATGAACAATTTTTTTCTATAGATACTATGGTGGAAACGAATACATAGACCAAGTAGAACTCCTGGCTCAGAAGCGATCCCTGGAGGCATTCAAATTGAATCCTGATGAATGGGGATGCAATGTCCAACCATATTCTGGCAGTCCAGCTAATTTTGCAGTCTACACAGGATTGATAGAACCCCACGGTAGAATAATGGGTCTTGATCTTCCGGATGGTGGCCATCTTACCCATGGTAAAGATTGATAAATTAATCATATCTCCTTGAATTTTTCACGAGAACCTTGAATTTGAATTCTTTTTTGCTTTTAAAACAGTTATTTGATTGAAAGCGAAGAGTAATTTAAATCTTGTAGTCTATTATGAAAGAAACATCTCGTTTAAAATAAATCTTGCTACTGAAAAGTTTTTTATTTATCGAGATATAATTTATCTTTTGTTCATTACAGAATAAATAAAGAGATTTCAAGGCACTTTTGTAGACTGTACCAATCGTTTTATAGATTGCAATGCATATACTTTAGTATTCTGAATAATTCTGTAAGTTTTTAATTTCTTCTCTGCTAATATAGAATGTTAAAATATACATTTTTTTGTGATATTCCACTGACAAATTATACAAATTATTAGTTGAAAATTTTGATGTTAATTCAATTTCAGAATTAGAATGAGTTATGGCAATACAACGGATTTTTCGAGGGGTTGACCACCCGGTTATTGAGTGTACACCAGATTTCAAAAGGTTACAATATATTTTTAAGGATTTCAAAAGGTTTCAAAATATTTAAAAGGATTTTGAACATTTCACAAAGATTTCACGGATTTCAAAGGTTCTAAAACTTTCAACAGATTTAAGGGATTTCAAAGATTTAAAAATATTTCTAAAGGTTTCAAAACATTTTGGAAGATTTAATGAATATTTCAAATAATTCAATGATTTATAGATTTCAAGGATTGCAAAGATTCAAAATATTTCACAAAGTTTTTAAATATTCTATTAATTTAAACAAATACAAATGATTTCAGAAAGATTCCACAAATATTTCAAAGAATTCATAGGGATTTCAAAAGATTTCAAGAATTTTCAAAATTTCAAAAAGGACACCAGATTTTAAAGATTTTAAAATACTTCAAAGATTAAAGAAATATTTTACAAATATTTTAAAGATTTAAATGATTTCAAACGAATACAAAGGTTACAGAAAAATTTCACAAATATTTCAAAGAATTCATAGGCATTTCAAAAATTACAAGAATTTACAAAATTTCAAAAAGTACACCAGATTTTGAAGATTTAAAACACTTAAAAGATTAAAGAAATATTTCACAAATATTACAAAGATTTCAAAATTTTGTAGAAGATTTCAAAAGATTTCAAAAAAGATTCTGAATTTTTCAATGATTTTAAACGAATACGAAAGATTTCAGAAAGATTGCACAAATATTTAATGAATAAAAGATAAATAAAAGATTTAAAGAATTTTAAAGATTCAAAAAGGGAACAGTACACAAGATTTTAAAGATTTAAACACACTTGAAAGATTAAAGAAAGATTCCACAAATATTTCAACAATTTCATAAAGCTTTCAAAATTTTTTAGAAGATTTCGAAAGATTTCAAAAAGATTTGGAATCTTTCAATAATTTCAAACAAATACAAAAGATTACAGAAATATTTCAAAGAATTAATAGGGATTTCAAAAAATTTAATGAATTTTAAACATTTCAAAAAGGGTACACAAGATTTTAAAGATTTCAAAACACTTCTAAGATTAAAGAAAGATTTTATAAAAAATTTCAAAGATTTCATAAAGCTTTCAAAATTTTTGAGAAGATTTCAAAAGATTCAAGATGATTCGGAATTTTTTTATGATTTCAAAAGATTTCAAGAATTTTTAAAATTTCAAAAAGTACACCAGAATTTAAAGATTTAAAAACACTTCAAAGATTAAAGAAAAATTTCACAAATATTTCAAAGATTTCAAAATTTTTAAGAAGATTTCAAAAAAGATTTGGAATTTTTTAATTATTTTAAACGAATACAAAAGATTTAACAAATATTTCAAAGAACTAATAGAGATTTCAAAAGATTTGAAGAATTTTAAAGATTTCAAAGAGGGTAGTACACAAGATTTTTAAGTTTTAAAAACACTTGAAAGATTAAAGAAAGATTTCACAAAGATTTCAAAAAGATTTTGAATTTTTCAATGATTTCAAACGAACACAAAAGATTTCAGAAAAACTTCACAAACATTCAAAAGAATTCATAAGAATTTTAAAAGATTTCAAAAAGGATACAGTACACCAGATTTTAAAGATTTGAATACATTTCAAAGATTGAAGAAATATTTCACAAATATTCCAAGGATTTAAATGATTTTACAAAAATTGTAAAAGATTTCTCAAAGATTTCACAGAAATGTCAAGATTTTAAATACTTAAAAAGATTTCAAAGATATTAATGATTTCAAAGAGTCTACAGACTCCCAAAAAGACGAACTTTTAACAAATTAAATAAATTATCAACTAAATAGTTTGAACAATGGATGTGTAGTCAGTCTACATTTTATTTGATTAATTTTTAGTTTATATTTTCTTCATTTCAGTAGTAGATCAAGTTTTTTTTTAGAATTAATTTTCATAAAAAACGACTATTCTACAAAATAGTTTAATTTTGTACCCAATAGTTGAATTTAAAAACCAAATTCTTTAATTTTCAAGGCAAAAAGACGAATGTTCTATAAAACAGTTGAATTTGTAATCCGAGAATATAAATTCATAACAAAAAAGTTTATTTACAGCAAATCGGTTGAATTTTCGACAAATTTGTTAAATTTTTAGTTAAAAAATTACTTTTTAATAAAAAAAACTGTTGAATTTAACTAACAAAGACGAATTTTCAACAAAATATTTTATTTTTAACCAAAAAGATTGTTTTTCTACGAAAAAAGATAAAATTTCAACAAAATACATAACTATAAATAATAAAATAATAGTACAAATGATTAAAAATATATTCATATAATAAATACGTATTTGCTACAAAACAGTTGAATTTTCAAGAAAAAATTTAATTTCCAATCGAAACAGGTTAATTTTTAATAGATGAATTTTCAACAAAATACAGTTGAATTTTAATTTTTTTTTAATTTTCTCGTCAAGAAAGAAAAAATATTTCAATCAAATTATTGAATTTTCAAGCCAAAAAGACGAATTTTCAACAAAATAGTTGAATTTTGAACCAAATAATAAAATATTTTAATAAAAAATATGAATTCATAAACAAAAATTTCATAGTATTTAATTTTAATTTAATTTATTAAATAGTAATAGTTGGAATTTAAGTGGAAAAATGAGAAAAAAGGGAAGGGCTGTGATAAATAAATAGGAATTTTGATAATTTATCCACTAAAAAATGACATTTTAAATAAACATTAAAGTTCATTTTTAATACTTTAAAAATTTTATGACACTATCTTGACACTATTTCCGATCTCTAAAGTGAGTCCCAGTCCCGTCTATATAATTCTGAATTGAATGGTAGAATTTAAAAAAAAATATATCATTCAGATCTGAAACAAGGAATTTTACAAAAAAAATTATGATTCTGACTTGGAATAGGAAATTTTTGAGAAAAATTATAATTCTGACTTGAAACAGTGAATTTTCCAAAAGAATTACAATTTTGACTTAAAACGTGGCATTTTCGAAAAGAATTACGATTCTTATTTGGAATGGGGAATTTTCGAAAAGAACTCTATAATTCTGAAATGGGAAAGAAATTTTACAAAAGAATACAAATTCTTAGTCAGGGCATGGAAATTGAAAAAAGGAAGTATAATTTCCAGGTCGGGAAAATGAAAAATTGACCGGAATTTAAAATCATCTGGCTGATAGACACTGAAATTACAATCAGTTTAATGTAGGAAAATTTGCTCCCATTTTTGAACATTTACTCAACAATATTTTTTAATTAATTAATATTAATATTTTTTAATCAATCAGGTTTCTTCACTGCAAACAAGAAGATTTCAGCAACCTCTATCTTTTTCGAATCTATGCCATACAAAGTGGATCCAAGTACTGGTTTGATCGACTACAACAAGCTGGCAGAGCAGGCTCGGCTCTTCAAACCTAAAATCATCATCGCAGGTGTCTCTTGCTACAGTAGATGTTTAGATTACAAGCGTTTTAAAGAAATTGCGACAGAAAATAACGCTTATTTGTTCAGTGATATGGCTCATGTATCTGGATTGGTAGCCGCTGGTGTTATTCCAAGTCCATTTGAATACAGCGATGTCGTTTCTACAACCACACACAAGACTTTGAGGTACGAAAATCTTTTTTCAAATCTTCAGGCCTCGGATTCACCAAACTATTGACACTATTTAATACTTTTTTTGAGCGATGGCACTATTTTGCTTCTATTTCGAAAAAATGAGACTGAAGACACTATTTTCTCACAATTGTTCGCTACTGCCACTATTTCTTTACTTTTCCTTGAAAAATATTGTTGAACTTCTTCGCTAATTGGATAAAATAATATGTTCGCCATCTCAATGAATCACAACGTACGGGAAAATTGTCTCAATTTTTTACTTGTATCAAGTAGATGATTTTTCAAGGAAGAAAGATGAATGATGAACAAAAAATGTAATATTTCATTTTTTAACAAATAAAATTTTTTCATTTTGAATTGAATCAAAAAGGACGAGTTTCCAACATAATAGTTGAATCCTCAACCAAAGCAGATTAATTTTCAACCAGAGAGTTGCATTTTTAACCAAAAATATGAGCTTTCTACAAGACAGTTGAATTTTCTACCAAATAGTTCAATTTTGAACTAAATAGTTAAATTTTCAACCAAATAGTTACATTTTCGGCTGAGAAGATTAATTTTCTACCAAAATAGTGAATTCTTAACAAAGTACATAAAATTTTAACCAAATAGTTGAATTTTTAACCAAGATGATTAATTTCCTACCATAAAAGACGAATTTTTAACAAAATACATCAATCTTTAACCAAATAGTTGAACTTTTTATCAAAAAGACGAATTTTCGACAAATGACATACATTTTCTACTAAAAAGATCAATTTTTATCAAAAAATGAAGTACTTGAATTTTCATTCAAGAGAATTAATTTTCAATTAAAAAAAAAACAGTTTTCGTCAAACTACTTTAATTTTATACTAAATACTTGAATTTTCAAGCTAAAAAGATGAATGTTCTACAAAACAGTTGAATTCTCAACCTGAGAATATGAATTTTCAAACAAAAAAGATTTAACTTTAATCAAGTACAATTGAATTTTTAATTGTTGACTTTTCAACAAAAAAATATTTTTCAGTCATGAAAGAAAAAAAAAGTCAACTAAATGGTTAAATTTTCAAACTAAAAAGACGATTGTTCTATAAAATAGTCGAATTTTCAACAAATAAATTATCTTTCTACCAAATAGTAGAATATTCAACAAAATAAAAGAATTTTTAACCTGACAGTTGAATTTTCAACCGAAAAGATCAGTTTTTTACTAAGAAGATTGATTTTGTACCAAAAAGGCGAATTTTTAACCAAATTGATGAATTTTCCACTAAAATAATCAATCTTCTACCGAAAAAAAAATAATTTTCAACAAATAAATTATATTTCTACCAAATAGCAGAATTTTCAACAGAAAAAGACGAATTTTCAACAACAACAAAATGAATTTTCGACTAAAATAATGAATCTACTATCGAAAAAAATTGATTTTTAACAAATTAGTTGAACTTTTAACTAAGTAGTTGAATTTTCAACAAAAAGGATGGATTCTCAACCAAAAATGTAATACTTAATATTAAAGCGACAAAGGATTTTAATTTTAAATAAAAAACAGTTTAATTCATCCAAAAAGACGAATTTTCAACCAAATAGTTGACTTTTCAACCAAAAAATGTTCTTCAGTTACGACAGAAAAAAAAAATTACAACCAAAAAATGAATCCTCAATAAAATACGTACACTTTCAACCAAATAGTTGAATTTAAAACCAAGAACATTAATTTTCTACTAGAAAAGACGAATTCTTAATAAATTACATAAATTTTCAAGTTAATAGTTTAAGCAATGGATGTCCTTTTAGAAAATTAATCTTTCTGGTTGAAAATTCATCTTTTTTATTGAAAATTCAACTCCTTTGGTACAAAATAAATCTTTTTTGGTTGGAAATGCATCTGGTTGAAAACTAATCGGCTTGCTTGAGGATTAAACTATTTGGTTGGAAATTCGTCTTTTTTGGTTAAATTCAACTTTTTTTGACATAAATTAAAATCTTTTTTGGTTGATATATCAATTATTACATTTTTCGTGAGAATTCATCTCTTTTGGTTGAATTTAGCTGTTTTTGTTTGGTTGAAAAATGAGCTCCCTGGTTAAAAATTTACTTTTTATTGTTGAAGATTCATCATTTTAGTTAAAAGTTTATCTTTTTGGTTGAAAATTAATTTTTTCAACTGAAAATTTACCTGTTCTATTTTTGGTTGAAAATTCGTCTTTCTTAGTAGAAATTAATCGTCTTGGTTGAAAATGCATCTTTTTACTTGAAAATTCAATTCTTTTAAATAAAGATTCTTACTTTAGTTGAAAATTCATCTTATTGGCTTAAAATTAAACAATTCCGGTTGAAGATTCATCATTTTAGTTGAAAATTTATCATTTTGTTTGAAAATGTAACTATTTCTTTCAAAATTAGTTATTTTTTTGTTGAAAATTATTTCTTTTAAATTGTATATGTAACCATCCCAATTGAATACTCCATCATTTTAGTTGAAAATTCATCAGTTTGTTTGAAAATTAATTTTTTTTGTTAACTGAAAATTTAACTGTTCCTTTTTTTGGTTAAAATTTGATATGTTTTAGTTCAAAATTCGACTATTTGGTTCGAAATTTGTCTTTTATTTTTAGTTAAACATTCATGTGTTTTATTGAAGTTTTGTTGTTGTAAAGAATCAATCCTCTTGTTTGAAAATTCATCCTCTTGCTTGAAAATTCAAGTATTCCAGTTAAATATCCATCATTTTAGTTGAAAATTCATCTTTTTGGTTGAAAATCAAACTACTTGGTTGAAAGTTAAACACTTTTGTTAAAAATCACCTTTTTGGTTTAAAACTCATCTATTCTATTTGAAGAGTTATTATTTTAGTTAAAAATTCATCACTTTGGTTAAAACAATTTTTTTGTGTGTGGAAAATTAATTGTTTTAACTGAAAATTTAACTATACTATTTTTGGTTGAGAACTGATCTTTTTTAGTTCAAAATTCAACTATTTTGTTGAATATTCGTCTTTTTATGTTAAAAATTCAACTGCTTTGGTAGAAAATATATCTATTTGATGGAAAATTAACTTATTTATTGAAAATTCGACTATTTTGCAGAAAATTTGTCTTTTTAAATAAATTCAACTACTTTTTATTCAAAATAAAAATATTTTTGTTTGAAAAATCAACTATTTCATTTTTTCTTGATAATTCATCTTTTTTTGTTGAAAACTCAAATATTTGGAAAACAGTTGAAGTAGTTTCTTGAAAATTAATGTTTTTGGCTGAAGATTCATAGTTTTTATTTACAATTCACCTCTTTGGTTGAAACTTGTCTTTCTGGGTTGCAAATTCAACTGCTTTGGTAGAAAATTCAACTATTTGGTTGAATTTTTTTTCTTTCTTGACCGAACAAAATTTTTTGGTTGGAAAGTCAACTATTTGGTTCAAAATTCCTATTTTTAAATGAATTTAACTATTTTTTATTTAAAATAAAAATATTTTTTGGTTGAAATATCAACTATTACATTTTTTGTTGAAAATTCTTTATTATTTTGTTGAAAGCTTAACTATTTGGTTAAAATTTGAACTGCTTTCTTAAAGCATACTTTTTCCGTTTATTATTTGTCATTTCAGTTCAAATTCTATCACTGGTTGAAAATTCGGCTTTTTCGTAGAAAATTAATCTTCTTAGTTGAAAATGGATCTTTTTGACGGAAAATTCAACTACTTATTTAAAAATTCATCTATTTGGTTGAAAATTAATTGTTTTGGTTGAAGATTCGTTATCTTATTTAAAAATGAATCTCTTTGGTTGAAAATTCGTCTTTTTAGGTTGAGAATTCAACTGCTTGTTTAGAAAATTCAACTATTGAACTACTTCGTTAAAAATTAATTTTTTCAGTTGAAGATTCACCATTTTAGTTGGAAATTCATCTCTTTGGTTGAAAATTTGTCTTTTTGGTTTGGAAATTCTATTCTAGATAAATAAAAAACTTGTTTAAATTATTATTTAAATTCATGGACTTGAAAGACAAATTGATGGTGCTAATATATTTAAGAATACCTTGTAATATAGTTTGTCAAAGCTTTCTAAATTTAGCATATTAATCAAACCCCTAGAAGCTTCGTACTTTGAAAAATTTTACCGGAAAAAAACCTTGAATTGTCAGGGAATTTTTTTCCAAGATTAGAGTAATTACCTAGTATAGTTAATTAGTAATTAATTATTTAAAAAAATTCATGTCACATTAATTTGAATTTCTTTCAGAGGCCCACGTGCCGGTGTTGTATTTTTCCGGAAAGGAGTAAGAAGTGTCGGCAAGAATGGCGAGAAGATAATGTACGATTTGGAGAGTAGAATCAACCAGGCAGTATTTCCAGGTCTTCAAGGAGGTCCACATAATCATGCCATCGCAGGAATTGCGACGACGATGAAACAAGCTACAACCACAGAATTCCAGGATTATCAAAAGCAAGTTGTCGCGAATGCAAAGATACTTTGTTCTGGACTTCAGGCTCGTGGATATAAAATCTCGACTGATGGAACGGACGTTCACATGATTCTGATGGATCTTAGACCGACCGGAATTTCGGGCGCTAAAGCTGAGAAAATCCTGGAGGAGATTTCTATAGCTTGTAATAAAAATACAGTTCCTGGCGATAAAAGTGCCTTGAATCCGAGTGGAATCAGACTGGGAACTCCGGCTTTAACAACTCGCGGTTTGAAGGAGGAGGATATTTGCAATGTTGTGGATTTCATAGATAGAGGTAAAAATTTATCTAACATTTAACTTATTTCCTTTTTTTTGTAATTTCCAGAGATTTAACAAAAGTTCAGGCTATTTAAGAGGTTTCACAGTTATTTAGACTATTTCTATTTTTATATATGAAAAAAGAAAAATATATTGATACTTGAAATTCTTAAAATTATGATTTGTTTTCGGAAATATTTAGTTTCCTTATTATGATTATAATATTTTGTGGTTTTAAATTGTAAGAAAGAATTCGTCAATCCACTGGCAAAAATTCGTATTTAATTCATAATTTCATAAATCTAAATAAATAAATAAATTTTACATTTTAAAAGTATTATAAATTAATATTTTCAAAAGATTTCAAGATTTTAAAGATCTTACAGTTATTTAGAGACATTTAGACTATTTCTATTTTTATACAAAAAAAAAGGAAAAACTATTTCAAAAGATTGAAAATATTTGAAGATTACAAAAGATTTCACAGATTTCATAGTTATTTCGATCATTTCTATTTCTATAAAAAAAGTTTTTTTAACTATTGATATTCTTGAAATTATGATTTGCTTTCTAAAATATTTATTTTGTTCATGCATAGTATTTTATCGTTTCAATTTATAAAAAAGGATTCGTTAATCCACTGAAAAATTTTCTATTCAATTCGTAATTTAATGAATGCGAGAATAAATATAAATAAATCATGAGTAAAGCATAAAAATAGGTTATTAAATATAAAATATAAATTTTATGAATGTGAACATATCGATTCAACATTTTGAAAATATTTGCAGATAATAAAAATTCCAAAATATTACTAAATTTTTCAAGATTTTAAAGATTTTACAGTTATTTAAAGTATTTGGACTGTTTATATTTGTATACAAAAAATAAATTAAAACTTTTAAAATTCTTAAAATTATTATTTGTTTTCTCAAATATTCAGTTTGTTTATTTATAGTGTTTTATGGTTTTGATTTATAAGAAAGGTTTCTTAAAATATAAAATATAAATTTTGCGAATGTGAATATATCGATTCAACATTTTGAAAATATTTGCAAATGATAAAAATTCCAAAATATTACTAAATTTTTAAAGATTTTACAGTTATTTAAAGTATTTGGACTGTTTATATTTTTATATAAAAAAAAAATTAAAACTTTTAAAATTCTTAAAATTATTATTTGTTTTCTCAAATATTTAGTTTTTTTATTTATAGTGTTTTATGGTTTTGATTTATAAGAAAGGTTTCTTAAAATATAAAATAAAAATTTTGCGAATGTGAATATACCGATTCAACATTTTGAAAATATAAAAAATTCCAAAACATGTCGAAAATTTCAAACGATTTCAAGATTCTAGTTATTTAGAGTATTTAGACTATTTGTTTTCTCAAATATTTAGTTTGTGTATTTATAGTATTTTACAGCTTTAATGCATAAGAAAGGATTCGTTAAATATAAAATATATATTTTTCAAATGTGAATATATCGATTAAACATTTTGAAAATATTTAAAAATGATAAAAATTCCAAAATATTTTAAAAATTTATCAAAAATGTCTAAAGATTTCGAAATATTTCAAGGGATGTCTAAAGATGTCAAAAGATTGAAAAAATGTCCAGATCACAAAAGATTTCATAGTTATTTCAATTTATAGTATTTTATAGTTTTAATTTATAAGAAAGGATTAGTTAATCCACTGAAAAAAATTCCTATTCGATTCATAATTTAATGAATTTGAGAATAAATCTAAATAAATGGAGGAATGTTTACTTGTCAATAATAAATTATGAATAAAGCTATAAAAATGGATTTTTAAATATAAATTTTAGGAATGTGAATATATTTAACAGTTTGAAAATATTTTAAAATAATAAAAATTTCAAAATATTCAAAAAATTTCAAAACATTTAAAGATTTCAAAGATTTTACAGTTATTTAGAGTACTTAGACCATTATATTTTAATAAAAAACTATTAAAATTATTATTTGTTTTCTCAAATATTTAGTTTATTTATAGTATTTTATAGTTTTAATTTATAAGAAAGGATTCGTTAATACACTGGAAAAATTCTTATTTTAATAAATCCGAGAATAAATCCACATATAAATACATTTTTACTTGTCAATATTAAATTGTGACTGAAGCTATAGAATAATGTTTTAAATAAAAACTTCAAATTTCTGAAACGTGAATATATATATTCAACAATTTACACATATTTGAAAATAATAAAAATGCCAAAATATTTTAAAAAATTCCAGAGATTTGAAAGAATTCACAGTTATTTAGACAATTTCTATTTTTAAGTATAAAAAGAAGAAAATCCATTGAAATTCTTAAAATTATAATTTTCTTACTGAATTATTTAATTTGTTTTATTTATGGTGTTTTGTATTTTAAATTTATGAGAAAATGATTCGTCAATCCACTGGAAAAAATGCCTATTCAATTCATAATGGAATAGGAATCCGAGAATAATTCTTAATAAATTAATTAATTTTCACTTGACAATAATCAATTATTATGGGAGATATAAAAATAGATTTCTAAAAAAATTTCAAGAGATTCCAAAACATTTCAAAAGATTCCCAGAGATTTTAAAGGTTTGACAGTTATTTAGACCATTTCTATTGGAATTAAAATTCCTTGAAATATTTATAATCCATTAAATATTATAAAATTCTGTGAAATCACATGAAATCTGATATTTCCTGAAAGCATGGAAAATTGATCAAATACTTTGAGAGCTTTTAAATTCCCTTAAAAGCATTGAAATCTATCTAGGAAATACTTTAAAAACCCATGAAAAAATTTGTTAATGTCTTCAAATTATTGAAATCCTTGAACATTTGTGGAAATTTTTCAAATCTCGTGAAAATTTCTGGAATCTTGTAAAATACTTTGCAATATTTAACATCCTTTAAAATCACATTAAATTACTGAAATCAGTAGAAAATTTCTTGGAATCTTTTAAAATACCCTAGAATATTTTAAATCATTTGAAATTCCGTTACATTCTTTAAAGCTCTTTAAAAAAAAATTCTCTAAAAGCTTTAAAGTCTTTCGGAATAACTTTTATTTGTTGAAATCTGTTAAAAATGTTGTAGAATCATTTAAAAGACTTTGAAGTATTTAAAGTCCTTTGAAACCTTTTAAATCGCTTGAAAATTCCTTGTAATTTTCAAAAAATAGCCTAAAATCTTTAAAATCCTTTGAAATCCCTTCAAATGATTGAGATATATTGAAAGTTTCTTGGAATCTTATAAAATGCCCTAAAGTATTTTAAATCCTTGAATATTCCTTGGCATTTTTAAAAATACCCTAAAAGCTTTAAAATCCTTTGGAATCTTTTAAAATTAATGAAACTAATTAACAATTCCTTGAAATCTTTTAAAATAGCCTTAAACATTTAAAATCCTTTGAAATGCCTTTAAATTATTGAAAATAATAAAAAATTCCTTAGAATCTTTTAAAATACCCTAAAATATTGAAATCCCTCGAAACTTTTTAAAGCCCTTGAAAACTCTATGAAATTTTTGAAATACCCTAAAATCTTCAACATCCGTCGAAATCCCTACAAAGTATTTGAAATATATTAAATATTCCTGGGAATTTTCTAAAATACTATAAAATATTGAAATACTTTAAAATTCCTGGACGAGTTTTAGAGCTCTTGAAAATTCCTTGGAATCTTTTAAAATACCAGAAATGGGTAGTAACTTGTTACAAGGAACTAAGTTACTTAAAAGTTACGTTTTTTGTAACTTAGGGTAACTTCGTTACTTTTTAAAACGTAACTTGTAACGTAACTTAGTTACGATTTTTGCAGTAACTTGGAACTTTAATTTTAGTTAGTTTTTTTTTGTATATTTTCTTTTATTAACAAAGGTTTATGGGTCAGTTATGGGTAGAAAATGAACCCTTTTAGTTGAGGATTCAGTTGTTTTCTTGAAAATTCATGTCTTTTGTTAAAAATTCAACTATTTTATTTGGTTGAAAAGTAACTTTTTTGTTAAAAATTCATATTTTCCATTTGAAAATACAACTGTTTTGTAGAAAATTCGTCTTCTTGGCTTGAAAATGCAACAATTCAGTGGACTGTTTTTTCTTTCTTGTTTCAAAATTGATCTCTTTTGGTAAAAAAAATATTCTTTATTTTGGTAGAAAATTTAATTATTTTGATAGAATATTAATCTGATTTGGTTGACGATTCAGCTATTTTGTTAAAAATTCGTCTTTATTTTGTTGAATTAAACTGTGTTTGATTTCAAATTAAAATATTTTGTGATTGAAATAATATCAACTATTATATTTTTCGGTCTGAAAATTCAACCATTTGGTTGAAAATTCATGTATTTTGTTAAAAATTTTAGTATTTTGTTACAAATTTAAGTATTTTGGTAGAAAGTCCAAATTTGGTCAAAAATTAACTTTTTTCGGAAATATAACTCTTTTGTAGAAAATTCGTCTTTTTGGGTATTAAATGCTGGAAAATTAACTTTTTTGTCGGAAATTTAACTCTTTTGTTGAAAATTCGTCTTTTTGGTTCGAAAATGGTAGATAATTTAACTATTTGACTGAAAATTAACTTTTTAGTTAAAAATTAATATTTTCGGTGTGAAAATTCAACCATTTGATTGAAAATTAAAGTATTTTGTTCAAAATTGAAGTATTTTGGTAGAAAGTCCAAATTTTGTCGAAAATTAACTTTTTTGTTGAAAATTCGTCCTTTTGGCGTGAAAATTCATTTTTTCCGGGGGAAAAATTTAATATTTCTTGGGTAAAAATACAAATGTGTGGTTAAAAAAAGTGGCTGAAAAATCTTACTTTAACTAATGCCTATTTCTTTTTTAGTTAATTTTTTATGAATTATCATCGTAGTTATTTTGATTTTTAAACTAAAATTAAGGAAGTGAAAAAAGTAACTTACCCATTTATTGAAAGAAAAGTGACTAAAGTGATCTTTTCATTGTACATTGAGTTCATTTTTATTCTTAAAAAAGTGACTGAAAAGTGATTTGAGAAAAGAAAGTGACTAAAAGTCACTATTTTGTTTCGATTCCCAAAAAATTGAAAAGTAACCTTTTTTTGCAGGCTTGAAATTGGCAAAGGAAGTGATGGCAACCTCTGGGCCGAAGCTTGTCGACTACATAAAAGTTCTGGAAACTGATGATGTCGTTAAACAAAAAGTTGCGTCACTCCGATCCGAAGTCGAGAAGTTCTCAAAACAATTTTCAATCCCTGGCCATGGAGACTACTGAAGTATCTAAACGAAGAAGTGGAGGCGTACCAGTATTCTTGAATCCGTGCTGAAAAAGTCCATTAAACAATAAATCCCAAGACAAAGTATATTCCAGAAAAGAACCTTCGAAATATTCCTATTGAAAATTAGGAATCAGGTATTCCGATTTTAGTAGTGGAAAAAGTGAGTTGGGCATTTTTGTCTAATCAATTTTATTGATGGCCTGTGGCCTTCGCATTTATATTTTTATAAAATTCGTTGATAAATAAATGAGAAGAACCTAGTTTTCCAATGAAATTGTTAATCATTTTATTGCAGGTGGACATTTTCTTTCCCTAGTTTTTTGTTATTGCTATGCAATAAAAATATCTATCGATTATCCTTAACAATTTTATCATCAATTTATTTATTATTCGTCAAGAGTGCTCAATTTTGTTAAGTAAATGCGGGCAGGTTGCCTCTTACGCAAACGGAGATTTAATAAGTTTTTAATAACAATAGATATACATAAGCGAGTCAAACTCAGAAGTATTTTGTACATTTTTCTCCTCCTTTTGCGTACAGAATGAATCACGTGAGTGGAGCATGTGATGTACAATTTCTACATATTTCAATTACAAAAGAAGCCTCTTCAAATTGCACGATTTAACTTACAATCAATAATGCTTTTTATTATCCACCGAGTTTCGTACCACAAATATAATCATATGAATTTTCTAATGCTCATGATTAATAAAATAGAAATCGATAACTCCATGTAAAAAAAAACCTCTCGAAGTTTACGTCTCTAAAAAGAAAGTTTAGTATATTATTGTGAATTACTTTGAATTTTATTAACTTCCTTGAAATCTTCTGAATTCCTTGGAATTCCCTAAATTCGCTGAATTTCTTGAATTCTTTAAAATCATTGAATTCTGCAAATTCCCTAAAATCTTTGAAATCCTTCGCTTCTCTGAATTTTCTGAATCCCTGAAGTTCTCTGAATTTCTTAAATCAATGAAATCGTGTTTTCTCTGAATTTCTGAAATTCTCTGAATTCCACATATTTTCTGACATCCTTCTATTCTCTGAGTTCCTTGATTTCTTTGAATTCCCTTAATTATCTCAAACTGATGAAATTCTCTGAAATGATTGATTTCCTGAAAACTCATCAAACTTTCTGAATTTCTTAAACCAATGATATCCTTCATTCCTGAAATTCGCGTACATCCTTTAATTCCCTAAATTCTCTGAAATCCACGAAATTCCTTGAAATCCTTGATTTGTCTGAATTCCTAGAATTCTTTGAATTTCCTTAATTATCTCAAATTAATGAAATTATCTGAAATCCGTGAAATTCTCTGAAATAATTAATTTCTCTGAATTCCTGAGAGTTCTTGAAATGCACCAAATTTTCTGAATTCTTTGAATTCCTGAATTCCTTGAATCAATGAAATCCTCGATTTCTCTGAATTTCGGACGTCCTTCAATTCCCCGAAATCCTTGATTTCTCTGAATTTCTGGAATTCTAGGAATTCCATGAATTATCTGAAATCGATTAAATTCTCAGAATTCCTGAAATTTACCGAACTTTCTGAAATTGATGAAATTCACCAAACTTTCTGAATTTATTGATTTCTCTGAATTCCTGGAATTCTTTGAATTTCCTTAAATACCAGAAATCGATGAAATTCTCTGAATTCGTGAAATTCACCAAATTTGCTGAATTCCTTGAATCAATGAAATCCTCGATTTCTCTGAATTTCGGACGTCCTTCAATTCCCCGAAATCCTTGATTTTTTCCACTTTCGCCACGATTTTCGTATGTGCGGCCAAGAGTCCCACCACGTTCGTCAGTTCATTTTCTTCCTTCCCCACTCCCAGCACTTTTAAATTACTTCTCCTTTCCGCTCTCTTCCTTCTCTTTCAACAAATTTTCTTATGTAAGCTTCTTCGGCTCGTCCCTCCACGTTCTGTCCTCTTCTCTTGTTTGGCATACTACTTCTCTCACTTCTCCCTTTTCCTTGGTGCCCCAGCACTTTCTCCTTCTGACTATTACTGTCCCCCATCATTGCTTTTTCTTCTTCCACTTTCGCACTCACTTATTCTCCTCCTCTACCATGCTCCGCAGCGCCGATCCTTCTCCCATCTTGTTCTCCTTCTGTCTTCTTTGTAATTGTACCGGTCACCATCATCTCTCCTTCCTGCTCGCTCCACTATCAGATCGTCTCCCCTACTCTCGCCTTCATAAATCTCAAATCTATTTCCTCCCCCGCATTTTCCATCCTTTTCTTCTCCCTTGTCAACCATTCCTGGATTTCCTCTTCCCTTTCGGTTAGGTCATCTTTCATCCAGAGACCCAAGCCTTTCAATTTTCCTTTGGCGTTGAGAAATTCCCTTCTTTCCTTTTATGTCCTCAACTAGAGCTGCATCCCACCGTCTATTTTCTTCGACCTTTCCACTTTCGCCACGATTTTCGTATGTGCGGCCAAGAGTCCCACCACGTTCGTCATTTCATTTTCTTCCTTGCCCACTCCCAGCACTTTTAAATTCCTTCTCCTTTCCGCTCTCTCTTCCTTCTCTTTCAACAAATTTTCTTATGTCAGCTTCTTCGGCTCGTCCCTCCACGTTCTGTCCTCTTCTCCTGTTTGGCATCCTTCTTCTCTCACTTCTCCCTTTTCCTTCTTGCTCTTCTCTGCCTCACACCTTGCGCTGAATTGCTCGAACTTCGCTACCATTTTCTGCAGATTTTCCTTGAGGCTTCTCCTATCTATATCCCGTTCCCCTCTCATTTGCGCCTTCTCCAATTCCCAATTTAGCTTCAGTTATGCCAAGAATTTTTCCAGCTCCTTCACAGCATTCAAGGCTTCTTCTTATCTTCCATTTCTCTCTTATCTGTTGTCGTACGCCAGCACTCCTTTCTCACTTCTCTCACTCTCTGTTTCTCTCAGCCCAGCTGATCCTCGCACTACTACCCTAGTCAACCTCCTTTCTTCAACTTTGCTACTCCACCACTAGGCGGTGCTGGCTCTTCGTCCTTTTCCTGCGTCCTTCCGGTCCGACCTTAACTTCACTTTTGCACGTGACACTTTTTATCTCCTCTGCTTCACCTCCTTCCTCGAGCTCAATTCTACTGGGCCCAAGCATCTTTCTTGACCTTTTTACAACTTTTGTCCCATTCTCTCACACTTTTCCTCTCAAACACTGTCCAAAACTCGCTCTGGCACCTCACCTACGTCTACTTTCTATCCTCGCCGAATCGAAAGTCCCAATTTCAGGATACTTAGGTCGTTCAAAATACATTCATGGCAATATAAAAAAGCCCGAAAAACATAACAAGTGTCTAATGAATCAATTATGCAATCAAGAATATTTCCTCTTCTAAAAATTCCTTAATTAATAGTAATTTAATAGTGACACTTAGAAGTTTAATTAAATATTTCTGCCCAAGGTAGCACTAAACGCATGCGCGCTAACCGCATGTTCACGTCCCTGGACTTTTATTTTACAATAAAAATTGTAAGACGTTCTCAAAATTTTTGAAACAAAATCTTTTAAAATTCTTTGTATTCAAATAAAAAATGAACAAAAAAATGAGAATAATGCAAAAGTCCTCCAATATTGCGTATTAAAGAAAATAATGTTTAGGATTTTAATTTTGAATTCCTTTTCATTTTAGCATTTGAACTGCCAATGACAAAAAGAATATTTTTTTAAAATTTGATTATGAATTAGAAAATAAATAACTATTTTTCAAGTAAAAACTTCAAACCTTCCAAATAATAATTATTGAATAATAAAAGCCATGAAGATTAAATATATCTTTTTTCTTCTGATAGAAAATCGATAGCTTCGAGGAACTTATTCATTTGTTAAAGAAAAATTAGTATGACTCTAGAATTGGCAAATGTCTGCGAAACTTATATAGATTATCAAAAATATGTAGTAGTGTAATTAAAAGATATAATAATAATAAAATAGGAATAAAATACTAATTTCAGCTGCATATGTTCATTAACATCCGCTTTTTCGTGTAAAAAATAAATTTGTTATAATTTTTCAAATAATGAATTAGAAACTAATAATTGCCTTTAACAAATATATTTTTAAAATCAAGACTCATTTTTACCAATTGTCTTGACACTTTTGTTTTTAGAAAGATGTTATAATATTGTAAAAATATTCTACGCAAATTTAAAATATATGGATTGAAATTGAAAACGTTAAATTGTACTTTTTTTAATTTCTAAGAAGTAAAATATTATTATATATAGTCTTAAGTTATATTTAAAAACTCCAAAGAATTCTAAGAGATTTCGTTTCAAAAATTTGTAGAACTCTCAATATTCAAAAATGTGTCATTATGCATTTTCAAATAGTTTGTTTCTGATATTGTAAAATAAAAAGTTGCATTTGGAACGAAAAAATTGATTTTGTACCAAAAGAGACGAATTTTCACAAAATATACAAATTTTTAACCAAAGTACGAATTTTCCACAAAAAAGAGTGGAATTTTCAACAAATCATTCGAATTTTTAACGAAATATTTACATTTTTAGGTAAAAAAAAAATAATAATTTTAAAAAAAGTAAACGAACTTTGAACTAAATTTATTATCTTTTTAGTTATAAACTTCATTATTTGGTTGAAAATTTAACAATTTTCTCAAAAAGACCCTTAATTTTTGTTTACAATTTGTATTTGTCTGTTGAAAATTCTATTGAAATCCTTTTGGATGAAAATTCAAACCTTTTTTTGAAAATTTGTTTTTTTGATTTAAAAATTCACCTGTTTTAGTAGAATTTTTATTTTTCTTAGACAAGAATGCAACTTTTTGGTTGAAAATTTAACAATCTTGTTAAAAATTCATACGTTTTGGTTAAAAATTCGTCTTTCTGATTTAAAAATTCACCTGCTTTAGCAGAAATTACATCTTTCTTGAATAAAAATGCAACTGTTTGTTTTAAAATTTAACAATTTTGTTGAAAATTCATACTTTTTGGTTCAAAATTCTGCAGTTTTGTTTAAAATTTAACAATTTTGTTGAAAATTCTGCAGTTTTGTTTGAAATTTAACTACTTTGCAGAAAATTTACTTTTTGGGTAAGTTTAATATTTTGGTGTTGAAAAGAGAACTGAAATCTTTTCTGGATGAAAATTCAACTTTTTTTAAATTATTTTGTTTTAAATTGAAAATCCATCTGTTTTAAGAGAAATTTCATCTTTCTTGGATAAAAATGCAACTATTGGGTAGAGAATTCAACAATTTTGTTAAAAAGTCATCCTTTTTGGGTAAAAATTCGTTGTTTTATAAAAATAAAATTTAATAAAAATTTTATGAAAAAATTCATCTCTTTAGTTAAAAGTTGAACTATTTTGTTGAAAATCTATCTTTTTAAATTGAAAATTCAACTACTTAGGTAAAAGTAGAACTACATTGTTAAAAATTAATTTTTTCTATTGACGGTCTATGTCTTTGGGTAAAAATTTAACTGTTTAATGGAAAAGTATTTTTTGTTTGGTTAAAAATTAATTTTTAACTGAAAATGTAACTTTTCCATTTTTTTTATTCATATTTTTGGTTTGTAAATTCAATTTTTGTAGAGAAAAATCGTCTTTTGGCTTCAAGCTTCTAAAATTTAGGTAAAATTTTCTTTTTTTTAGTGAAAAATCTTTATTTGTTGAAAATTCATCTTTTGGTTTCAAAGACTTTTTTGTATAAATTTCATATTTTTTAATTGAAATATAAACTATGACACACTTTGTTGGGAATTTATCTTTTTAGGTTGAAAATTCAACTATTATGTTAAACACTTGATTATTTTTTTTCGAAAATGTAAGTATTTTGTTAAAAGGCCATTTCTTGCATATCTTGTCTTTTTTAAAAGACATTTTTTCGTTTAAAATAAATTAATAAATTTGAAAATTTTAAATATGTATCTGAAATAATGTTTTATTTCGTTCAAAAAAGATTCTATGTTAAAAGTATTTCAAGAGAAAAATTCTGGTATTTGAATATTAATAAAATAATTTTCCTGCCTTCTCTAAAAAATATAAAAATTGCTTTTCTAATTTGGAAAAAAATTAAATGCTAAAATTTCGTCCCTGTTTTTTTAAATTAGTATTTTGAAATTCAAAAGGACCTTTTAATTTGACTTATTTTCATTTTAATTCTTTCCAAATTATTAATTGTTCAATTATTATTTATACATTAAAATAAAAAAATTTCACTTACTTATGAAAATTTTTTGAAATGGAAGAATAAAAATTGTAACTTTCAAAGTTTAATTTCAGCACGACAATATTTTAAAGATTAAGGGCTTGCTTTTTCAAATAGTTTAGTTAAAAAAATAAATTTATAATTGCTCATTAATGAACATTCAAATTTTGCTAAATATAAAAAAAATATTCTTTTTATTTGAAAAATTTCTAATTAAATGGAATAAAACTGAATAAATTTGAAATTATTTAGAAATTTAAAAAATAATTTAGGAGTTTCAATCTGACTTTCGAATTAGTAAATTGTTGAATTTTGGGTCCATTCAGAATCGTCTTGTAAAATCAATTATTGTTCAATTTAAAAAATTTGAAGTACAGTTCGGTTTTAAAAATCATTAATTAATTTATATTAACAGTTGATCTACTCCAAATTTTTTTCATTCAAAATTTTCAAATTCATACACTTTCAATTTTTAATTGTTCAAATCTTCAAAACTTCATTTTTAAATTCTTTACATTGAAAATGTACCCTTAAAAATAAAGACCTTAAATGAAAAACTTATAATGTAAAAGATTTTTAAATTACGTATTGCAAGTGGATGATTTCATCATTAAAAAAATTTATAACAATTGAATTTAACATTTAAAAAAGCTAAAATCGTACTTATTTTAAATTGTATGTTACATGTGATATGAAATTTGTAATATTTCCAGTAATTGGATAGATTTTTCTTTTAATAATTTGTAAAATTCCTGGTCGAGCGATAAATTCCCGGTAATTTCCCGATTTCCCGGTCAAGTGGCCACCCTGAAAAATATGATTTTTTTCTGTTTTTTCAAATATATTTTTCATAACTTCCTAAGCTCAATTACACATGAGCTGCGCAATATAAGAAAGAAAAATTCAAATAGATTTTTTTATCAGATGACACCATCTCTGAGAAAAGAAGCAGACCTTATCTTGTTTGCATCTTGAACATTTAAACGCAAGTATTAATAAAGAAGAATTCTCGACAATGTAGAGAATATTGACATTATTGAAAATTGATATCATATTTTTATCTCAAAATTGTTCTTCATAATTCTATTGATCATAAAAAAAATTTTAATTTAAAATTTGACCCTAATTTTTTTTTAAATATTTTAGAGAAGCAACAAAATCTCCTTTAATATAATAAATAAGACTGCTGGAAGTAAAAAGACAGAGATTCTATTTTTTTTTAATCTTCATGATAGAAAGAGATAGAGAAAATGTATTCCATTCCATCTCTTTGTCAATCTAAATTCACTTCTATGTTTTTCAATACCGTCTTTTCTATCACATCCTATCCTTTATCTCACCACGTCAATCTTTTTCTATCTCTGTAAATCTGAATTCTCTTCTATTTTTTTCTATCTCATCTTATACTGCATCCATCATCGTCTATCTTTTCCAACCCTCTCTTCTCTATCTCATCCTATTCTTTATCTATCCACGCCAATCTTCTATTATATCTCATCCTATTCTACGTCTATCAACGTCTATCCTTTTATATCTCATTTTCAATCTAAATTCACGCCTATCTTTTTCAATCCCCTCTTCTCTATCTCATCCTATCCTTTATCTATGCACGTCAATCTTTTTATTCTCTTTGTCAATCCAAATTCCCGTCTATCTTCTACAATCCCCTCGTTTCTATCTTATACTGTCCTTCATCAATCCACGTCAATATTTATCTACCTTTTTGTCAAACTAAATTCCCATCTATCTTCTCCAATCCCCTCTTTTTATATTGTACTCTCCTTTATCTATCCATGCCAATATTTGTCTCTCTCTATCAATCTAAATTCCCATCTTTCTTTTTAAATCTCCTCTTCTCTATCTCACCGTATCCTACATATATCAACGTCTATCTTTTTCTATCTATTTTTCAACCTAAATTGACGTCTATCTTTTTCAATACCCTCTGCTCTACCTCATCCTACCCTTTATCTATCCACGTCAATCTTTTTTCTCTCTCTGTTAATCTAAATTCCCATCTATCTTTTTTAATCTCCTCTTCTCAATCTCATCGTATCCTACATCTATCAACGTTTTTCTTTTTCTGTCTATTTTTCAATCTAAATTCACTTCTAGCCTTTCCAATACCCTCCTCTTTGTCTCATCCTATCCTTTATCTATCCACGTCTTTCTTTTTGTATCTCTGTTAATCTGAATTCCCGTCTATCTTGTTTAATCTCCTCTTCTCTATTTCATACTTTTCTTTATCTATCCTCGTCAATCTTCTACTATCTCTCCGTTAATCTAAATTCACATCTACTTTTTTCAGTCCCCTGTTCTCTAACTCATCCTATCCTATGTCTATCGAAGTCTATCCTTTTCTATCTCTCTGTTAATCTCAGTTCACGCCTAACTTTTTTAGCACCTTATCTCTATCTCATCCTATCCCTCATCTATTAACATCTATCTATTTCAATCCTCTCTTCTCTATCTCATCCTATTCTTTACCTATCTACGTCAATCTTTTTCTATCTCTGTTAATCTGAATTCCCTTCTTTATTTTTCTATCTCATCCTCTACTGCATCTGTCAACGTGTATCTTTTCCAACACTCTCTTCTATATCTCATCCTATTCTTTATCTATCCACGTTAATCTTCTACTATATCTCACCCTATCCTACGTCTGTCAATGTCTATCCTTTTATATCTCTTTGTCAATCTACAATCCTGTCTATCTTTTTCAATCTCCTTTACTCTATCTCATCGTTTACTACATCTATCAACGTTTATCTTCTTCTATCTCATCCTATCCTTTATCTATCCACGTAAATATTTTTATTTATCTTGGTCAATCTAAATTTTCATCTATCTTTTTCATTCTCCTCTTCTTTATCTCATCCTATGCTATCTATCCTTTATCTAACGTAAATCTTTATTTCCTCTCTGTCAATCTAAATTCCCGTCCATCTTCTACAATCCCCTCTTTTCTATCTTATGCTATCCTTTATCTATTCACGTCAATATTTGTCTATCTCTCTTTCAATCTAAATTCCCATCTATCTTATTTAATCTCCTCTTCTCTGTCTCATCGTATCCTACATCTATTAACGTTTATCTTTTTCTATCTGTTTCTCCATCTAAACTCACGTCTATCTTTTCCAATACCCTCTTCTTTATCTCATCCTATCCTTTATCTATCCACATAAATCTTTTTCTATCACTGTTAATCTGAATTCCCTTCTATCTCTTTCAATCCTCTCTTCTCTATCTCATCCTTTTCTTTATCTATCCACCTTAATCTTTTACTATCTTTCCGTCAATCTATATTTACCTCTATCATCTTTAGTCTTCTCTTCTCTATTTCATCGTACCCTACACCTTTCAACGTTTAGCTTCTAATTTATATCTCTTTGTCAATCTAAATTCACGTCTATCTTTATCAATACCCTCTTCTCTATCTCATTCTATCCTTTATCATCTCACGTCAATCTTTTTCCATCTCTGTTAATCTAAATTCCCTTCTATCTTTTTCTATCTCATCCTATACTGCATCTATCACCGTCTATCTTTTCCAATGTCTCCGTCAATCTATATTTGCGTCTATCTTTTCTAGTCTCTTTTTCATTACCTCATCGTACCCTACATCTTTCAACGTCTAACTCTTTCAATTCTCTCTTTTCTCTCTCCCCGCATACTACATCTATCAACGTTTATCTTTTTCTATCTATTTTTCAATCTAAGTTAACCTCTATCTTTTTCAATACCCTCTTCTCTATCTCATCCTACCCTTCATCTACCCAAATCAATCTTTTTCTTTTTCAACGTCTAACTTTTTATATCTCTTTGTCAATCTAAATTCAGGTCTATCTTTTTCAATCCCCTCTTCTTTATCTCATCCTATCCTTTATCTATGCACGTCAATCATTCTCTACCTATCTGTCAATCGAAATTCACGTCTATCTTCCTCTAGCACCTCTTCTCTATCTCACCCTACTCTTCTTCTATCCACGTAAATCTATTTCTTTGTTAATCTAATTTCACGCCTATCTTTTTTAGCACCTCTTCTCTATCTCACCCTATCCTTCATCTATTAACATCTATCTTTTTCAATCCTCTCTCCTCTATGTCATCCTATTCTTTATCTATCCTCATTAATCTTTTACTCTCTCTCTCTCTCTCTCTCTCGCTGCCAATATAAATTCACGTCTAACTTCTTTAATCTCCTCTGTTCTATCTCATCGTACTCTACATCTTTCAACATCTATCTTTTTTCTATCTCTTTGTCAATCTAAATTCAAATCTATCTTTTTCAATCCCCTCTTCTGTATCTCATCATATCCTTTATCCATCCACGTCTATCTTTTTCCATCTCTGTCAACCTGAATTCCTATCTATTTTTTCAATCCCCTCTTCTCTATCTCATTCTTTTCTTTATCTATCCACGTCAATATTTCACCATCTCTCTGTCAATCTAAATTCCCATCTATCTTTTTTAATCTCTTCTCAATCTCCTCGCATAATACATTTATCAACTTTTATTTTTTTCTATCTATTTTTTAAACTAAATTGACGTATATATTTTTCAATACCCTTTTCTCTATCTCATCCTACCCTTAATCTATCCACGTCAATCCTTTTCTATCTCTGTTAACCTGAATTTCCGTCTATCTTTTTCAATCCTCTCTTCTCTGTCCCGTCCTTTTCTTTATCTATTCATGTCAATCTTTTACTATCTCTCCGTCAATTTATGTTTACGTCTATTTTTTTAGTCTCCTATTCTCTATCTCATCGTATCCTACATCTATCAACGTTTATCTTTTTCCGTCTATTTTTCAATATAAATTCACTTCTAGCCTTCCCAATACCCTCCTCTTTATCTTATCGTATCCTTTATCTCTGTTAATCTGAATTCCCGTCTATCTTTTTCAATCCTCTCTTCTCTATATCATACTTTTCTTTATCTCTCCTCGTCAATCTTTCACTATCTCTCCGTCAATCTAAATTCCCTTCTATCTTTTTCTATCTCATCCTATACTACATCTATCAACGTGTATCTTTTTCAACCCTCTCTTCTTTATCTCATCCTATTCTTTATCTATCCACGTTAATCTTCTACTATATTTCACCCTATCCTACGTCTGTCAACGTCTATCCTTTTATATCTCTTTGTCAATCTACAATCCTGTATATCTTTTTTAATCTTCTCTTCTCAATCTCATCGCATCCTACATCTATCAACGTTTATCATTTTCCGTCTATTTTTCAATCTAAATTCACGTCTAGCCTTTCCAATACCCTCCTTTTTACCTCATCCTATCCTTTATCTCTGTTAATCTGAATTCTCGTCTATCGTTTTCAATCCCCTCTTCTCTAACTCATCCTATCCTACGTCTATCAACGTCTATCCTTTTCTATATCTCTGTTAATCTAAGTTCACGTCTATCTTTTTTAGCACCTCTTCTCTATCTTACCCTATCCTTTATCTACTATCGTCTATCTGTTTCAATCCTCACCTCTCTATCTCATCCTATTCTTCATCTATACACGACAATCTTTTGCCATCTCTGTTAATCTAAATTCCCTTCTATATTTTTCTATCTCATCCTATACTGCATCTATCAACATCTATCTTTTCCAGCCCTCTCTTATCTATCTCATCCTATTCTTTATCCATCCACGTCTATCTTTTTCTATCTCTGTTTATTCGAATTTCCGTCTATATTTTTCAATCCTCTCTTCTCCATCTCATCCTTTTATTTATCTATCCACGTCAATCTTCTACTATATCTCATCCTATACAAAGTCTATTAACGTCTATCCTTCTATATCTCGTTGTCAATCTAAATTCCCGTGCATCTTTTTCAATCTCCTCTTCCTCATCTCAGAGTTTACCACATATATCAACGTTTATCTTATTCGATCTCATCCTATCTTTTATTTATCCACGTCAATATTTTTATTTATCTTGGTCAATCTAAATTTCCATCTATCCTTTTCAATCTCCTCTTCTTTATCTCATCCTATTCTACGTCTATCCACGTGTATTTTTCTCTATCTATTTCTCTATCTAAATTTCCCGTCTATCTTTTTCAGTATCCTCTTCTTCATCTCATCGTATCATACATCTACCAAAATTCACATTTTTTATATACATTTTTCTATATAAATTTACGCCTATCTTCTTCAATCCCCTCTTCTTCATCTCATCCTATCCTTTATCTACCCACGTCAATCATTTTCTACCTCTCTGTCAATCGAAATTCACGTCTATCTTCCTCTAGCACCTCTTCTCTATCTCACCCTACCCTTTATCTATCCACGTAAATCTTTTTCTATTTCTTTGTCAATCTAAATTTACGTCTATCTTTTTCAATCCCCTCTTTCCTATCTATGTTTTATATATCTATCTTTTTTAATCTCTTCTCTATCTCCTCGCATACTATATTTATCAACGTTTATTTTTTTCTATCTATTTTTCAATCGAACTTCACGTCTATCTTCCTCTAGCACCTCTTCTCTATCTCATCCTACCCTATGTCTATCCACGCCTATCTTTTTCTATCTCTGTTAATCTGAATTTTTTTCTATTTTTTTCAATCCTCTCTTCTCTATCTCATTCTTTTCTTGATCTATTTACGTCAATCTTTTACCATCTCTTCGTCAATCTATATTTATGTCTATCTTTTTTAGTATCCTCTTCTCTATCTCATCGTACCCTACAGTTTTCAACGTCTAATTCTTTATATCTCTTTGTCAATCTCAATTTATGTCTATCTTTTCAATCCCCTCTTCTCTAACTCTTCCTATCCTACGTCTATCAACGTCTATCCTTTTCTATTTCTTTGAAAATCTAAGTGCACGCCTATCTTTTTTAGCACCTCTTCTCTATCTCACCCTATCCTTCATCTATTGACGTCTATCTTTTTCAATCCTCTCTCTTCTAGCTCATCCTATTCTTTATCTATCCACGTTAATCTTGTACTTTCTGTCTCTCTCTCTCTCTCTCTGCCAATATAAATTCACGTCTAACTTCTTCAGTCTCCTTTTTTCTATCTCATCGTACTCTAACTCTTCTAACATCTATCTTTTTTCTATCTCTTTGTCAATCAAAATTCAGGTCTATCTTTCTCAATCCCCTCTTCTCTATCTCATCCTATCCTTTATCTATCCACGTCTATCTTTTTCCATCTCTATTAATCTGAATTCCAATCTATTTTTTTCAATCCTCTCTTCTCTATCTCATTCTTTTCTTTATCTATCCACGTCAATCTTTTACTATCTCTCCTTCAATCTATATTTACGTCTATATTTTTTAGTCTCCTCTTCTCTATCTCATCGTACCCTACATCTTTCAACGTCTAGCTTTTTTCATTTTCTCTTCTCTATCTCATCGTATACTACGTCTGTCAACGTTTATCTTCTCATTTCTATCTCTTTGTCAATCTAAATTCACGTCTATCTTTTTCAATCTCTTCTCTATCTCCTCGCATTCTACATCTATCAGCGTTTATCTTTTTCTATCTATTTTTCAATCTAAATTGACGTCTATCTGTTTCACTACCCTCTTCTCTATCTCATCCTATGCTACGCCTCTCTACCAAAATTTACCTTTTCATATATTCTTCTATCTAAATTCATGCCTATCTTTTTTAATCCCCTCTTCTCTATCACATCCTATCCTTTATCTAACCACGTCAATCTCTTTTATCTCTCTGTCAATCTAAATTGCCCTCTATTCTACAATCCCCTCTTTTCTATCTCATACTATCCTTCATCTATTCACGTCAATATTTGTCTATCACTCTATCAATCTGGATTCCCATCTATCAACGTTTATCTTTTTCTGTCTATTTTTCAATCTAAATTCAAGTCTATCTTTTTCAATACCCTCTTCTCTATCTCATCCTACCCTTTATCTGTCCACGTCAATCTTTTTTATCTCTGTTAATCTGAATTCCCGTCTATCTTTTTCAATTTCCTCTTCTATATCTCATCTTATCCTACGTCTATCTCTTTCTATCTTTTAGCCAATCTAAATTCTCGTCTATTTTGTTCAATTTCCTCTTCTCTATCTCATCCTATCCTTTATCTATCCACTACTACCACTATCTTTGTTATCTCTCTGTCAATCTAAATTCCCGTCTATCTCCTAGAATCCCCTCTTTTCTATCTTATACTACCCGTTATCTATCCACGTCAATATTTGTCTATCTCTCTATAAATCTAAATTCCCATCTATCTTTTTTTCTCCTCTTCTCTATCTCATTGTATCCTACATCTATCAACGTTTATCTTTTTCTATCTATTTCTCAATCTAAATTCACGTCTATCTTTTCCAATACTTTCTTCTCTACCTCATCCTTTTCTTTATCTATCCACGTCAATCTTTTTCTATCTCTGTTAATCTATATTTACGTCCATCTTTTTTAGTCTCCTCTTCTCTACCTCAACGTACCCTATATCTTTTAACGTCTAACTTTTTCCATTCTCCCTTCTCTATCTCATCGTATACTACGTCTGTCAACGCCTACCTTCTAATTTCTATTTCTTCGTCAATCTAAATTCACGTCTATCTTTTTCAATCCCCTATTTTCTATCTTATTTGTTACTTTACCTACCCACATCAATATTTTTCCATTTCTCTGTCAATTTAAATTCCCATCTATCTTTTTTAATCTTTTCCCTATCTCCTCGCATTCCACATCTTTCAACGTCTAACTTTTTATATGTATTTTTCAATCTAAATTGACGTCTATCTTTTCCAATACCCTCTTCTTTATCTCATCCTATTCTTCATCTATCCACGTCTATCTTTTTCTATCTCTATTAATCTGAATTTCCGTCTATCTTTTTCAATCCTCTCTTCTCTATCTCATTCTTTTCTGATCTATCCACGTAAATCTTTTACTATCTCTCCGTCAATCTACATTTACGTCTATCCTTTTTAGTCTCCTCTTCTATATCTCATCGTACCCTACATCTTTCACCGTCTAACTTTTTATATCTCTTTGTCAATCTTAATTCACATCTATCTTTTCAATCCCCTCTTCTCTAACTCATCCTATCCTACGTCTATTAACGTCTATCCTTTTCTATTTCTTTGTTAATCTAAGTTCAAGCCTATCTTTTTTTAGCACCTCTTCTGTTTCTCACCCTATCCATCATCTATTAACGTCTATCTTTTTCAATCCTCTCTTCTCTATCTCATCCTATTCTTCGTCTATCCACGTCAATCTTTTACTATCTCTCTGTCAATATAAATTCACTTCTATCTTTTTTAGTCTCCTCTTCTCTATCTCGTCCTATCCTTTTAACGTCAAATTAATTTTTTAAATAAATTCCCCATCTTTTCGATGGATTCTCGAATTTCAAGGGAAAGAAAGTGATAAGAGTACTCAATCGCGGAAGATAGAAGAAGAGATAGAAAAAGATTTAAATTTATATTAAAGAGAAAGAGTGAAGTAAAGAAGAAGATACGAATCCTCGGTTACAAAAGATGGGGATGAGGGAGATAGAATAGCTCTATCCTTTCCTATCTCCCAATTTCTATCTTTTTCAATCTTTCTACAATAAATAAATTATTAATTTTAATTTCTGGTTTTAATTCGTAATCAATTATTTTTTAGATCATCAAGACTTGTGAGTATTCTTTTGGGTTTTGGCGGTGGAGTTCTTTTCTGCACAACTTTTCTCCACCTTTTGCCTGAAGTTTCACATGGTGTTGAACATCTTGTGGAAGATGGGCAAATACCAGAACTAAGTTTTTCAATTCCGGAAACACTAACATGTCTTGGGTAAGTCTTGCATTTATTTTCAGAGTACCGTCAAACGGGGTAATTTCGGACATGTGGGGTAAATTCGGACATTCCTAAATTGGTAGTTTAAGTTACTTAAGGTGGTTTTAATCAGAATCTGGAATTAGTTTAAGCCTTAAGTGGTTCTAGTTTCTGGTTAAAAACACCTTAAGTAATTTGAAATATCAATTGAGAAATGTCCCAATTCACCCCAAAAGTCCGAAATTACCCCGTTTGATGGTATAAGTAATTTTTTATTCAAGATTTTCTCAGCCAAGTCTAGAAGCTGCAAAAAAATCTATTAAGAGAGAAAAATATTTTTTGTTGGTTTCAATAACTATTTGAAGTCCTAAAGTATTAAATAAATTATTAAACTGAAATTATTAAATCTATTTTCTTACTCTTCCAGCTTTTTCTAAAAAATAGGCTCGATTTTTTTATTTTAAAGCCTTTTGACTTTCAGAAATTGACTGAAGAAATTGAAAAAAAGTGTTTTCTTTTTTAAAAAACTTTGAAAATAAAAAACGGTTATATTAAGCTGTTCAAAAACTACGTCACACTGCCAATTTTGTTGAAAATTCCTCTTTTTTAGTTGAAAACTAATGTTCTTAGCTGAAAATTGAAATAATCCATTTTTGGTTGAAAATTGATCATTTATAGTTGAAAATTTAATTATTAAATTTGTCATATAAAATTAATCTTTTTTTCTTGAAATTCAAGTACTTGCTTGAAAGCTCAACTACTTTGTTAAAAGTTCATTTTATAGGTTTAAGATTTAACTATTTTGTTTAAAATTCCTTTTTTTAAATCAAAATTAAATTATTGAAGCTAAAGTTGAAGCTTTAACTATTTTGTTAAAAATTGTTGTTTCTTTTTGTTTGAAAATTAATTTTTTTTAACTGAAAATTTAACTATTGCATTTTTGATTGAAAATTGATTGTTTTTGGATGAAAATTGATTATTTTTCAATAAAAATGAAATTATTTGTTTAAAAAAATTATGAATTTTGTTGCAAATTCATCCTTTTTTGTAGAAAATTATTCTCTTCGATTAAAAATTCAACTATTTGGCTGAAATTTGAATTACTTTGTTAAAAGTTCATTTTATTAGTTTAAAATTTATCTATAGTGTTGAAAATTCGTGTTTTGTATGAAAATTAATTTTTTTAAATAAACATTTAAGTATTCCATTTTTTATTGAAAATTAATCGTTTTTAGTTGGGAACTCAAGTATTAAATTTTTCATTGAGAATTTATATTTTTTGGTTGAAAATTAAACTACTTGGTTGGAAGTTTAACTACTTTGTTAAACATTCCTTTCATTTGTTTCAACTATTTTGTTAACAAAAAAATTGTTTCGTTCGAAAATTAATTTTTTTTAACTAAAAATTTAACTATTCCAATTTTGGTTAAAAATTGATTGTTTTGGATGAAAATTGATCGTTTTTAGATGAAAATTCAACTATTTTATTAAAAAATTGATGAACTTTGTTGTGAATTCGTTCTTTTTTGTAGAAAAATATTCTCTTTGGTTGAAAATTCAACTACTTGGTTGAAACTTGAATTACTTTCTTAAAAATTCATGTTATTAGTTAAAAATCTAAATAATAGGTTAAAAATGAACCTTTTTGTTGAAAATTAATATTTTGGGGTTAAATTCGAATATTTTTTAATTTTTATTGAAAATAAAAATATTTTTTTATTTGAAATACCAACTATCATATTTCATCGTTGAGAAATAATCTTTTTTTTCTTCAAATTAACTACTTGTTTGAAATTTGAACTGCTTTGTTAAGAATACTATTTTTTTTTAAGATTGATAATTTTAGCTGAAATTCAACCATTTTGTTAAAAATTGAATTATTTTATTCATAATTTTACTATTTCGTTAAAAATCAATTTCTTTGTTTGAAAATTTAACTGTTTTTTACTGAAAATTCAGCTTTCTGGACAGAAAATTCGTAATTTTGTTTGAAAATTACATTTTTTTTGTTGAAGTTTAATTTATTTTTAATTTTCATCTCAATGAGAAGGTATTGGATTTATGTACCCACTGATTGAGAAAAAGTAGATTTTTTTCGTTTTAATTCTTATAAATGTTATCAAAAATAAAAATTCCATTTACCAGCCAAACTTTGAAAAATAAGATAAACTATTATTTTTAAAAATTGTTCATCTTAAAAAGGTCTACAAATTTTCTAGAGAAAATTTTTTTTTAACACGCATAGTTTTTGTTTTAATCGTGAAAAATGTTATTAAAAATCTAAAATTCTATTTCCTGGCCAAATTTTGCAAAATAAAATATAAATAAAAAAAATTTCATCTCAGAAAGGGCTATAAATTTCCAGAAATAAGTTTCTGATAACACGCATGGTTTTTGTTTCAATCGTGAAAATGTTATTAAAAATAAATAATTCTATTTTTCGGCAAAACTATGCGAGACGCAAAAAAATTCTAACTAACGAAATTGTTCATCTTGAAAATATTCACAAATTTGGTTCAGACTGTATTTTTATAAGATGCATAGTTTTTTTTTTAAATGTGAAAAACGTTATTAAAAATTCCATATCACATTTAAAGTATGGAACAACAAAAATAGGTAAGAAGAAAAATTGTTTATTTATCCAAAAGAAATGTTTATAGAATCTTTACAATAATTACAGAGAAAAATTATTGTGAAATAAAGAACAAACATTAAAATGATGAAATAAGTGCATATATATAATAATACAAAATAAAAAATTCCGTTTTGCGCTCAAACTATGCAAGATTGAAAAAAAATTAATAAAGAAAATTTGTTTATCCAAAAAGAGCTACAAATTTGTCATTAATCATTTTTTGATATGACGTGTAGTTCTTTCTTTAATCCTAAAAAATAACATAAAAAATTCCACAAAATTTATTTTGGAAAACCGACACTAGCTACGAAAAATAATGAATAGACAAAAGTTTTTCACCTAAAAATACCGATAAATTTGTTATAAATTATTGTCTAATAGGACTCGCAATTTTTGTTTTAATCGTGAAAAATACCATTGAAAATAAACAAATTTAAATTTTTGGAAAAACGACGCAAGCTACAGTAAAATGTTTAATAATTTTGATAACTTTTTTTAATTATAAAAACCAGACAATCAAAGTTTGTGTATAAATGTATATATATAACATTTAAATTTATATATAATTGAATTTTTAAGATTAAAAAAGATCTTTTTATGATGAAAATTTAACTAAGTTGTTCAAAATTCTACAATTTTGTTGAAAATTCATCCCTTTTGCTTGAAAGTTCAACTATATGGTTGTAAATGGAACTGTTTGGTTTATAATTAATTTTTTTCTTAAAAATTCAACTAATTTTTTTTTTCTTAAAAATTCAACTGCTTGGTTGAAAATTCATCTTTGTAGGTTAAAAATTCAACGATGTTGTTAAAAAGTCATTTTTCTCAAAAATTCAACTGTTTTCTTTTTATTTCTTTTTTGGTAAGAAAGTTCTTCGTTGAAAATTTATCTTTCATGGTTGAAAATTTAACTGACTTTTAAAAAATTCATCTTTTTGGCTTAACTATTTATTTAAAAAATTACGTTTTTTTGTAAATTCAACTGTTATGTCGAAAATTCATCTTTTTTATAGAAAATTCGTCCATATGGATCAAAAATAAATCTTTTTGTAAAAAAGTTCTTCATTGAAAATTCATCTTTCTTGGTTGAAAATGTAACTGCTTTCTAAAAAAATCGTCTTTTTGGTTTAAAGATTGAACTATTTATTTAAAAAGACATGTTTTAAACAAAATTTAACTGTTTTATTGAAATTTGGTCTTTTTGGATAAAAATTCATCTTTTTTGGTAGGAAAATTCTTCGTTGAAAATTCATTTTTCTTGGATGAAAATGTAACTGCCTTCTAAAAAAATCGGCTTTTGACTTGAAGATACAAATATTTTTTTAAAAGGTTTTTTTTCGAAAATTAAATTTTTGTTAATTTTCCTTTTTGGATAGAAAAATCATTTCCCTGAATTAAAAATTCATGTTTTCTGGTAAGAAAGTTCTTTGTTAAAAACTCATATTTTTTGGTTGAAAATTTAAGTCTTCTAAAAAATTCGTCTTTTTGGCTTGAAGATTCAACTATTTGTTTAAAAATTCAACTTTTTGTGGTGGAAGTTTAATATTTTAAAATAATTTTGATGTTTCATCATGTTTTTTGTTTGAAATTTCGACCATTTAGTAAAAAAATTATATTTTGGGTTGAAAATTCAACTATTTTGTTGAAATTTCGTCTCTTTTGCTTATTGTTGAAAATTCGTCTTTGCAGGTTGTATATTCAACCTTTTTTTTAATTTGTGTTTTTTTTCTACAAAATTCAACTATTTATTTGGAAATTCATATTTTTAGATCGGAAATTCGTCCCTCTGAATTGAAAATTCACTTTTTATGACTGGAGTTTAATCTTCTTTTTTTTGAAAATTCGACCATTTGGTTGAAAAATCATTTTTTCTGCTGAAAATTTAACTATTTCATTTTTGGTAAAAAATTGATTGTTTTAGATGAAAATTCAACATTTTTTATTTAAAATTCAACTACTTGGCTGAAACTTGAATTGCTTTCTTAAATAAATATTATTAGTTAAAAATTCAATTATTTGGTTGAAAATTAACTTTTTTGTTGAAAATTCAAATGTTTTGTAGAAAATTTGTGTTTTTTGGTTATAAAATTCAGCTATGTTATTGAAAATTGATGCTTTTGTTTATGTTTTCGTTGATTGCGACTATTTTTTTATTTTTATTAAAAATGAAAATATTTTTTTGTTTCAAATACCAACTATCATATTTTTCGTAGAGAACTAATCTTTTTTTGTTGAAAATTCAACTACTTCTTTGAAATTTGAACTGCTTTGTTAAAAATGTTTTTTTTTTTGTTGAAGATTGGTAGTTGAAATTCGACTATTTTGTTGAATATTGAATTATTTTGTTCATAATTTTACTCTATCTAAATAGAGTATCTTCTTAGCTTGAAAATTTAATTAATTAGTTTAAAATGCAACTTTTTTTGGTTAAAGTTTAATTTTTTTAAATTTTCATCTCAATGAAAAGGCAATAGATTTATGTACCTCACTGATTGAGAAAAAATGGACTTTTATGTTTAGATTCTATATATAAATGGGCGAAATAAAATTAATCATTATTTTTAAAAATTCTTCATCTTAAAAAGGTCTACAAATTTTTTGGTTGAAAAATTATTTTTCTGGATTGAAAATTCAACTATTTGGTTGTTAATGTAACTAATTGGTTAATCATTATTTTTTTGTTGAAAATTTGACCATTTAGTTGAAAATTCATCTTTGTAGGTTGAATATTCAACTAGTTACTAATTCATTTAGTCAGTTATTCTTACTCATTGAATTAGTAGATTTTTACTAATTACTAGTAAACGAATCGGCACTATTTAAATTAGTAGAAAACTACTACCAGTTAGTAGTATTCTACTAATTCCGATTTTGAGAGTAGATTTTCAAACAAGCAGATACATTTTTAACTAAAATGATGCATATCCAAACAACAAGAATCAATTTTTAACAAAGTAGGTCAACTTTCACCCATTAGTTGAATTTTCAACTATAAAATATAAATTTTCAGTCAAACAGTTGCTATTTCTAACCCGAGATAATTAAAAAATAAGAATATTTAGGTGTCCATATGCAATATATATTCTGTAGTTTGACCGTGAAGTTTCATACTTTATTACTTTTATTTGATCAATTGAATGTACACTGCAAAGTATGAACATATAAACATCTGATTGAAAACTATTAGCTTTCAAAAGCAACTTAATGCCGTAAGCTAAAAATCTCAAATTATTATTAATCTAGTTTCTTCTATTCAAGGTGACATATTTGACGCTAGAAAGTTTGGCTTGAATAAACATCAACTACGTGATAACAAAAAGGCGAGATTATACTTTTTAGAAAACGAAAGTGAAGTCATTACTTGTATCATCTAACGCACTTTTTTCTTAATTTTGGATTAGTTTTTGTTGTTGTTAAACACTACCCTTGCACTTTGTCCTTCTTTGTTAAGTTATTTTTTTATAGATATCATCAATTCAATTGTTAAATAAATTGCATAAAAGTATTATCTACTTGATGCATGCTAATTCTGTCAGGGTTTTATAACTAAATCAGTAAATAAATATGAGAATATATAATAATACTTTACGGAACAAGAATATTTTAAATTTTTAATTCTTTAATTTACTTGACGCAAGATATATGTTGTTGGATCAAGTAAATGGTGGTTTTCTAAATACGGACAAGTGAACGCGCTTTCTTGATTCAATGGTATTTCTTTTTCCGTGTGTAAATATGATCATTCTTATAGGTACCTTACTTTTTTTCTGATGTGCAAACATGGTATGAAGGGAAATAGGTTCTTTTATTTTTTAAATCGAATTTAAAATACTTTGAACCACTTTACAACTGTGAATATTTATCAATTTCTTTCTCACCAAGAAAGGTTTTAATGGCAAAAAAATAAGATGCTTCGAGAACCACTGACCGTGTGTTCCCGAGACATGTCTTGTCAGGAAATCAGGTTTTTCGGTGATCGATCCGATGTCCACCCTGATTATTTATATAATTTATTTCCTTATGATCGCATTATATGCGTTTAGAAAAAGTGGAACGGAATATTTTCTATAGCAAGGAATATGCATCAAAACTTAGGCGTTCCTAAAAACATGCCTTTTTTCCTTACTGTGACTGACCAATTTACCCTTTCTTTCGGAGCATTTTACTGTATTACCCTACACGTCTTAAATCAGGAAAAGATCATTTGTTTTCAATAATTTTTTCCCTATTATCAATCTAATATATTTTATATATGAATACAAAAATTAGGTATAAGCATTGAAGTATTTTAAGACTAAGCCAGGACATAATTCGATTTCTGGGACTCCCGCAAATCAAAACAACAAGCTGTTGGTGATAAACCGAATAGTTGATAGGCCGAATATTGCTTATATGGCTGAATATATGTTCGAGATTGCTTCTTTGTATATTTAAAGAATTTGAGCGGTTGTATAAGAGAGATTTTATCACCGAGAGAGAGAGAGAAGCTGAGATCGTCAATACAAATGACGCTGCCTTGTTTATTGTATTTACATTTTGTGTTTGCTATTACCTAATACTTTTTACATTCGCTTTCTGAATTTTATACTTCAAATACTTTCGTCAAATAATTCTTACTTTTTGGTTCAGTCTTTGTATACAATCATTATGCTATACCTTTTTCATCTTACTTCTATTTCAATTGTATGTAACCGGTTCTATCTTAAACTGTAAAATCGTCTTGTTTATTTCCTCTCGAGGTGGAAGGAAAATCAATCGTCCCTTGCATAGTTCTTTCGCAAAAATTTTCTATTGTATATACCTTTAATCTTATTTTCGTTTTCAACTTCAACCATGCAATATGCAAAAATTTATGAACCTCTTTCCTCTCTGCATTTGAAAGATGTGGAATTGGTAACAAAATTAAGTCACCTACTTTTAACTGTATGTTAGAAATTTTCTTTTGTTGTTTGGCTCTTGCCTTTGCTTTTTCTCCCATTTTCCTTCGAGCATTTTCAATTTGGATTTCGCAAGGAACACGAGAGTCATCTTGAATATGTAAAATTTCAGCTATTTTGTCCCTCGCTGGTTCACCAAAATGAAGGTCATGAGGAGATATACCCCTACTGTCATTAATTAGCACATTACAAAATTTTTCGATTTTACTGATATAGTTCGCCCAACTCGAATGGCGTAAAGAACAATATGTACGGAAAAACCTTCCAAGTCCTCACATTGTTCTTTCCACCGGATTAGACTGATGATTGCGGATGCTGGAGAAACAAACTTGACCCCCCAATTGGTTGAATGCGCTTTCCTATTTTGGTGAAGTAAACTGCTTACCATGACCCGATAGTATTCTTTGCGGTTTGCCATTTTTTGTGAAACAGTGGTTTGTTAACTTCGCCAAGCAGGTTCGCGTATCAGCATTCTTCATAGGATAAAGAATGATTAGTTTCGAGAAAAGATCCTTGATTATAAATATGTGTTTAGTTCCTGATAGTGAAGTCGGAAGCAGTCCGTAAAAATCAACTGCAATTATTTCATTCGGTTGCTGAGGAATAATGGGTTGGAATTCACCCTCCATTACAATATTCAAGTGTTTAGTTTTTTGACATAGATCACAAGTTTTTATTCTTTTCTTCGCATCCCTTTTTAATCCCTTTCAGTACAAGTTCTTTTCTATGACTTTGATTGTTTTTTTAATCACTGCGGAGCCTACATCTTCACGATATAATTCAATTATGTGATTTTTTATTTGTTCAGGCATGAATGCTCGCCACTTTTCCCGGTTTTTTGTTTTGTGGAAAATTACTTTATTTTTTAGACTATAGTTTTCAACAGTCTTGTCTTCCAAAATTTTTTTGTAAAGTGGCATGCTATCCTCACTAATTATTTGTATGTTAGCTACATTTTTTATTAATTTAGTTAATGGGTCGCGGCTTCTACTAATTTTACCTATCGATTTATCCAGTTACAACTCTACTCAGATAATCAGCAGCGATATTATATACCCCTTTGCAATGCATAATCTCAAAAGAAAAATTCGAGATTAGCGTCTACAATCTAGACAATTTAGAATTGTAAAACTGGAATTTTAGAAAGAAAGACAAAGCCAAATGATCAGTACAAATTTTAAATGTTGTTCCCAGTAGATATTTTTGCAACTTTACTAAACCGTATACTATTGCAAGTAATTCTAGTTCTGTGTTTGTATAATTTATTTCATGAACTGTCAAGCATCGTCTTACTAGCCCAACGATTCTCTCACATCCCTCGTCATCGATTTTGAATAAAATCTCACTTATTTCCCTTTTGCTTGCATCTGTCTGAAACCGAAATTGCCTATCAAGCATATAATGCGATAAGAAGACGGCATGCAGAAAATTTTGTTTCAGCTGATCAAGAAAAACATTTTGTTTCTCTTCCCATTTAAATTTATTTTTCAAGCTTAGCAGTTATCGAAACGGATCTACAAAATTTGCATGTATCTTCGCGAATCTGCTATAAGAACCTCATGTGCCTAGAATTCCTTGGAGTTCCGACCGGCTTTTTGGAGGTGGGATTTCTCTGATTGCTTTCAGTCTATCGGGATCTGGCTTTATGAATTTTGGTGTAAGTATATGGCCCAAAAATTGTATTTCTTTTTGACACCAAAATGATTTATCCAATTGTCCTAGCCTCACAAAGATTTTATCTAAATGATCAAGATATTCATCGGTATTTTTAGATGTGACCAAAATGTCATCAATATAAACTGTAAGAAATTCATTGAACTCATAACCAAAAACTGTATTTAACGCGCTGACGAAAACATTACTTGCAGTCTAGATACCGAATGGAATTCTGCAGAACTGATAAGCTCTTCCCTCAAGAACAAAAGCAATATACTTTCGAGATTCCTTTATTGAAGGAATCTGGGAAAAACCCAGCGTAAGATCTGTGCTACTGTAAACCGTTTTTCCCTCATACTTCTGCAGGATATTGTCAATATCGGGTGACCCATCGTGTTCTGACTCAATTATTTCGTTTAAAAACCTTGCATAAAGACATATGTGTGTAAGTTACCATCGCTTTTTTCCACTATTCTAAGAGGATCACAGTATTCGGTTAATGATGATTCTATGATTCCTAACTGTTCTAATTTTTTCAATTCTGAAAATATTTTATTATGTTTTTTTATGATTTTATATAATTTTATTTTCTTATCTTCTGACAAACTGTCTGCTTTTCCGACCAAATTCTTTATCTGCTTGTCAGATTTTTTATCGGGTGTCGGTTTATTTTTATCCCCTGCCCCTATAGTAGAAACATGGTTCATTTGTTCAATTTTCGTCTTATTATTTTTAACCTGATCATTTCCAGGAAGGATATCTCCATATTCTTAGTTAATATCCAAATAATTTTTGTCATTTTCGTTATCAGACGTTCCGTATTTATAAATTACCCGATTAGTAGTTGATCGTACCTGCATGTTTCTCGAATTATTTATAATTCCCTTTTCATTTCACGAGTTTACTTTCTTATTTGCTATCTCGTCATTTAGACCTTGCTTGGCGCCGGCCTTCATGATTCTATTTACATTTGAATCGCGATTCGTCTCTAAATTCTTTTGATCAGATTTTTCGTTTGATTTTAGTAATTTTTCTACCGATTGTGATTTGAATGTGACTACAGGTTTTCTATCAATTTTATTATTCATTATTACAGTGTAATCAGAATATTTAATGTCCACTTTATTTTTTTGCGCACCAATTTGTGCCTAAAATTACATCAAAATTTAATTTTGGTACTACAAAAAAAATGGACGCAATCTCTTGTTCTTCAATTTTCAATTTCACAATTATTTGTTTTTTAATTAAATATGTCATTCCACCGAATGCGCTATGAAGCGTTACGTTCGCGACTGGTAAAACTAGAATTTTTGAATGGTCTAGTTTTTGAAATAAATTTTGTGAGATGCATTTGATTTCCGATCCCGTATCGATTACAGATTCTATTAAGTTTATTTTGACACTTGGCTTCAACTAAAGGACATTTATGTTTTGCTTATTTGTATTCTCTTATTATTTTTTCGTCGATTTTCCCTTCAAAATCAAACGCTAGGTCCTCAATAATGTTCCCAATCCATCGATATATAATCGGACCTTTATTACAGTCGCTTATTAATTTAAATTACATAGTTCTAAAATTTCGTCGATTGCAAAATTTATTTCACGTTCGTTATCATATTCGAGTTGCTGATCAGTATCTATCGATGCTACTTTGTACCTTTGCTCGTTTTCCCTACTGCGTTTATTCCCTTGACGATTATTTATATTTACTTCTTGCCTTCTATCACTGTAATCTCTCCGATATTGCTTATTATCGCGGTAAACCCTCTCTCTCTCTCTGTGCTCTCTTTTCTCCAATTTTCTCTCGCATTCCGTACCTATCTCGATTATTACATTCTTCGTTCTTTCTCCGATAATCTGGGTTTCTCCAATTTAGATATCTATTTTTGTTTCGATATTCATTTTTTTATTCCTATTATATGTCTCGTGCCTATTTCTTTCATCCCGATTTTGCCATTCTTCTCAATGGAAATAATTTTCTTTTTTTGAGCGGAAACCTTCCTTCATTATTTGTATTATCCTCATAATGATCTCTACAACTTTCCCTTTGAAGTCGGCCATTCTCAAATCTATCGTTTCTATTTTCACGATCGCTATTCTATCTAGCTTTTCGATATCTAGCGTTATTTGCCCCCCCCCCCCTTCTGTCCAATCAAGCCAAGCAAGTGTTTTTATTATTTTTTTAGTATCTTCCAAATCTACTGGCGCGATTGTATCCTGTACTCTTTTCGGAAATTGTCTGATAATGGAAAAATTTTTGCAATATTCAGACAATGGTGGTTCTGAATAGCACGCTTGCCTAACTTGCTGGTGAAAATATTAAACAAAAGTCCCGTATTTTCTCGAAAATCGCTTAGTTCTCCATTCATTCACAATTTCAGCTATGTACTCCATTGAATAAAAATCCGTATAGAAATCCGCTCGAAAATCTTCAAAACTCTTTCATTTGCTAGAATTCCCAAAAAACACGCTCTAGCTCTACCTTTCGAAGCGCCTTTTATTATAAGTAATTCAGATTGATTTGGTGTTTTGCAAGTTTGAAAAAGCATCTATTATAACCTTCAACATTTCATTTAATAGTGCCAGTGGGTTGATTTGCTCCCCACCTCGATCAGACTGACGTATTATTTAATTTTGCCTAACTCTATAACATTTGCATTCACATTTCGTGAATTTTCCCGCCCTAAATTATTTCCCCTGTTTTCAAAAGCATAAATTTCTTTTTCTTCATCATCTTTATCATTATTCCCTGCCCTTGTGCATTTCGATAAATTTCTCGATTTTGGTTTGGTGCCATTTGTATTGACCGTTACTGATGCGATGGCCGCCTTATTAGGTCGTACATCTTTCAATTTTTAATTCAAATCATGACTTGGTTTAACCGACTATTATTAACGAGATCCAATTTTTATCATATCATAAATTAAATATTTATTGAGTATTCAGCCCGGCGATCACAGCACATAATAGGAGAGATGTTAGCTATAATTTGAATAATCTCAGCTTCTCTCTCTTGATGATAAAATCTCTCTCATACAACCGCTCAAATTTTTTAATATACAAAGAAACAATCTCGAAAATACATTCAGTTATATAAGCAATATTCGGCCTACCTCAGCACGGAAATTTAAAAGAAGAAACCTTGTGAACAATGATGGTCCAATGATGCAGGTTTTCAGTCTAGATTATCCAGTTTTTCAGTTGATTTCTCGGTGGCGTCCAAATTTAAATCTGTTTTATCAACAACAATTTGTTGTTTTGATTTGCAGGCTTCCCCGGAATCGAATTAGGTGCTGGCTCCCAAATTTAAGACAACTGCATATACAAATGAAATGGTCTGAATTTAGTCATTATTTAAACATATAAAATTTAGTAAGAGTTTGAAACATCCGGTTACACCGGGCTTCCTGGTGGATCTGCCGATTTCGGTTTCCTCCTCGACCTTTTTTCCCTTCTTCTCAGTCATTCCTTATCACATGAGTCGTTAAGTCAGACCCAGGTGCGTAACTTCAATTTTGAGAGCATTCATTTAGAAGCAGAGTTATACATAATCTCTTATTTGAGAAAAAAAATGGTTAAACCTCTATAAACTATGTTTTCACCAATTTCTTGTTGATTTTATTCTGTTATAAGCAATACTTCTTGTAAGTTGCATGCGGGCTAAATAACTTTTGCGGCCAGGATAATTTTTTTCGCATACAATCAAGTTTCCTTTTTTTAGAACGACGACAGCAACGAAAAAAAAATTATATAAAAGTTCAGTTTGCAGGAAAATCTTTCTTATTTTTTCTTAAAATTTGGAAATATGAAAAAAATATTTTCTGGAAAACACCACCTTTTTTCCAATATTTTTTTTAACTTTCTGCTAATGGAAAGAGAGGCATCCTATCAGCTTTATGCAAGCTGAATCATTTTTCGAGACGGAAGATTTTTTTTGGTAAAAATGTGAGTTTTTAATTTTCTTGCAAACGATGCAAGATACCGAAAAAAAAGCAAGATGCATTTATTATATAACTTTTTTCAGACTTGCAAACTTTTATCATAAAATACTGTCGTATCTGACGTTGTTACTGAGAAAATGAGAAAATTCAATTTCATAAAAAAATTCAGAAAATCGATATTACAATATCTGCGGATAAAACTGAAACATTAGAAATGAACAAATAATTGTTTTGAAAATTATAAGTAATATAAATCAGCGCAATTTTTTTCAACTTGCAATCGTAAAACGTGTGGGAAAATTATGAAATTTTCCTTCTGTATTTCTTTTATAAATTAAAAAATGTATTTCACTTAATTTTTCAATGCTATAAATTATAAATATAATAATATAATGCACTATCATTAACCTTGTACGAGCCCTTCGTTTTAAAGGCAGAAAATAAAGCATAAATTTAATTTCTGGAAAGACAAGACGTACTTTATCATTTACTTAATCATATTTCAATTGAAATTTATAAAGTTATTAAACAATAGCAATTCACGTGTTACATTTTTTATTTTTGAAAAATATATGTATGAATTGTTTAAAACCTTTGCGCTTACTATCTCCTAATTAGTTTAAACGTGCCGATTTTGAGACTCAGACTTCTGCTTTCAAGCATAACTGCTCTTTTATTGTATTTCAAGTTATTTTTCCATAAATGTTAGCACGTAATCGTTTATATAAGCAATTTTTAATGCAATAACGTGGCGATGTTAAACATTATTTTATACAATTTTTCTTGTTAAATAATAATAAAATTGTGTAAAATAGTGCATACGGAAGTGTTAGTGGCAACTCGATTAAAATCTCATTGTTTGAGTACAGCTGAAGATGCTGTACAACCGCAATTCTATCGAATGAGTCACTATTCAGACTAATTTAATTAGTAGAATATGACTAATTACATTGAAGAAACTTTTATTTAATTGAACGAAATAATTTACCTACTTCAAGATAATGAGATATAATTTATTATTTCAGGAACTTTAGCCGCAGTACTTTATTTGAGTTCTGTCATTTAAGCCGAGTTGTAAGCCCGGCAATAGAACTTTGATAAGAACCCATGTCTTTCGTGCACCTGTTTTCCTCGTCTTGAAGGTTAGTGTCTCATAACTCCCTGTATATAAGTGGCCCCACCTCAGCATCCAGAAATCAGTACAGAAAAAAAGTAGACACATTGCTGTTTCTGCTAAAAGTATAATTTTCTGATTTTTCTTGTATATTTATATACCTGTACGTTCATGAACCATGTTTAACTACTTAATGCCTTATTTGGCGGCAACTTCTGCCAGTGAGTATTCGCGAAGAAATTAAATTAATTGCACAAATTTTTTTGGTAATTACGTATTCAATGATTTTTACAATGTTATCGGAATTTACACATGAAGATTTTAGAAGCCACGTTTCAAATGTATAAAAATTTACTATTTTTCTCGCATTGCAAGCTGCTTCGCTTTTTTCAACTTCACAACTAACATTATTTTATAATTCGAAGAAGAACATATCATCACAAGTGAAAATAGGGCAAACTTGATACGGAAAAGATATTTTATTTATCGTTGGCTGAATAATTATACTTTGCTGATTCACTTTTTTGACAAAATCGATTATGAATCAAGTCTTTTTAGTAACATATTAAAAATAAACATCTCCAAATACCTATTGTACCGATATTTTCTTGACTAAATGATCATTTTTCCCCGTGTTGAAAAATGATATTTTCCGCCTTCAGAAATTAAGAAGTAGCAAGAATTCATATAACAACAAATTTTACAAACAAAATTAAGGCAAAAACATGTTTAACAATTCTCTCAAAAGCTTTTTCTCCTATGCAAAATTGTTCTTCTCTTCCCAATTTTGTTGTACTATTTTTTGCGTGAAATGTGAAAAGCGATCTTTACAGGAGAATGTTTTGATCATCGATATAATATTTATTTTTAAAATTTTCAGTACAATACCAACAGCGCTTAAATTATGCAAATTATGCATATCATGTAACTCATTCGCAAAGGCCTTATTCCCCAAGAGAATTATTAGCAATATTTTTTAATATAAAGGATAAAGATTTGATGGAAAAATGTGACAAAGTTGACCAAGACGAAGAAGTTAGGTGGGCAAAAATAAGACACGCTCTTGCACATCTTCGCTATGTTAGGTTAGCTCAACGTGAAAAACCAGAGGAATGGGAAAAGTTGAGCGAAGTCGAGAAATACAAGGCGCAAACAAGTGTCATCAAAACAGCGCTACCATGCGCGACAGCCGCGAAAGTGGCCGAAAAACTTGCACACTATAAGAAAACGTAAGTTCGTTTAATATTTCGCGCATGATTTTCGAACTATATTTTCAGTTATAGTTTTTTTATTTGTTTTTATATAAGATATCAATATTTTTCAAATTAAATATTGCTTCATTTACAGAAAATTACTAAATTGAAGCGGGCAAAAAGAGTGTCAGGAGAAACAAAGGACAATATATATGACGACTTCGGATGTTTCAACAATCTAATTAAAACATATTTTTATTATAAATCGGCACTGTAGTCTAGTGGTTAGCACGCTCGCCTCTGAACCTCAGCACTGTTAGGACGAGAGTTCGATTCTCGGTGGATCCGTAGACTGACTATTTGAAAACAGTCGAACTTTTAAGTCCTTTGTACTATACACAGGTTTTACTGCAATTTTCCTTGTGTACTACAAATAGCAACTATTGTGGGTGAATACTAGTGCTGATATTTGAAAGACGGGCGCATCCGCCAGGGTTTAGTGTAGAATCAGTAGATTCTTTTTTTTGATTATACATTAATAAATGTAATGTAATGTAATAACCAAACTATGTAGAATTCAATAAAGTTATTATTATCAGCAGACAATTATCTTATAATTTCATATTCAGAAGTAACGATGTACGTCTAAACAACGCTAATCTACCTGTGATTGACTCAGGATACACCTAGTTACATTCTCATCATAATGAGAAGGTATAAGTGTTAGAGGAAAACTGACTATCGACGTCGTTCTCCTCTGCATATCGGACAATTTTTAAAAGACTAATCGGATCGGGTTGCGTTTTGATATGCGTTTTTGAGGGCCAAAAAATAAAGGCCGAGTTTGTAAGCCAGCCTTTTTAATCTAACGGTTCTGGTTTTATCCATAATTCAATTATTTTTACCTGGTCTATAACCCTAATATTTATTATTCAAATTCGTTTAAAAAGAGATGTTTGCTCATATGTATATATATGTATATATAATATGAATAATATGCCTGGGATTTACTGTGATAACATCAAAACTCAATAATATATTTTAATATTTTTATAATAATTAATAACAAACAGGGACGTCACACGTTTTTACGCCTAATCATAATGAAAACCTTGAATCTCGTCGAGTTTTATGGTTTCCTGATAAGCAGCGTCTAAATAATGTGAAAGCTTTTTCATTTACGATTCATAAATCAAAAACTCATATTTTTACAATTATGAAAAAGGTAAGCATAATTATTACAGACCACAGACACATGTCACAAATAATATACATATAAGAATCAGTCTTTTAGAAATCATTAGAAATATATTTTCAAGTTTTGTAATTATTCATTAATTTTAAAATTGGAGAATGTCTTATATTTTTTATTATTACGCATAAAACATTTCTTACGACTAAAGCAAATTTTAGAGAATTTTGATGATTTTTGATGAAACTTATTTTAAGGAAAAACAAAACAACAAAAATGCAGTGAAAGTATGCATATTATAATAAATAAAAAACACAATATATATGTCGAAGGTAATTGTGTAGAAAAATTAGGATTTTGGTTAAAACCCTACGGAATTTGCTAAACGCGGTAGTTTCGGGAAATCCCTGACACCTGACTATTCCTCCGGAATGTCCTTCTTCAATGTTTATTCTCTAATTTTACAAAGGAGTGTTATAATTTAATACTATTATTTGATCAACTAAAATAATAATTAACTTTAAAAAGAAGATGTATGTGGTAAGCTAAAAATCTTAAATAATTATCAATCTAGTTTCTTCCATTCAAGATGATATATTTGATGCTAGGAAGTTTGTCTTTTATAAACATCAACTACGCGATTACAAGCCAAGAATATTATTTTTAGAAAATGAAGGTGAAGTCATTACTTATATCGTCTAGTTCTATTTTTTCCTAATTTTCAATCATTTTGTTTTATGAAACACTTGAACTTTGTTTTTTTTTATTGAAATAATTTTTCATAAATATTATCATTTCAATTAATGGACACTGAAATCATTTCATGCTCTGCATATTGAATATCGACTTTGATCCTTTGAAAATTGCAGAAAAGCATTATCTACTTGATGCATGTTTATTCTGTCAGAATATAATAAATACTGTAAATATGATATTTTCTGTTCGCGCCAGATGTTTTTTTTTTACCTGAAGACATTATTTAATAGGAAATAGGGTCTTTCATTTTTTAAATGGAATTTAAAATACTTTGAAGCGCTTTACAATTTTAAATATTTATGAATAATTGCTTTCTCATCGAAAAAGTTTTTTAAATGTGAGAATGAGAAGTAGGAACAGGAATATTAGAATTAGGTTTATTCTATATATGTACTCAGTACTTGAATATCTGTTCTAAAAAGTTAAGCGTTTATCTAAATTTGGTTCAACTCTAAGAAATGTATTCTCAGAGAGTATGAAATCTATATTCAATAGAACTGAATCAAGAATTATATTTCGTTTATCACCTTTCCCTTTGTGCACTTTGAAATTCAAAAAATGTATCAATAATAAACTTATTTCGATTACTGCATAACCAGCTTACTCAAAGAATATGTATTTTCAACACTTGATGTACCAGAATTACATAATAGAATGAGGAGACCTTCAAAACCCATGAAAGCATATTCATTTTTAATTTACAGGATAATTTCTTGAAGGAAAATGTATTTTCAACACCTGGACTACCAGGTTTAATTGTTAAAACAGTAAGACCTTTAAAAAAAACATCCGCGTATTTTAAATTTCACTTCTCATTCCAACTTCCTCCAGGAAGATATGATTTCAACACCTGGACTACCAGGTTTTGAAATTTTAATATGATTTGGCATTTTTGGTAGTTCTACTGTTTTTTATTTAAAATTAAAGTCTTTTTTAGTTGAAATATCAACTATTACAATTTTCATTGAGAATTCATATTTTTTTGATGAAAACTCAACTATACTTGGTTGAAAGTTGAACTACTTTGTTTTAAATTAATTTTGTTGGTTGAAGATTCATCACTTTAGTTGAAAATTGATCTCTTTGGTTGAATATTTAACTATTTTCTAAAAAATTCGTCTCTTTGGTTTGAAGATTCATCTGTTTTGGTAGAAATCTAAGTTTTTGCGTTAAAAATGCAATTGTTTGGTGAAAAATAAATATTTTTTTATTTTAGGATTGAACTATTTTGTTAGAAATGCGTCTTTTTAGTAGACTTCAACTGTTTTTAATTTAAAATTAGAATCGATTTTTTTGAAAATTCCACTACGGAGTTGAGAGTCACAACCAAGAGGTTTTTCAAGTCGCAGAATACGAATTTGGGGTCAAAATTGAAAAATTGCAAAATTTACTCAAATTTTGAACATTTTATTCAAGTAGTAGATTTCCATGAAATTCATAGCCAACGGTTTGTCGAGTCTTAGAATACAAAATTTTTGGTAAAAATTTCAAAATTCCAAAATTTGACTCAAATTTTGAAAATTATGTTAAATCGGTAGATTTCTATGGAATTCATAACCAGCGGTTTATTCGAGTCTTAGAATAAAAATTTAGGGCAAACATTTTAAAATGCCAAAATTTGATTCAAATTATGAATATGTTATTAAATTGGTAGATTTATATGAGAGTCATGAACAGGGAGTTCTTCAAGTCATAAAACACAAATTTGGTATCAAAACTTGAAAAATTCCAAATTTTGAAAATTTTAATAGATTGGTAGATATCCATGAAAATCAGTAAGAGGTGGGTATTCGCATAACAAAATACAGAATTGAGGTCAAAATTCAAAAAGTTGATATAAATTCTGAAAATCATATTAATCTGATATATTTTTTTGAAAATAAATACGAAGTCGTCTTTTGAATAGAGGAATACGAATTTTAGGTCAAAAACAAAAATTCAAAGAAGGGACGTGATGTTTTAAAATTTTATTAAGTTAGTAGATTTCCATGAAAGTCAGTACAAGGGGTTTTTTCGCATCACAGAATACTAATTTGAGTAGACTAATTTCTAAGATTCGAAAATACCCCACGTTATGAATGCCATTAAATTCTACTAATTTAAAAACAATTAAAATTTGTAAGATAACTTTTTGAATGTTGACCCCAAATTCGTGTTCTTCGACTCGAACAACCTCCTCGCATTGACATTCATATAAATCTACGAACTTAAGAAAATGTTCCAAATTTTAGCCAAATTTTAGAATTTTTAAATTTTGACCCCAAATTTGTATTCTAAGACTTAAAAACCCCCCTGGTCCTGACTTTTATGTAAATCTACTGATTTAATATATGTTTCTAAATTTGAGTCAAATTTTGGAATTTTGAAATGTTGACCCCAAATTCTAGTTCTTCAACTCGGAGAACCCCCTCGTTATGACTTTTGTATGAATCTATCAAGAAATTTAATGAAACGATCAAAATTTCAGTCAAATTTTAACCCTAAATTCGTATTCTCAGACTCGAAAAGCTCGCTGGTTATGAATTTCATGGAAATCTACCGATTTAATAAAATTTTTAAAATTTGAGCCAAACTTTTGAAGTTTTAGCCCTCAATTTGTATTCTAAGACTCGAAAACCCCGCTTGTTATGAATTTCATGGAAATCCACCGATTTAATATAATTTTCAAAATTTGAGTCTTATTTTGGAATTTTTAATTTTTGACCCCAAATTCGAGTTCTGTGACTCAAAAAAAACTTTCATTATAACTTCCATGGAAATCTGCGAATACAGTAATAAGCATATTATTATCATTATTATTATTATTATTATTATTATTATATCATTAAGCCGTTTCCCTTTCGGGGTAGGCGTAAAGTCTAAAAAAAACTGGTTCAATTAGTTCTTTTGGTATTGCCAATTTCCACGGGTTGCTATCTAAAGATAAACTTGATTTTAAAAGGTCTGGTCCATAAAAAGATTTGATTATCGCGTGTTCTCCAATTTTGATTTTCTTCTGGCTTACTTTTCATATACCAATTATCATGAACTTCTTTAAAATATTTTTCCTCAGTTTCTACTACTAGTTAAAATACTTGAAAATTTTATTTCGGTTTCAGTCGACCTCAATAATGCATCTTTGACATGATTTAAACTTCCTTTTCTATACACATTTTTGTCATCGTAATCCAATAATTCTAAGGCTCATCTTGCTAATCATCTTCCTAATCGGTTTCGAGTTGAAATGAACTTTCAAAATCAGAGCAAGTTAGAATCAGTGCTTTTGTTAGTAAATTTTTCATGGTCGTAAATGCCTGCTCCCGTTTGTATGTCTATTCCCATAGAATAAATTTTCTATACCATAATGCCATTCCTATCAATATTTGTATTCGTTTAACTGTTTTTGGACTTGGAAAATCTAAAATAGGAATGATTTGTTCCACATTTGATCTACTACGATTTTTAAATATTTAAGATGTTTTTCAACATTTTTTGAGACTATTATTATATCATTAATGTAACAAAATACATATGGTTTCAAATCTGGTGCCTATTATTTTGCTCATCAGGCGCTGAAATGTAGCAGGAGCATTTGCCAAACCAAATCTAGGCAAAATCTATATTTACCATTTGGCTTTCTGATCATAACTGTCGGTTTAGACCAATCACTGTTTGATGGTTCTATTATTTTTTCTTCTAAAAGTCTATCCACTTCTTCATACATAAACTCGCGAATTTTTTGGGTTACATGATGTTAGAAATGGGTTAATAAATAAAGTAAAACGCAGTGAATTTAAACTCTTTCAAAAACTACGTTCTTTATTGATATCGCACGAAGAAGAAACATCTGTATTCGATAAAACGTTTCTCAAGACTAAACTCTTAGGCCTGAAAGAAAGAATCATAAAATCCCAATGAACGTTGACACTAAAGGATAGTATTTCTCCCTATGAAATCATGGCTTATGTTCATAATAACTCTCTGGCACTCGCCATGTCGATTTAGTTTAGATTGAAACCATAGGAGAGTATTTCAAGTTAACTTGCGTGATAGAAACCGAAAATTCAACACATCTGAATCTCCTATCTTTCTTTTTGTTAAGTTTTCTAACTGCACCTGCTGTGGTTCGTTTAATTCAATCATACAATCACTAATTTCATCGCAAAATTCTAAATTCTTCTTCCTTTCTACTTTAACGTGCGTGATATTATTCATCACCGCAATATTTCTGGAATTATGCTAGTAACTTTGACAGGTTGCGAATAGTTTTCCATTATTTGAAGCATTTGTTCCCTCAACTTGATCTCTCATTTTTATTAATTTAGAATCATTGTTCTCTTTATTATATAGTAAAGGTAGTTTAATTTCTTTTCCTAATTTTCTATCTTTTTTTTTATATGTAAACTCGTATTTATTTTGCCCTCACTCTGTATTTCATTCGTATCCTTATTTGTTTTCCTATTCCCTCTCTGTATATTTTGACTAGATTGCTTATCTAATCTCTCGACGCCCATGCTGGTGTGTGCCAGTGTTGCGTCGCTTGCATTGTAGGGTTTAGGACGTGCGGCATGTGGTTTCGCAAGCTAACCTTTGATCCGAATTTTAATTTATTTTCCTCACTCTTCCTATTCTTATTTTTCTCGGTGAGTAGAAAAAACAAATGTAATCTTTACAGAGATATCAGAGTAATCTTTACCTCCAACAAAAATTACCTTCACATGTCAAGATTGACCCACCACATTGTAAATGGTTTACTGGAATTAATACCTGACCTAATATTTTTAGTTTTTGGCCATTCGCGACTATTCACCGTTTGCGTTTCCCAGATCTACAGTATATCAACAATCGCGTTCAAAATGGCTTTTTTACTCGCAGTTGTAGCATGCAATGGGTTCTCGCGATCTGTGCTTTGAATTTCGGTTTCCTAAATTCGGATCCATGAAATCCTATGCACTTGGATTTATTTCACCTTTTCATCATCCCTACTCTTTCCTTTGTTTTTCGAATTATCATACTTCATCTCTTCTGACTTGTTATTATTCTCTTCCGCGTTATATGAAAGCGCTGGTATTTGCGGAGAATTATTCGTTTGTTGTGTCTATGTGTTTCCTACAAGCTGACTACTGTCAGCGAGAAAATTATCGGCAGGTGGCTTTGAAGCTTAACAATTCAGAAAAAAAACATGCTAGCAGGATAAGTAAATAGTCATTTGGAAGCATTTGAAAGATGTCTCCTATTCTAAGCATTTCTCGCAACATACATTCTGTATCAAATTCTTAATTTCTCGTATGTTCTTCTTAACTTCCATTCTAAACTTGGACGTGGAAAGTTTATAAACTAGCAAAGTTTATGAAAAATATTTGATTACTCATTCCGAATTTCGGGATGACGAGACACTTCGTATTTTAATTGCACAGCATTTTTCCTCATACAAAAAATACTTTGAGGTCTCTCTAAATCCAAATTTGTAAAACTTAACTAATTACTGATCAAATTTTACAGAATCTATTAGCGAAAAGTGAGCTACCAGAGATTAGTACAAAATTACTAATTCAATTAGTCAACATATTTCCTAATTCAGTAGCGAAAAGCAACTAATTGCTTGATACAAATAAATAAATTTACTTAGGACTGTATATAATAATTTTAAAAATGTTATAAAAATGGAATACATAAAAAATAGAAAAGCTTAATAAAATAACGCGAATTGTGAAATTGTAAACGTCACACCGGCTGTTTTGGTTTCCGGGTTCCGAAAATTACACGAAAACAATATTGATCAAACCCTGCCCCTTTCCAAAATCTCCGGGGGGGGGCGAGGTACCCCTGTGACTGGTCACAGGCTTAAAAATTTATTTTTTAACTGAAAATGTGATTTTTCAGTTGAAAATTCATCATTTTATTTCAAAATTCGTCTCGTTTTGATTAAAAGGAACTATTTTCTTCAAAATTCTTTTTGAAAAGCAAAAAGTGTATTTTTTGAATTCAAAATGTAAGCATTTCATTTATTGGTTAAAAATTTATCTTTTTTATTAGATATGCAGCTGCTTGACCGAACATTCATGGTTTATAGTCAAAAATTCAACTGATTGGTTGAAAGTTTAACTACATTGTTAAAGATCGATTTTTGTTATTTGGAGATGCATCATTATAGTCAATAATTGATCTATTTGGTCGAAAATTAAACTATTTTGTTGATAATTTGTTTTTCTTTTCGTAAAGAATTAATTTTTGAAAGTGAAAATGTATCTTTTCCATTTGTGGTTTAAATTCTATCTAATTTGTAGAAAATTAAACTAATTTGTTAAAAATTAATTTTTCCCATTGAAAAACTTCTTTCCTAACTGAAAATTTAACTATTCCAGTTAATGATTTATTATATTAGTTGAGAAGTAATGTCTTTGTTTGAAAATTTAACTAATTTGTTGAAAATTCATTTATTTGGTTGAAAATTCAAATATACGGTTGAAAATATAACTATTTTGTTGAAAATTTGTTTCTTTGCATTGGAAATCAACATATTCAACTGGAAATTTGACTATTTCATTTTTGATTGTAAATTTATCATTCTTAGTTGAAAATATTCAAAAAGTTGACTGAAAATTTATTAATTTTGTTAAAAATTCGTCTGGTTGAAAATTAATTTTTCAACCAAAACTTTAACTAATCTATTTATGGTAAAAAATTGATCTGTTTCAGTTAAAAATGTAACTATTTCGTTGATAATGTATTTTTTCAGCCGAAAATTCACCTACTTCGTTGAAAATTCATGTATTTTGTTGAAACTTCGTATTTTTCAACAGAAAATTAATCTATTTGATTAAAAATTCAACTATTACGTTGAAAATCGAACTATTCTGGTGAAAAATTGAACTATTTTGTTGAAAATTCGCTTCATTTTAGTTGGAAATCTGATTTTTAAACTGAAAATTTAACAATTTCCTTTTTTATTGAAAATTTATCTTTCGCAAATGAAAATTAAACTATTTGGTTGAAAATTCATCTTTCTGCTTGAAAATTTAACCATTTTGTTGAAAGATCGATTTTTAAATTGAAAATTGATTTCTTAACTGAAAATTTAAATATTCCATTTTTGTGGAAAAAGTGTTCTGTTTTAGTGGAAAATTTAACTGCTTCGTTAAAAGTTCATGTTAAAAGTTCAACTATTTGATTAAAATTTCCTGGAAAGACATATCCCGGAAAAACCCAAACAGTGGTACTCGAAGAATCTTATATTCTTTTGCCATTAAAAACTTTCCTCCAAGAGGGAAGCGTTTAATCAAACAAACTTATTCAAAATTACAAAAAGATAGAGCTTGATGATATAAGTAATGACTTCACCTTCGTTATCTTAAAATATTATACTTCTACACACCAACATTTGGCCAGCATATTCACCTCATATTTAAAGTCGGAGACGCCCATTCCGCAGTGCCTGGTGTTAGGACGCACTATACTCCTACCGAAAAAAGGCGACTTGTCCAACCCAGAGAATTACAGGCCAATAACTTGACTCCTCTAGCATTCCAAACACCCACTCTCCATTCGTCGCCTGAAACTCGACCTTTACGTTTACCGTGTGTATGCAATTGGTTGATGTTTTATGCTGAGAATTTCACCAGCCTTCAGCAGCGTTATATTAGATAGGAGTTCATATGTTCCTATCTGCCAATTCACGGCCTACCTCTAGGCATAGAACCAAGAACTCATTTTTTTTTACACGTCATTTTTAATCATAATTTGTCAAAGTCGTTATAATAATCCTGTAGGGCGTGCAAAAAGAAACACTTTTTTTCGTTTCGTACGTTGTTTGGCTGAAAATGTTAATTTTCGTTTCATCTTTTGGATTCTGAATTTGCATCCAAAATGGCTGTCTAACGAACTTGACCTTTCGTTAACGAGACTAGAAGAGTATACCGAAGGCCAATCCAATAGCTCAATTCTTTCGAAAGTTATCGTGCTCACATACAGACAGACATACATACATACATACATACAGACAGACATACACATTCGTAAAAACCTGTTTTTTGGATTCAGGGGGTCCCAAAACGTGAACATTTGACAAAAAACGGTGGGGAGGGGTCAAATTTTACACAAATTTAATACCTTCTGTGGATGAGAATGTAAAAAGAGGCCCGAAGAAAGCCCTCGTTGGTTTAAATTGAGTATTTTTTAACGACGTCATTGGTACTCTCACCTCAAGTTTCGCATAGTTGATTTTATTTCGCGAAACACTTAAAACATTTGAAAAATATTACTATCGAGACCTTTATATCGTACCTTTACGTTTCGAAGATTTTCTCCAAAAACTCGTATGCAGTTGCAGTACCATCTACTAACCCCCCTAACGGCTGAAATTGCCACCTATAGACGTGATGCCACAAACCTCACTATTCCGCGAAATATTTTCGTCGTTTTTTGATTCTATAATATTGATTTTTAGTTGGCAAATGGTCGTATGCCTACAAAAACAGGAACTCCAACAAAGACTAACGGACCGCGACTTTTTTAACTGCGCAATAAGCCGGATATCCACTCGCCTGAACCGTTTCCATAATATTGCGCAATATACGTACTTGACAGAGTACTGGCGCACTCAGCCCTTCCGAGGCGAGAGTCGTAACCGTCTCTCGCCCCACGCGCTGAGAAACTGCGTGGGCCAGCAGTTCTAGGAATGTCGAGTGTATTTATTTGTATTTTTATTGATAGTATTTATTATTGATTGCAAATCACCCGCGCTTGTCGGCTGAAAAAGTAGCGACCGGCGGCGCATCGATACAAGAACGGGGCAGCCAATGAGCGTTGTCGATAAAAATAAACTGCCCACTCGCGTTAAGGGTGGGGCCCCTCTATCTTTAAAATAATTGGTCGGGTGCGTTTCAAGGACCTTAAAGTTAACGGAAGTTTACTGTATTTTACCTAAAAAGGTAGAGCTAAGTAAACAGTGTATACAACAATAATTGTTTTGCAAGCACAGCACTACCCAGCACAACTTTCAGCTTTTTGAAAAAGGTTGGATTCAAAAAATTATTTTATGGGGAAAAAGTGTTATTTCGCCAAAAAAAGTAGACCTGAGTAAACAGTGTATAGAACAATAATTATTTTGCACGCCCAGCATTACCCAGCAGAACTTTCAGATTTTCGAAATTCGCATTTAGAGAAAATTTTGGATTGAAACAATTATTTTGGGGGAAAAAACTGGTAATTCATTAAAAAAGGTAGACCTGAGCGAAAAATTTGTGGCACAATACCCAGTAAAAAAAGTTGCATAGATATAACGTGAAAACGAATTCAGGTTAGGTTTGGTGTATTCGATTTGCTGCCATTATCGAATTGGACCGTACAATATTCAATTCTGCAATGCCGACAGTTGGTAACCCACCGCGTTCATCGCCCTGCACCTTGCAGAATTGAGTCCGTCAAATCATGTGTATTGCCGAATTGGAGTCAACGTTTGGTTAATATCACTCCGTTCAATTAAATAATTAATATCGCTCGCCCAAACCACACGAATGTATTTGGGCAGCATTATTTTTCATAATTATACTCATTTCTACCCTGAAAAACTTATAATATCCCTTCATTTAATCAAATAAACTCGGCCGAATAGAGCCTAATGCATTGCAGAATTGAATTTATAGGTCCAATTCGATAATGGCAGCAAATCGAATACACCAAACCTAACCTGAATTCGTTTTCACGTTATATCTATTCAACTTTTTTTACTGGGTACTTAGCTACAGTACCCTCACAGCAATAGCATATACCGGGATATCCCAATCGATCGCATTTATCGCCCAGGTTGTCCCAGTTGTCGGATATCCTGGAAGGCGGAAATCGGGGGATATCCCCAAGATATCCGTGATGTCTATGGTCCGTTTCTGGGGTATGTAAATATCCTAAATAGGTTATATTCAAATTTAAATATCCTACTTGGGAGCTTTGAATATCCCAGAAACGTCCAATAGACGTCTCGGATATCTTGGGGATATCCCTGGGATCGTATGGGATATCCCGGTATATCCTATTGCTCTGAGGGCACGTATTGATTCCCTTAGTTGAGTTACATGCAACATTAGTTACACCCTAGTCTAGTGTAAATATAATTACAAAGTAATCGTTAAAAAGAATTCTTACCGATATTATTTCTGTTGATATTATATTTGGACAACAGTTTCTGTACTATGAAAAGTAGAACCTCTAGGGTTGCTTAGATTTAGATTTATATACGGAAAAAGCAATACGATTGGTCCGTGAGATTGAAATCACTCATTTCCCTTCTTTATGCATACTCATACTCATCGAATTTTTCTGTTACAGTTTTACATGTGAAGTCTTTAAATGTGAATTGAGTGGAATCATCTGTATTATCGTTAATAAAAACCTTCGATTAATCTCAGCAGATATTGTAAATTCATGCAATGTGTGCAAAAATTATTATTATAAGTAATTATTATATTATCTAGGTAATTTGATCAATTATTTAAACTCTTACAGATATAGTAGAATTTTCAAAAATAATATTTTGCAAAAAAAGTACAAATTCAGTGAAAAATTGTGTACTAGTAAATATGCAAATCACTTAATTATTCTCAGTAATAACTAAGCTCTCATTAAGTATCAAATTAATCGTACTTCAGTCCAAAATAATATATTTCTTTAAAAAACTCACTATTTGGAAAGTCGATACACGAACGTGCGAGAGTCGAAGATTCCTTCTTTCTCTCACAGATGGCGTATCAGGTCCCTCAAACGCAAAACCTGTATTTACGGTTCAAAATATCTTTTAAGCATTTTACGTTAAATGGATTTGGAAAATATAATCCATTCTTATTCTGATGATATTTATTGTGAAGTCTGAAAAAAGTTCCGAAAAAATGCAATAACTTAATTTGGAATAAAATCAGGTTGTAAACCAGACTGGGAAGTCGGGAAAACCGGGAAATGACCGGGAATATCGCCGTGAACGTGATTCAGTGACCAGGATTTTTCTCTCGAATGCACTAAACGTGCAAGTTAAAAGTGTTTTTTTCATATTTTATTACTCTAATTCTGAGTTGGAACAGGGAATCTCAGTAAAGAAATATGATTTTGACGATTGGGACAGGGAATTTCTTAAAAGATTTATAATTCTGAGTCGATACATGGAATAAATAAAATAAATATAAAAAATTCACGTAAAGAATTACAATTAACGTGATTTGGAAGAGGAAATTTTTAATATGCAACGGGAATTTGAAAAAGAATTTTATTTATAATTTAGAAGAAGGGGATTTTAAAAAAAATCCCTTTTCCATGTCCGAATTTGTGACAATTTGATACTTCCATCTTCCACATTTTGGAGAAAAAGGAGTTACTATTACTATATTTCTGAATTAATAAAGATTTATAATTTTGACTTCGAGACCAAGAATTTCCGTAAAGAATTATAATTTTGACTGTAGAATCAGGGAATCAGGGTGTCTAGCGGACCGGGAAATCGGGAAAAGCCCTACCGATCTTAAGTTCTTATAATATTAATTATATGAGTTGAAATTTGTTCTCTTATAAATAGATTAAAAGCTATCAGAATTGTACATAAAATTTCAATTTATTTTTAAAATTCAAATAAAAGCTATTATAAACATTCGATATTATATATTTAAAGGAATATGTATTCTAAATCAATTTTTATAGAAACCTTATGATTATAAATTTCATATATTTCACAATAAATATTTCTTTCAGCAGAACAAATGTTTACATTTTTCGAACATTTTCGTTTCAACTTCAAATACGTTGTACCGTGCAAGCAAAAGTTTTTACAATAATGGTGATAAGTTGGTGCGATTCTAAAATACGTAAATTTTTATTTGGGAATTCAACTATTTGTTTAATAATTAGAGTATTTTGTTAACTATTACATTTTCCGCTGAGAATTCACTTTTCGGGTTGAGAATGCAACAGAACTGTATCTGTTTAAAGATTAATCTTTTTTGCTTAAAACTTCGACTATTCGATTGAAAATCCATCTTTGCTGGTAGAAAATTCAAGTATTTAGTTAAAATTCAACTATTTTGTTGAAGATTCAATTATTTTGTTGAAAATTCAACTATATTTAGCCGAAAATCCATTTTTGTATGAAATTCAAGTATTTCGTTGAAAATTCAACTCTTTTGTTGGAAATTCAAATATTTTGTTGAAATTTTCACTATTTTGTTAAAAAGTCATCTATTTTGTTCGAAAATTCAACTGCTTTGTTAAACATTCGTTTTTTTATAAAAAATTCGACTATCTGGTTGAAAATCCAGCTTTATAAAAAATTCAAGTATTCGGTTAAAAATTCAACTATTTTTTTGAAAAGTTAACTATTTTGTTCCAAAATTCAACTGTTTTTGGTTCAAGTTTAATGTTTTTTGTTTCAAAAATCGGTTCTTCGGTTAGAATATCCATCTTTGTAGGTAGAAAATTCAAGTATTTTATTAAAAATTCAACTTTTTTGTTGAAAATTTGTCTATTTTGTTAAAAAGTTATCTTCTTTGGTCGAAAATGTAACTCTTTTGTTGATCATTCATCTTTTTTAGTCGAAATAAATAAATTAAAAATTTTAATCTGAAATTGTTTGATTCCTTTTGTAAAATATTATATGTTACAAATCTTACAAGATTAAAATTCTGGTCAGGGAATTTTTAAAATCAAGTTTTTCGAGCATCCTGTTTTGTTTAATGTTATTTGTCTATTCTAATGTATTTGAGAATGAAAATTTCTGTGTGGAATAATACAATAAGTCGATAGGGGTTTTAAGACTATTCTCTCCACGTAAAGTTTCTCAGTTGTTGCAAAACAATGTGTGTTTTCGCTCGTGCTTCCTGCATGTACATGGCAAACAGTATTGTTGATGAAAAACAAAATAAGAAACACGGCAAAGCTTTATCTCCGAGACACGTCACTGGGAATATTTGAATCAGGGCGTTGCACGTCTCGATCAGATTATCTTCGCAATGTATGGCGCCGCAGCGGTGCACAGTGCACATACATTCATTCACACATATATAATTCATACTCGTACGCACGATGTGTTGAATGAAAGAGGGGAAAGTACGAACGCGTTTTCATTTTATTCATGGACATATATTGTTAATTATCTGAATACAACAGTGTCGTAATAAAAAAAGTTACTACTTCGGGCCAGATGCATCCTTTGGCATGGTTTTTACCGGAATCACTAGGGTGACTCTGACTCACGAGTATAATTCATTAAGGTATAATAACAGTTTTACTGTATAATTTGGGAACTCTTCAACCAATACAATTCATAATCACATTTTAATTGCAATCATTAAAAGACCCTGTTTGTACACCAAAAACCACTCCACAAACTGATAATTTCGTGAACACCCTGGTGGAAATATAATATTTACAGGATAAATTACAATACAAGTACAACAGAGTAAAACCAGAAAATGTCTGTAAAATATTGTTATAGCATGTGCAATTTTGTCAATTTGACGGAATTCTAGCAAAAAATTCTACATTTTTCCCCATTGTAAATTTTGTTATAAAATCTTACTAAGATTTTATAAACTTAAGGAGTGGGCATACATATAAATTATGTTATTTAAATAAACTTAGAACCTCAATGGAATTAGATTTAGAAGAGAACTTGTATTAATAACAAATAAGTCTTACAAACGTGTAACTTTTTTATTTGATAATTTTGTTGGTTGAGAATTCATTTTGTGGTGACAAAGTTTATTCTTTTGTTGAAGGTTCAAAAATTTTCTTGAAAAGTAATTCTTTTTGGTCGTAAACTTTACAGGTTTGTTGCTAAATCGTCTTTTTGGGTGAAAAATTATACTATTTTGAAAAAATTTCAACTTTAGTTGAAAATCAGCTTTTTTATTAAAAAATCATATTTTCGGTTTAAAATTCAACTGTTCTGCAGAAAATTTGTCTTTGGCATGGAAATTAAACATTTTGGATGAAATTTTTTTCTTTATTGATTGGAAAATCTTTCTTGGTTGAAGATTCAACTCTTTTGTCGTCAATTCGTCTTTTTGGTTTAAAAATTTATCTGTTACCGTAGAAATTCCATCATTTTTGGCTAAAAAAGCAACTGTTTTTTGGAAAATGAATATGTTTCGGTTGAGAATTCAACCACTTTGTTAAACACTTATTTTTTGTTTGAAAATCCAAATCTTTCTTTGAAAATTCGTTTTTTTGTTGTTGTTGTTAAAAATTAATTTTTTTAAACTGAAAATGTAACTATTTAAACTGAAAATTTGTTCGAAAATTTATCTTTTTTAGTTGAATTGTCATGTATTGTCTTGAAAATTCGTCTTTTTAGGTAGAAAATTAATTTTCTCGGTTAAAAATTCATCTTTTTGGTCGAAATTTCACCTGGTTGGTTCAAAGTTCATTTTCTTTATTGAAAACTCATTTATTTCGTTTAAAATTGAACTATTTTGTTGAAAATTAATCTTTTTGGTTGAAAAGTAACCTCTCTAGTTTAAACTATATCTTTTTGATTAAAAATTAGTTTTTTTAAATGAAAATTTATGTCCTTTAGTTGAAAATTCATCGTTTTTTGTTGAAAAGTAACGTCACTAGTTGAAACTATATCTTTTTAATTAAAAATTAATTTTTGTAACTAAAAATTTATCTTCTTCAATTAAAAAATCAAGTATTTTGTTTGAAAATTCGTTTTATCTTTCGTTGACAATTAATTTTTTCAACTAGAAATTCCATTTTTGTTTTCAAATTTATCTTTTGAGGTGAAAATTCATTTGTTTGGTTGAAAACTCGTCTCCATCATTTTTTGTAAAAAACTCAACTGTTTGATGGAAAATAAATATCTCTTGCTTGAAGATTGAACTAGTTTGATTAAAAATTCGAGTTTTGGTTAATGATTAATAATTTTAGATCAAACCCCTTTTTTTTTAATCTTTCTTTGAAACTTCGTTTTTTTTTTTTTTGGTTAAAAATTTTTGTTCTAACTTATAATATAACTATTCCAGTTTTATTTGAAAATTTATCTATTTCAGTTGAAAATTCATGTATTTTGTTGAAAATCCGTCTTTTTTGGTGGAAAATTAATTTTTTTGGTCGAAAATTCAACTATTTGGTTCAAAATTCATTTTGTTTTGGTCGAAGATTCATTTCTTTTGTTTAAAATTGAAATATTTTGTTGAAAATTCATTTCTATTTGAAAATTTATCTATTTCAGTTGAAAATTCAATTTTTTTGGGTCGGAGATTCATTTCTTTTGTTTAAAATTGAACTATTTTGTTGAAAATTTATTGATATGGTTGAAAAAATCCATATTTATCTTTTTTAGTTGAAAAATCGAATATTTTGTGGATGGAAAATTCTTCGTTTTGGTTGGAAATTCTTTTTTTTAGTTGAAAATTAATTTTTAAACTGAAAATTTCATTTTTGCTTAAAAATTTATCGTTGTTAGTTGAAAATTCATCGTTTTTGGTTGAAAAGTAACCTCACTAGTTGAAACTATACCTTTTTAATTAAAAATTAATTTTTATAACTGAAAATTTATCTTCTTCAGTTAAAAATTCAAGTATTTTGTTGAAAATTCGTCTTTGTAGAAAAAAATTCTTTTTGGTTAAAAGTTCATTTTTTTGTTGAAAATGTATCTATTTTTTGAAAATTCGTTTTATCTTTCATTGAAAATTAATTTTTTCAACTAGAAATTCATTTTGCTTTCAAATTTATCTTTTTAGTTGAAAATTCATTTGTTTGGTTGAAAACTCGTCTTTTTAGTTAGAAAATTTATCTAACATCGTACAAGTTCCATCATTTTTTGCAAAAAATGTAACTTTTTGATGGAAAATAAATATCTTTTGGTTGAAGATTTAACTAATTTGGTTAAAAATTTGGTTTAATAATTTTAGATCAAACCCCTTTTTTTAATCTTTCTTTGAAACTTCGTTTTTTTTTTATTACAAGATTTTGTTTTAATTGATAATATAACTATTCCATTTTTATTTGAAAATTTATCTATTTCATTTAAAAATGCATGTATTTTGTTGAAAATTCGTCATTTTTGGTAGGAAATTAACTTTCTTGGTTGAAAATTCATCTTTTTGGTTGGAAATTCATCTTTTTGGTTGAAAATTCATCTTTTTGGTCGCAAATTCGACTATGTGGTTCAAAATTAATTTTTTTTTTATTGAAGATTCATTTATTTTGTTTAATATTTAACTATTTCATTGAAAATTCATTTATATTGTTTAAAAAATTCATATTTATCTTTCTTTGTTGAAAATTCATTTTTTAAACTTAAAATTTCATTTTTGTTTAAAAATTTATCTTTTTTAGTTGAAAGTTTATTTCTTTGGTTGGAAACTTATCCTTTTAGGAAGTAAATTCAATTATTTTGTTAGAAAATTAATATTTTTGGTTTGAAAATTCAACTTCTTTGTAGAAGCTTCGTTTTTTTTATTTTAAATTGAACAATTTTGTTGGAAATGAACTTTTTGTTAAAAATTCATATTTTTGGGTTAAAACTCAAATGTTCTGTAGAAAATTAAAATATTTTTTGGTAGAAATATTAACTATTACACTTTTGCTTCAGAATTTACTTTGGTTAATAATTTAATTATTTTGTTGAAAATCACTTTTTTTAAATGAAAATTAATTGTTTTAACTGAAAATTTTATTATTCTAGTTTTGTTTTAAAATGTATATTTTTAGGTTGAAAACTTAAGTATTAGAAACAAGAATTTTTTGAATTAATATTGTTGATCTCCTAGGTATAAAGTTGTTTTTATACGTGAATTAAAAATTGATATCGGTCAGGGAAAATGAAAAATTGGTCAGGGAAGAATCAGGGAAAGTCATGGAATTTTCAAATTGGGATTTTGTAGCAACTCTACAACAGTAGAATATTACCAAAAAATCTACTAGAAACTGCAGTTGTTTGGACACTTACAAGTAATTATACAAGTAACTACCAATTTTCACAAAAAATTACAATTAGCACATTATTATACTTTGATGTAATTTGCAGTATTTGATTGTTATACTACATTTCCCCGAGGGCAATTCGATTTTAATGCATAATTGTAAAATTATAGTACTTTCTGGATCGTACAAACTACTTTTTTATTTATTGCTTCCTCCTAGAGGGAGCTTTGTATTTATGTAATTTTTCACATGTACTGACTATGTATTGATGAACCTTCGATGAAGTTTTATGATCTATCAATTCCGATCTATAAATTAAAAAAAAAATGTGCTTGGTTTATATGAGGAAAACTTTTTCAATATTTGGAATACATGTAACATCTCTATCATGAAGCTAAATTTACCCATAGTACTTTGCAGTGGTATTTTATTGTACAAAAATATGAATACAAATTTCAAATAATAAATTAAACCGATAAAAATTGCTCACTATTTTAAAAATAATTCAATTATTTCAACATTTTACGCCAGGCCAACTTGCTTGCTCCACATTTCTATATTTTGCGCAATCGTCTAGGAATTGACCATTTCCAAATGGCATTTGGACAATATTTATGTCATATTCCGAGTTGACAAGAATTGCATTCATGGTTGGTATGTGCAATTTATTTGTTATTTCGTCCTCCTGGAATCCTCCGGTTATAGGATTTGGAGCACCACATCGAGTTTTTGCTAGAATGCAGGCAGTGGTGTTAACAAAAATTTGAGCCAACTGATTTTCTGTAATTGAGCATACATAATCAGCAAGTCTGTCACGAATGGTTTCTCTAAGGCACTCGTGTATCTGCAAATTGTAAATAATTAGTATTTCAATTTCGTGACTAATTTAGAGACTTCTAGTTCTCAAAATTAAATATTTAGATACATATTTATAGTTTATTCAGATATATACATACACTTTTCTTTGTGATACATTTTTTACATTTTCTACATTTCTTGTCATACAGATTTCAATGTACATTAATTTTCATGCTACGCTATTTACAGTTACTATTTTATTTATTTGCACGTGACGTAAAAAAGTGAAAATCTAACAGTTTTGTACATAGTAAAAGTAGTGCAAGAGGTGGAAGGTTTTGTGCGTTATAAAAACTAAAAACTAAGTGAATAAATGGCTAGACAGAAAATGGTTAAAGATATGTGTAAAACTACTCGCATCTGTGATTTTATTATCGGGTGTTTCCACTTTGTTTTTACTTATAATTGTATGGTACTCATTTGATGAACCTTCGCGTCCTCATTATTATTAATTAGCACATATATTTGCTTCCTCATAGAGGATACATTAATTCTTTTTTAATTACCGTTAACTGGGGCTAAGCGGCGCATGTGGGAAAAGCGGTGCGCCCTTGATTCTGCATTTCTGAATGAGATATTTCCTTCTTATAGGTAAAAAGTATACTGGCTTGCAACTAATAATTGTAAAACTTCAATGGTAAAACCTTGAAGACGCAATATCGCGTTACAAATGCAGAATTAAGGGTGTGCCGCTTTACCCCACAAATGCGCCGCTTATCCTCAGTTTACGGTATTTAAAATTAATAATGAGAATATTTTAATATGAAATATTGGGGCGTGCTCTGACGGGGCCCCCCGCGCACCATAAAAGGTCATCAATTCATCTCTAATCAAGGAGCCTTTTCTATTCGTGCATCAAATTTGAATTATGTTAATCAAAAAATGTTAACTATAAAAAAACAGCATTTAAGTATTATAAATAACCACAACTCCATTACTCTTTGATAAAATGTATTAATATTATAGGCCAATCGAATTGTCTCGAATCAAGGAATCTTTTCTATTATTGCATCAACTTTAAAGTATGTTATTGAAAAGAGGTTTACTATATCAAACCAATTTTTCAAATATTAGGAATGATCATAACATCCTTACTCTTCTATAAAATGTATTAATATTATACGTAAATCGATTCGTCTCGAATCAAGGAATCTTTTCTGTTTTTGAATCAACTTTAAATTATGTTAATGAGAAAAGTTATACTATAAAAAACCGATTTTTTCAATATTAGAAATGACTATATAACATCCTTACTCTTCAGTAAAATGGATTAATACTATAGGTCAATCGATTCGTCTCGAATCAAGGAATCTTTTCTATTTTTGCATCAACTTTGAATTATGTTAATGATAAAAGCTATACTATACCAAACCGATTTTTCCAATATTAGAAATGAATATATAAAATCCTTACTCGTCACTAAAATGTATTAATACTATAGGTCAATCGATTCGTCTCGAATGGCGGAATCTTCTGTTTTTTGCACCAACTTTGAATTGTGTTAATGAGAATAGTTATACTATAACAAACAGATTTTTCCAATATTAGAATTGACCATATAACATCCTTACTCTTCAATAAAATGTAATAATATTATATGTCAATTGATTCGTCTCAAATCAAGGAATCATTTCTATTCGTCCATCAACTTTGAATTATTGTCAGTTACATGTATCCGGACAATTGCTTAGGACAACCTATTAGATATTTTTTAATTAAGAAAAGTTTAATTAAACGAATTAAAAAATTTCTGAAATTGTTACCATTACAAAGCTTCCTCCATGAGGAATAAAAACGCAGTTTTGAACGATTTTCAACAAAATTGATTTAAGTATGATAGATAGGAATGAAAAAATTATGCATAAGTAACATTTACAGTAAGAAATTTATTTTATTTTGCGTTTATCAGCATAAATCAACTTTGTGGTGAATGAAGTTTTCCTTCTGCCATTTTTCATTTTGATTACGAAATATTATTTTATAATGTTGAAGGATTGAATATTTACATTTGGAATACGCAAATAATGTCTTCTGAAAATTTCCTCCGGAAATTAAAGGGAGATGCAATGTTTATCTGAATTTTCATGCCGACTTGGAGTTTACCAAATCCGAGCATTTTTAAATGTTGTATAGGACACATTTCGTACGAAATCGGGTCATGGAATTGTTTCGGGCTAAAATATATTGTTTTTAAAGGCAAAATATGAGACACGTATTTTTTTACCAACAAAATTGTTTCACGAACTTAGGGCAAGATAATTTAATTTTCTTGGCGACAGTTTGTAATTCTATCCATAATCTTTTGAAACCCTTAAAGAAACTTGAAGAAAAATTACGAAAATTGCGTACATTTTGCGAAAAAAATCAAAATTCAATTTTCTCGAAAAGGCACAACTTCGATTTTTTTCTCGATTTTTTTTTTGGTTAATAGTCATATGCGGGAGATTTCCTGCAAGTTTCTTCCTCGCTAAACTATTTTTTAATATAGAAAAACTTCCTTTTTATAACACAAAGTAAATTGTTCAAAATTTCATTTTTTTTTCAACATTTGGTCTTACGACTTAAAGAAGCTGAAATAATATTATTTACAAAATATGTATAGTTACAAAATTTAGAAATATCAGGTCTTTAAATTTGAAATAATACAATTGGTGAAATGATGAATTTTTCTGTTCTGTTTTGATTAATTTTACTCCTTACTTTATTATATTTGCCATTTCTGTTTCCTTATTTTGAGCATCGGGAAATATTTGCAATAAATAGCGTCTCGCTTTTTGAAAAAAATGTATTTGGAATTATGCCCAGTGTTACCAACCATCTCCGTTAAAATATCGAAGATAATTTATATTTAATATTTAAAAGTTAATGCTTCGCAAATAAATTCCTCTTTTCCCCCTGTTTTAAAAATTACCATTTTTCGCGTTTTTCCGCTTAAATTTGTTATTAAGGCATAATCTCTTTTGGTCGAAAATTTAACTGTTTTGTTGAAAATTCGTCCTTTTGAATAAAAAATAGATCCTTTTTGAGTGAAAATTCATCTTTTGGAAGAAAATTTGTATTTTTTGGTTAAAAGTGAATTCTTTTTCATTCAAAAGTCTACTATTATTATTTTAGTTCAACATTAATCACTTTTGCGTTAAAAATTCTACTATTTGGTTGAAAATTTAATGATTTTATTGCAAGTTCAAAAAATTCATAAAAAGTCATCTTTTTTTGTCGAAAATTCAACTGTTTTATCAAATATTCGTCTTTTTGGTAGAAAATTTGTCCTTTTGGATTGAAAATTCCTCTTTTGGTTGAAAGTTAATTCTTTTTAATTGAAAGGCTACTATTATATTTTTGTTCCCGAATTAAACTATTTTGGTTAAAAATGTAATTACTTTCTTGAAAATTTCAATATTTTATTGAAAATGCAACTGTTTTTGTTAGAAGTTCAATTTTTTTGCTTTAAAATTCGATCATTTGGTTGAAGATTCATTTACGTAGGTTTAAAATTCAAATTATATGTTGAAGATTCCTCTCTTTTGCTTGAAAGTTCAACTATTTGGTTATAAATGCAATTATTTGGTTAAAATATTATTTAGTTTCTTAAGAATTCAACTATTTGGTGGAAAATTCATATTTCTTGGTTGCAAATAACCTTTTTTGTTCAAAATTCATCCTTTCGGGTGTAAAAGTCAATTTTTCTAAAACATTACCCTTTTTCCCCTGTTTGGAAAATTTTGGACTGTGAAGTCTGAAATCACTTTTACAATAATTTGCATGATATATTTTACCTTGGAGTTCTAAGATGTTTCATTCTTTTCAAAAATTATATCATAAAGCACTTAGTATTGAATAATTATTATTATAAACGCCTAAAAGTGAATCGGATAAATGTAATTTATGACCTGGAAAATCGGAAAACAGCCTGGAATTTTTTTTTAAGTTTGAGTGCCCACCCTGTGTTACTATTAATCGAATAGGGAAGGAAGACTGCCCTGCAGTAGATAATGATTATTTTACTTATATGTGTGCTTATAATTAATTATTATCTACTGTATGATCATTATTTACTGTAGGATCATCTCCTCCATACACCATTCTAGTAATTTTCGACTGTTTAAAAAATTCTTTAAGGGATATAAAAGAATAAGCATAGAACTACAAACTTCCGGAAAGAAAATCAAGTTATGTAAATTTGTTCCGTATAAGACAAAAAAAGCGTGTCTCATATTTGGCCCTGGGAAACAATATATTTCAGCCTTAAACAATTTTGTGACATCACCAGGATCAGCCTGCCATAGAAGACTGGTGGTAGAACAATTTTTCAAATTTCTCTTAATGGGAGTGCGGTGAATTGGATTTGACGCGTTTTATTTTCTTCTTTGATGATAATAGAATTTCGTATTAGAAATTGAGAGCACGTACTCTTGAATCCAGCTGTTCAATTATCATACCGAGAGGATCTCAAGGAACGATGGGTTCTGCTCCCGGCCTAATGGTCTGCGAATCTGGATCCTTCGTTTCTACGACACAAATAATGGATCGTGTAGGAGGGCGGGGGGCTATTCTCCAGAAAAAAGGAATATTCTTCTCTGATCTCCATGACAATGCAGGCGATTGTCCACTTTCTGTTTGCGATGGAAATTCTCTCAAAGCTTCCTACATTTTTTTTCAGATTCGGAGAAATAGTTTTATTATACAAAAATAGAAACTGTGAGAAAGTATGCTCATCGCGTGCATTCATTTGGTCGGATGTATTTCAAAAGTCAATTTTAGTTTGAAATTCTGGCAACTCGATTGAATCTTTCGTTCCAAATTTTTCAAAAGTCGTTCTATAATACAAGCTTGCTGCATTAGTTTTATATATGTGCGTGGTATTTATATAAGAAATGTTAATTTAGATAGGGACCGTTCAAAAATTACGTCACACTGCCAGGGGGCGTAACAATTTTTGTGACGATTTGTAACGTAGGGGAGTGGTTAATGCAGAATGTAACATACATGAAAAATATAAATGTGAATAGATTTTTTTCGAAATGCTTGAAAAAAATGAAAATCAGTCCTTTTTCACAGCTAAGACATTTCCCCCTCTTTACCCCTTATTTAAAGAATTCCACTTTTTTGTGGGTGATTCTGAAACCAATCTATTCAGATTATTACATTTTCCAATTAGGAAAAGGAAACAATCCAAAATATTTAAATGCGTTTCTAAATAAGTTTCTAAAATGCAAAACATTCTTCTTACAAAAATGTACATAAAAAGAACACTTCTTACAAGAAAATTGAGTTAAAATATGTAAACTCAATTAAAAGAAATCTTAAAAATCATTCATAAGCAAACCCTGCAGATTGGAAAGAATCATGAGTCTAGTGTCTCTATTAAAAAAAAATATTAAGATTAAAAAGGAATCCATTTGATCATGAATAATTTTTGCAGAATAAGCAAAAAAATGATCCACAATTAAAAAATAAACTTCCAAAAAACCTCACTTTGATGATGTGAGTACATACATAATATTGTACTGCGATTAATAGAACAGCTCCTGCTTATCTACTTACTAATCGATGTTTTACCAGTATACATAAAATTAATCAATCTTTATTTTTCTTACAAATCTAGATGCAGTGACGAGAGGAACTGGAGGAAGCTTACCAGCCCAACATTTTGATATTCCTGGAACAAGCCGCGTTTATTCAGGTTGATATTGAAAGTACAACATTGATGAAACATTCTATTTCTCGTAAATTTTCTAGTTGCTGCCACCGATCCGAAAGCGAAGTCTTTCTATCACGGCATAGTTAAATTAATTTTCCAGAAAGTAGATTAACTTTCAACCAAGAAGTTGAAATTTTGTAGGATATAAAATAGTTGCATTTTCAAAAAAATAATTAAATTGTCAACTAAATAGCGGAGTTTATGACTAAACGAGATGAATTCCGAATCGAAAATATGATGGTAGACTTTTCAACCAAAGCAATTTATTTTTAGCGTAAGATATCCGGATTTTTTATTACGATCTATTAATTCTGTTCGCATTTAAGCATGAAAACGGGAAAAAGAACAAGTTTCTTGAAAACAGCGGGAAAATAATAAGTCATTAAAAAGGAGAAAAAGACGTGAATAGGGGAAAGAGTGTGATGTCTGAGTTTTCAATCTTATCAAGTTATTAGTTATTAAGTTATTAGTGTAATTAGAGTAAGTCGCTTTTTATTAACACCATGTAGAGTTCCCTGACTTGATGTTTCGACGTGTTTTTTCAATCATCTGCAATTAGAACAGCTCCCGCTTACATATCTACTTATCATACGATATTTTTTCATATTATAACGAATTCATAATTCTCTGTTTTCCTTATAAAACTAGATGAAGCGATGAGTGGAACTGAAGAAAATTCACCAGCCCAACATTTTCATATTCTTGGAGGAAGTCGAGTTTATATACAAACTAAAGGTCGAGGCAAAGAAGTTTTTGTTGGAATTCTAATTTCCATTGGTCCAAATTCAATTCCTGCCTGGATTTATCAACAATTTCAACAAACCAATTCATTAGAGCACGTCTATGTTTCCCTGCCTCATGAGTCTGAAACCAAACATTTCATTTCAAATCTCAAAACTATCAAGGTCAATATTTATAATACTCTGAATTCCCGCTGTTTCATAAAATATCGTAACACTGTTTTAACAACGACGCTGGAGCCTTACAATTGGCAACTAGCGATATCTGGAATCGCGGCCATTTTTGTACGACTTCCAGATGACAATCACACCACTTTGGGGGGAGTGCTACGTTCTTGGAACGACGAGGACGGTGAGCTTCCGAAATGGGTTCGTTAAGAAAACTGGGTATTGTGGATTCTCGACTCATATTTTTTATATATTGTCTAGTATTATTTTATAAATTTAGGCAAGAGAACCTAATAAATATTATTTTCGTCGAAGCGACTCAAATCGGAAATGTGATTTTTCCATCTCCACTCTCCACTTCCTACTCTACTTCATGAGAGTAACCACCACCCGACCTCCCGAGTGAGCTGAGAGAAGTCGAGGTGGAGATGCACCATCTGGACATTGAGTAAATTTCTCCTCGCTGGTCAGGCCTGCCGTAAATGATACGAATTACTATAAATATGAGTGTGAAACATTGTTTTTAAATATATGAAAAATGTAAGTGCTGAGATAAACTTTTTGCAATTACTATCCACCCACCTGAGGAAGTGAAATACATAGAGTTCTGATCATTTGTAGAGCCTTTTTTGTAACTGAAAATAGGTACACGTGACTTTTAATCTGTTAAATTTAATACTTAATTTTTACAGTTTTACTGATTGCGTTGGGGTGTCCCACATGAATTAGAGGGATGAAAATTTTTTGTGTTCTTTTCGTAGGTGCAATAGAAGATTCATGTTCAAAATCCTACCATAATGATCTTTGGACTTTATACTTTTGAAAGTCCCCTACCAATGAGAAATTGACTACTAGCGCAGTACTGCTCGTTTAAATTTATAACAAGAAGAGGCCTGCATATATGTGGACTAAAATATCGTTTAAAGGCTAAATTAGCTTTATTTTTCGTATGCATTTCTATACAGTTATTACGAAGGCAACAAAAATCACGGTGACGAAATTGTTTTAAATCGAAAATGGCTAGTGCTCAATTGTTGCTACTTGTATTATTATTACAAATAAAAAGCTGTAATGACATTTTGAAATAAAAAATGGTCCTCGGTGCAATATGATCAAAATTCTGTTTACTTTGGCAAATTCAACATATATGAATACTATAAGTATTATAAGTGCTAATAAAAAATTAAAATTGACAAAATTAATTTTGGTTTGAGTCGGAATTTTTTCAAAGTTAGAAAAAATAACATATCTTAGGATTCGGTAACATATCATACATAATACTTGCATTAAAAACAATGTAAACTCTATTAGCCGAATCTTTCAGAAATGTCATTTATGCTAATTTTCATAATAGTCTAACTCAAACAAAAACTATATTTTTTAATTTTAGGCGAGATTGAAAGCGCGTCTTTTTTATTTTCAAACCTATATATATGTATATATTTGCTATTGGATCTATTATTTTTGCCAGTATCGGCACAGTAATTGAACTGCAATTCCCCCAGTACGTGTAAAAAACAATTAAATCTAAATTTTACATTATTTTATTGTTGTAACTATAAATTAAACATCCACTGATTCTTATAATATATGTTTGCTTTTAATTTTTTGTCATTTATGAGAATATTAATAAAAATAACATTTTTTTTAATTTGAATTTGAAATGAAGGTTCAGTGATAGTGAAAAACTTACATATTTTAAATTGTACACTGATATCTAACTCGATTTAAAACTATTGTTATATTAATGTTATTTACAAATTATTATAATCTGGATACACTCTTATTCCAAACATGAGGTTCATTTACCTCTCCAACTAACTTCGAACTGTTGGCAGATTTTCGTCTTTCACAATGCAAAAGGAAAACAAAAAAAAAGATATTACACTTACCCTTTAGTCTGGCTTATACTTACTCTGTCGTAATTTATCAATAAAATAATAAAAATTCAAAATTTAAAAAAACAACGGATATTCAAGGATAATAATTATAATACCGTCCTTAATTCCGAGAAAAAATCACCAAAAGGTGCTTTATGTAGGAAAAATTCAATTCAAAAGACCAATGGCAGCGATCTTTTTCCTACAAATAAAAAAAGATATATTCATTATATTTCAATAAAAAAAAATTAATAACTAATTTGTTTTTCATTCCAAATTTTCTCTTCATCACACTAACCCCGTTATCACACTTACCCCCATCGACCCTATAGAGTGTTCCCAATATCAGCGAAAACATTTCGAGTTTTGAAATTAGTTTGTTTTTACTAAATATTTAAAATTTCAGGGGGATGAATTGGGGTGAGTTCTATAGAGGGATTAAACTTTTTTACACAGTTTGTATGCACTGTTAAAAAATTCTTGAAAATTCAAGGACCTTCAAATTACAAATGCGACTTAAATTTCTGTACTCGTAACTGAAAGTTATTTTCATACATTTCTAACTAAAAATGTTAAACTAGTGTTTCCAATTCAATTTCATGATCAAAGTGTTTAGTAATTATCATAATATAATTCATTAATATTTGGAATTATAAATTCCACAGAATAATAAAGATAGACTATTCACCTTCAAAGTAAAAAAAGTTGTTCAACGGAAAATCCAAGATATATATAATATATATATATATCTAATACATATATAATTATATATATATATATATACATATATAATTGAAAACTAAAGTATTTATAATTTCAAAAACATTATAAACTTGGGGAAAATAACAATTATTGCGTCGCGATATGCATTTATCCTGATTGCTATGATTTTTCAAACTCTATTTGAGTTTGTCCTCCGTAATTGCGAATTTAATCTGTAAGGTAAGCTATGCTAAATAAGGTCAGACTAAAATTATAAACGTTTTACATCATTTATAGTAAATTATTCAAAATACTCATTTGAGCTTTGAAAGAAACCTTAATAGTTAGGTAACTGTTTTTGTTTAAATCCTGTTTACAAAATCTATTATTGAGTTGCTTCAAATGTTTTTCAGAAACAGATGTTTTTATCAAATAGGGTTCGAAGCATGTCTGATGTGGATAAGATTTGTAAGAGTTTCAATTGAAAACTGCTGATAGAAAAAGTATAAGATTTTACAATGGACATAATCTGGTAGATATCTTCGAGATTTCAAGACACAGGATTTCGCACAAGTTAAATGAGAAAATGTTCATTGAGAAGCATATGGGAGTTTCCATGGAAGATGTCATTTTTTGTCACCATAAGATTATAGGCAATCTTACACTTAAAATACAAGTTATATTGCACACAAATTTACAGACAGACTCCCTTAAATAGGAATAAAGGTTGACAGTCATTACGGAAACCCTCATAAAAAGATATAACATATAATAGTTGCACAAAATACCAAAAATATACCTGTGTAATATTTGACGACAAAATGTCCCCTTCATCATCGTACTTTACTTTAAGAATGTTTGAAGCACACTTTTCCATGCTCATGGAAATGATGCAGTATGGTGGTCTGAAGAATATTACCATGGATAAAGGTGATAATTCAGTGCCCGTAAAGAAAATGATGTGAAAAATCATATTTTTGGAACAAAGAGGCTTTAACGTTTGAAAGGCCTACAGTTTTTCGCAAAGTAAGATTATTTTATTAAGAATATAGAATAAAAAAGAATTTTGGTATCAAATTTTCGACATACAAATCTATCATTATTATAATAAGTAAACCATTATCAAACCCATTGAATCAGAGAAGAGATTAAGAAAACATTTCTAATGTTTCTTGAGAGTGATATATTTAAAAGAATAGTTTAATTATAAAGAAATAGATTTAAAACAATTCTTAAACAAGTTTTAACCCCAAAATTGAACTAAATGTTGAACATCATTTCATTTGTCTACTTTATTGAAAGTATACTTTACGTTATACACCCCAATATAATTCCCATTCAATTTTATTTGATCATTATCAGAGAGAGAAACAGTAATATTATTATATAATATATTGTTTCTATATTAGAATTATAATATAAATATCCATATTAGAATTACAATATCAGTATCTATGTTAGAATTATAATATCAGTATCTATAATACAATATAATACAATTTGTATATTATTACGTAACATTTTTTTTATATTTACCAGAACTTAGAGAATAAGTATGTTTTCCCTTGAGTTTTCAATTCCCCACCTTGAGTGTGATTTTTCTTCTTACCGCCAGGGGAGACACTGTTCATATGGAATTATTAGAACTAGTTTTTGTACACGAAAGAAAGAGGTTGTAACACATTATTGAACTGAAGATTTCAGTGTTCAATCAAATTATCCATATAATTTGCGTTTATGTAATAAAATATATACTTGTATGTGTTCCTTCAAGTGGATGTATTTCCTTGTAATCATTTTTTCTTTCATTTATACTGCTTTTTACTAAAGAATGATGGTTTTCTTTCTTGACATTTAATTTGACCGTAGTTTCGAACGGATTTGAAAGTAATTTATTTTAAATATTATCAGATAGTAAATACATTATATTATTGAATATTAATATGCATTATTGTTGAACAAAAATAATATAAATTGAAAGCTTTCACTGCAAAAAAGGCCAAGAAAAACAACAAAACGTCAAGCAGAAGCTTAAAAAAA